>SJYQ01001793.1:344223-683886 GCA_006410935.1 Redunca redunca
TGCCCCTTGTAAAGTCTGGATCACGTAGGTCACATAGTCTCAGAAAGTGGGGACTTGCAATACTAGGAACTGGAGTTTATCTTACTCACCCTTGTCCTGCTCTTTGCAGTCACCCAGCCCCTGCAAACCTACTTAATCATGCCAGTCCAGGTCAGGCATCCCCCTTCCCATCTTGACCACTGTTACCGTGCGCGGAAAACACTTTAGTTTAAACCAGCCTATTAAGAGCTAGTGTTGCCCGCTGCAGTCTGTGTATAAAAACTGTAATCCCTTTGTTCGGGGCTCAGAGCTTGGAGTGTTAACTCCTCTCGGCCCACCGGTGTAATAAACCTGACTTCTCCAACTCTCTGTGTGCTGCTTGGTTTCTTGAGTACTGGTTTCTGCAACATTCCCATCTGAGCCACCAGGGAAGCCAGAGGGAGGGTTAAGACTTCAACATGTCGTGTTAGGGGACACGATTCAACCCACAACACTAGGTTTCATATATTTTTGTAGTGTCACTGCCTGGCATCTAATGATAGTGGCTCAGCTGTGTTGGACTCTCTGTGACCCCGTGGACTGTAGCCTGCCACATTCCTCTGGTCATAGAATTCTCCAGGCAACAATACTGGAGTGAGTTGCCATTTTCTTCTCCAGCCCAGCATCTAAGTGATACCTAAAAATGCTCGTTCTGTGATGAAAGCATTAACAGTGAGTGAAAGGAAGAATCCGTTATCCCAGTTCAGGCTCATTCACGGTGTGCCTCCACTTATGCTCCGCCCTTCGTGAGGTGTCGAGATTACAGAGGAAAGCAAAATGTGGCTTCAACCATCGTTGGCTCTCCCACGAAGTGCCTGACTTCCCAGCCGTGTTCTTTTGCAGTCCTCAGCTCACCCTGCATTCTTTAGCTTTAAATAGACCTACTGATGTGTCTGATGCCAGAGTGTTCATGACTAATTCAGGACCTTCCTGGCAGAGAGTTCAGGGGCGTGGGAGTCCAGCTGGGACCCCCCCCCCCCGCCCCCATCCCCTGAAGATCACTGGGGCCTGTTCCCTCTCAGCAGCTGTGGGAGTTTTACTCTCTGCAAGGAGACACAAAATAAATCTGTAGGCTCTTCTGGATCGAGTCCCCACTTCTTCACTCCTATTCTGCTCTGAGTCTTATTTCCTCCCTTGTAAAATGGGGATAGTACCCAGTTTCCCAAGGTTATTGACATAATGGATATAGAAGTAAGTTTGTTGTTGTTCAGTCACTGAGTTATATCCGACTCCTTAGGACCCCATGGATTGCAGCATGCCAGGCCTTCCTGTCAGTCACCATCGCCTGGAGTTTGCCCAAGCTGAAGTAAGTTATGACACTATTAATTAGTTGTATTGTAATATTATTAGTTAATTAGTTATATAGTATTCAAAATGTATTTAAACACACATTCTTTCCATCCCTATATTTTCACCCCTTTGCAACACAACGTTGCAGCTCCCCCACCAAAATGTAGAGGCAGTTCTCTTACTCCTTGGCTATAACCTTGACCATGTGATGCACATTGACCAATGAGAGAGTAGTAAGTACGATGTAAATGCAGGTTGAAAAGCATCTGGATGTTAGCACTTGCTCTCTGGTAGTCTTTTTAAAAAATTATTTTGGCGTCTGAAAAATGCTGGAGCCCACTTCCTTTCTACATAATCTCCAGAGCTGAGACATGCTCTTGGAGTCCATTAACCTCAGATACTCTGAACCTCATCATTAATGTCATATTCATTTAATAATGGGTCTTAGTCTTAATTTTTCAGACTGTGTGATAAATAAAAACCTGACCACAGCTTCTGGGAACATGCAGTCTTAGACCAGGGACATGGCATAGATAGTGTCCAAAGACAGCCTGAAACAGTGCTGAATATGTACATTAATTTTACATATTAATTTTATAGAATAAGTGTCATGTTTATATTATTGATGCCAATTTAGAAAGGGATTTTAAAACCATATTTCAACTGACCTTCGTGGCAGTCCTTTAATCCAGCATAGAGATGCTATCCCCTTCTAGTTACAAGGAATCTGATGCCTAGAGAGGTAACATGGCTTCCTTAAGGTCACACACCTGATTAGTTAATGTTTGCTGCATAACAACCATTTCAATATTTAGTGATTTTTTTAAAAAATCATTTATTAGCTCATGTGGGTTGGAAATGTGACTTGAGATCCCTTGGGTAGTTCTTCTCCTGGTTTTGCTTGGGCTCATTCATACAGCTGCAGTCAGCTGACCAGTCAGCTCATAATGGTTTTACTCACATGTCCCGTAGTTGATGCTAGCTGTTAGCTAGGGTGATGGAGCTTTGGGGGCCATATGTCTCCAGTAGACTGTTGCTATTGTTGTTCAGTCACTGAGTCACGTGTGACTCTTTGCAGCCCCATGAACTGCAGCACACCAGGCTTCTCTGTCCATCCATCACCATCTTCCTGAGTTTCCTCAAACTCATGTCTATTAAGTCAGTGATGCCATCCAACCATCTCATCCTCTCTCACCCCTTTCTCCTCTTGCCTTCAATCTTTCCCAGCATCAGGGTCTTTTCAAATGAGTCAGCTCTTCGCATCAGGTAGCCAAAGTATTAGAGCTTCAGCATCAGCATCAGTCCTTCCAATGAATATTCAGGGTTGATTTCCTTTAGGATTGACTGGTTTGATCTCCTTGCTGTCCAAGGGACTCTCCAGAGTCTTCTCCAACAACAGTTCAAAAGCTTCAATTCTTCGGCACTCAGCCTACTTCGTGGTTCAGCTCTCACATCTGTACATGACTACTGGAAAAACCATAGCTTTGACTATATGGACCTTTGTCAGCAAAATGATGTCTCTGCTTTTTAAAACATTGTCTAGGTTTGATACAGCTTTTCTTCTAAGGAGCAAACGTCTTAATTTCATGGCTGCAGTCACAGTCCGCATTGATTTTGGAGCCCAGGAAAATGAAATCTGACACTGTTTCCACATTTTTCCCATCTATTTGCCTGTAGACTAACCTAGGCTTTTCACATGAAAATTGTTACAGAATTTCCAAGAGCCACAAAGTCAAATACTAATGTTCAAGTGCTTTTCAATCTGCACCTTCAGCACGGTTTTTACTGCTCTTGTTTGTCAAAGCAAATCCCATGACCAAGGTTAGATTCAAGGAGTATGGGAATTGTCACCCCCTTTTGATGAGAGGAGCTGCAAGGTCACCCTGAAAGGGGCAAGAATTTAGGGATAGGAAGATTCTTGTCTGTTTTTACAGTCTACTACAGCTATATGTGTTTGTTTATGTGTGTGTGTGTGTGTATATATATATATATATATATACATACACATACACACACACTCCTGTTGAACTCAGTCAGGTCCAATTCTTTGAGACCCTTTGGACTCTAGCCCACCAGGCTCCTCTGCCCATGGAGTTTTCCAAGCAAGAATACTGGAGTGGATTGCCATTTCCTCCTCCAGGGGATCTTCCCTACCTAGGGATCAAACCCATATCTCTTGTGTCTGCTACATTGTAGGCAAATTCTTTACCCCCTGACTCATTGGGAAATCCTATATATATATATGCATATATGTATGTATATAGGAGCACAGAGGGTTGGGGTGGGGAGCAGTGGCCAGAGATGGAGACCAGAAAAGTTATGTGGTTTTGAATGCCACAATGAAAGATTTGAAATTCATCTTGAGAGTCATGGGGTGACTCAGAAACTTTTACAGTGGCAGAGTGGGATAGAGAGATATAACTTTATAACTATAATGTAGGATGATTGCAGATTACATTTGGTAAAGAAAAATCAGAGTGGGAGACTAAATTAGAAGGCTATCACCAAGTAAAAGGGTGATGGTGGACTGAGTCAAAGAATTACAAATCCTCTCCATGGAGAGTAGAGAATGAATTCTGAAACTATTTGGGAGGAGGGTTTAATGAATCATTGGGTCTGAGAGATGATAAAGAGGGATAGAGACCCCAAGTTTCCTGGTTAGGACAACTAGGTCTGCATGAGTTGGGACAATGAAGATTGACAAGTTGTTCATGGGGAGTAATGATAGAACAGGGTAAATGATAAGGGAGGATGGATGGCAGATTCAGTTCAGTTCAGTCGCTCAGTTGTGTCCGACTCTTTGTGACCCCATGGACCGTGGCATGCCAGGCCTCCCTGTCCGTCATCAACTCCCGGAGTCTACCCAAATTCATGCCCATTGAGTCAGTGATGCCATCCAACCATGTCATCCTCTGTCATCCCCTTCTCCTCCTGCCTTCCATCTTTCCCAGCATCAGGGTCTTTTCCAATGAGTCAGCTCTTTGCATCAGGTGGCCAAAGTATTGGAGTTTCAGCTTCAACATCAGTCCTTCCAATGAACACTCAGGACTGATCTCCTTTAGGATGGACTGGTTTGATTTCCTTACAGTCCAAGGGACTCTCAAGGGTCTTCTCCAACACCACAGTTCAAAAGCATCAATTCTTCAGTGCTCAGCTTTCTTTATAGTCCAACTCTCACATCTACACATGACTACTGGAAAAACCATAGCCTTGACTAGACGGACCTTTATTGGCAAAGTATGTCTCTGCTTTTTAATATGCTGTCTAGGTTGGTCATAACTTTCCTTCCAAGGAGTAATCATCTTTCAGTTTCATGGCTGTAAGTCACCATCTGCAGTGATTTTGGAGGCCCCCCAAAATAAAGTCAGCCACTGTTTCCACTGTTTGCCCATCTATTTGTCATGAAGTGATGGGACCAGATACCATGATCTTAGTTTTCTGGATGTTGAGCTTTAAGCCAACTTTTTCACTCTCCTCTTTCACTTTCATCAGGAGGCTCTTTAGTTCTTAACTGGTACCATTCAGTTGAGGGACCTGTGAGGATCTCCAGAGAAATAGCTCATTGAGTATCTGAGTCAGAAGCTCAGGAAAGACATCTGGGTAGATGTCAAGCTGCAAGGCATCTCCGTTTAGGTGGCAAATTTGGTAGAATTCATCTGATAGTAATTGATGGAAAGTCTAATTCAAGCTAACTTAAAACACAGCAGTAAAAGTGGGGTTTCTAAAAATTCTATTAACAATATCATTGGGAAGTCCTAGAATAAAATCTTGCTTCAAGCATGGCTAGATCCAAGGGTCCCAGTGATGTGATCAAGTCTTTGAATGAGTGAAGTCGCTCAGTCATGTCCAACTCTTTGTGACCCCATGGACTATAGCCTACCAGGCTCCTCTGTCCATGGGATTTTCCAGGCAATAGTACTGGAGTGGATTACCATTTCCTTCTCCAGGGGATCTTCCCGACCCAGGGATCAAACCCAGGTCTCCCACATTGTAGACAGACTCTTTACCACCTGAGCCACCAGGGAAGTCCTATCTTTGCTCTACTTCCCTCTGTGTTCTAGGCAAGTTTCCCCACCACACCCTCCCCCAAGATGGTAGCAGCTTGTTCTCAATCAATCACTTACTTGTGATGGTTTATCAGTCCACTCAGGCTCAGAGGACATCATTTCAGGACTTGTGCTGAGTTTTGAAAGCATCTGAATCCATGATATTGTGTGCGTGCCTGCAAAGTCACTTCAGTTGTGTCTGACTCTTTATGACCCTATGGACTGTAGCCCACCAGGCTGCTCGGTCCATGGGATTCTCCAGGCAAGAATACTGGAGTGAGTTGGATATTTCCTTCTCCAGGGATCTTCCTGACCCAGGAATTGAACCCATGTCTTGAGTCTCCTGCACTGGCAAGCAGATTCTTTACCACTGTGCCATCTGGAATGCCCAAACAAGGTTAGAGGATCCTCAAAACTCTCCTGAAGCTAATGGTACTAGAATTCCAGGATTGCCAACAAAAACAGAAAAAATCGTGAGTATATATTTTAATACCAGTCCTGAGTGTCCTGGATTCTTTACACCTCTCACATGGGCCCCCTTACTTTGCCTTCTGGGACACTGGATGAATGAGATGGTCCACTGAGGGAATGTAACATCAGAAGAAGGGACAGCTAAAGATAAACCTGGGGAACATCTACCTTTAAGGGGTCAGCAAAGAAATAAATAACAGTGAGAAAATGAAAGAGGTCAGCAAGTTTGGAGGAGAACCAGGAGAAAGCGACCTCATTTATCCCCCTCTGGAAGAACATCAGAATTGTCAGACATCCTATCTCTTGCTCTTCTGTTCTCTGGAGTCCTCTACACCAGACAACTAATTTCTTTAGAATGTTAAGTACTTCACAAGTTGTTGTAAACAGCCCCAAGGTGCACATCCAACACCTATCATGCAGATTAAACTATTAATATGGAGGAAGGAGCAGCAGAAGAGATAATCAAGCTTAATGTGATTTTTTTTCCCCCCAAGAAAAGCATAAGTCAGTAATGAGTGCTCTATCTAAATAGCCTTTTCGGGCACCTCTATCCAAGAGAATTAGCTCATTTTTCTCTGGATCTTAGCACTAGGCGCTCCAGTGCCTCCTACGAGGACATCTTTTGTTATCCCAATTATTTCTAATATGACTCTAGCTAACTCAAGAATTAAGAGTTTAGGTCAAGTAAGAGGAAGGTGATTGCACTTATTCTGACGGTCATTTTCTTCATCATTTTAAAATAGCGAGTATGATACTATGCTCTCTTGGGGTTACTGTAAAAATTAAATGACATGATGTCTGTCAAGTGCTTCAAATAGTCCTGGCATAGTGACAAACTTAATTTTATGGTAGCTATTATTAGATAGCTGGATTTATGAAACCCTTGGAATGTATTTTTCATTCTTCTATTCCTAGCACTTAACATTTGCCTTCATAAAGCTTTGATTGAAGTGAGACCATACATAAATAAGTTAAATATATAGCATGTATAGAAGATCAAAGTATCCCACTCAAAAAAATGTCACTTTGACATACATATTATTTTGTGCTGAAGGCAAATAAGAATCAACAGCTGCAAAAAGACTCCTCCCAGGAGCTTGCCTTATCTGACTAAAAGCAGAGACTTCTGAGAAATGAGGACCACCATAAATCCCCTCTCCCAGGAAATGTTCATAGTCATGAGGAAGACAGGAAGCCAGCAATGAGATGCATCTGCACAAAGAAAACCTCCTCCATTAGTTTCCCCCCAGTACTTCTCTTCACAAGTTGTGCTGCCCTTGGAAAACTAAACCTTTTTCTTTGCTTTATCACTTCTCTGCACATTTACTGTTCTTTGCTGAGATGCTTTTTAAGCCCAAATTCTAGCCACTCCTTTGAGTTACTCATCAGTGGATTTCTCCCACATGCATGCATGCTGCATGTGTTAATAAAATGTTTCTTTTTCTCTTGTTAATCTGTCTCTTGTCAGTTTCATCTGCAAGGTCTCAGCACTGGCCTCCTAGAGAACCTAGGCCTGTACAGAAAAAGGTTTTTCCCCTTCCCTATGTGTGTTGAATGAGAATGAATAGTATGGAGAAAAATAAGAAGCATGGAGCAGAAGGGAGGTGATTTAAAATAAGGTTGGCAATGGGTGTTTCAGTGAATAGTTACTGATAACTATTTTTCTGTTACTGGTAGCTGAAGGCATGCTGATGGCTATAGAAGTTGCCTAAAGTTTAGGCTTGGTTACTGTCTTGCATTTGGTGATGAATACAGTTGAGTAAACAGAAGATACTACTACGCCTATGACAGTACAAGAATGCACAGGCTGTTGAGGAAGTACATAGGCACATCAGGCAGGCAGCAAGATCAGCCAGACCACAGGACGCCTTTGGTGCTACGATTCCTTGCCTTCTCTAATGCTCCAACCAAAGCAGAGAAGAGACACAAAGCCCTCCCCTGAGTTCCCTGACATGGCTGTTTTAAGACAAGACTTTCTTGTCTTGGATCATCGGGAAATAAACACAGGGGAACGATAAGTTTAGAATCTGTGCTGCCCAATAAAATAACCACTAGCCAAATGTAGCTATTTAAGTATAAATAGATCAAAATTAAGTAAAATAAAAAATTCTCTTCTCCAATCATACTAACCACATGTGCTTAATAACCACAAGTGGCTACTCTATTGAACAGTGCAGATATAAAACATTTCTATCATCGCAGAAAGCTTTATTGGACTATGCTGGCCTAGATAATATGACTCAGGCTACCCAAATCCCAACTGTGCTTATGAATCACTTGGGGATCTTGTTACAAGCAGATTCTGATTCATTAGGTCTGGAAGTGGTGACTCAGATTCTGTATTCCTAACAAGCTCCCTGGTGGTGTCAAGGCTGTTGGTTCATGAACCACTGTTCAATAACAGGGCAACCCTGCTTACTACTTAACTAGTTATATAAGGTCCTTTCATATGCAACAGAAAGATACGTCACCGAGTCTGCACAGAGTCGTATCCAAGGAAAGACAGTCCAATAACTAACATTAGTAAAACAAATTTATGTTTTTACTGGCTTCCCTTGAAGAGTGTCCCAGAGGATGCAATTTACAGCTCAAAGCAGAGCTTCTTAAAATCTTTTTTCCTTATTCCTCTCAACTCCCTTTCTCAGTCTCACCTTCCTACCAAATCTTTACCTGAAACCAAGCTTGTGGAACTTGGTTGGTGGCCCAGTGGCTAAAACTCCACGCTCCCAACGCAGGGGGCCTGGGGTTGATTCCTGGTCAGCAAGCTAGACCCTACATACTACAACTAAGACCTGACACAGTCAATATATAAATAAATAAATATCTAAAAAATAAAATCAAGCTTGTGATTTTTCCTGCCTCTTCTCCCAGTTTCCCAGTTAAGCAGTAGGCCTAAGCCTTGCCTTTCTCATCTGCCCATCCCTCCACACATAAACCGTTTCCTGTGACTTCCTCTTCCTCCAGTCTTGATGTCCACAGGGCCACTTCCTTCCCGAAAGCTCATGCTCCTGGCCTGTCCACGTCTTGCCACATACTGGGAGAGGGGTTATAGCTCTAGCTCTCTTTGCTTTTGGGTGGGAATCTGTCCATTTCTCAGATTACAAAGGAGAATTCACAAACTGATCCTGAATACAAATATTCTGTCTTAATAGAGAGAAGCTTGGAGGATGTGGTAGACAGGATTCTAAGATGCCCCCTAGAATCCTTGCTCCTGGGGTACATGCCCTGCATAATACCTGGGACTGTGAGCATGCTGAATTTCACTCCTGTATCAGATTATGTTACATGCATGTTGACTTTAACAAAGGGAGATCATTCCAGAGAAGCTTGCCCTAATCAAGTGAGCATTTTTAAAGCAGAGAGTTTTCACAAATATGGCACTGGCATTGCTATGGATTGACTTATTTATTAGTCAGTGGAATAGAATGTAGAATCCAAAAGTAGATCCTAGTATATTTGATAATTTAATATTTGACTAAAGTTGTGATTTTACCAAATGTAAAAGAATGAGTGATTTAATACACGATGGTGACACTACTAGCTATCCAAATGAGGAACAAAATCCTGCTCTTATTCCATTAAAAGAAACCTATTACACAGATAAGTGTGACAGTAATCATTGTTTCATAGTATAATCTAAGAGACTCTGAGTACAATATCAAGGAGGGGAGATCTTAACCAAGATTGGAAACCCAGAAGTTATTAAAAACATGTAAATATATTTGAGCCTTTAAAATCAAAACCTCATGGAAATAAAACTAAAGATAAGTTTTTTAAAAATGGCCATATAATGATACTTCTTTTTTTTTTTTTTACAATGAAAAATGAACTCTAAAAAGTGGACTAGAAAGATAAATAACCCAGAAAGAAAATGAGTAAAAGATGTGAATAGGCGAATGACCAAGAAACATGTGAAAATGATAGGTTTCACAGAAGTATGGAAATACATATTAAAATAATAATACAATCACTTTTGTCCAGATTGGAAAAAATTTTAAAGCCCTCATCTTTAATTGCTAGTTTGAATATGGGGAGAAACATTGCTGATGGTAACAGGAATTGCTTAAACTTTTTAGAAACATCATCAAATAACTATTAAAATTAAGATATGTATAATTTCTAATTTTAATCTGTAATCAATATAAATGTATAATATGCATTTGTTTCTATTTATAATGTGCATTATTAAAAATAAATAAATAAATCACATGGCAAAGCCAACAAAACAGACCACAGAAGAGGGCTTTCTCTTGGTGGCCACTAAGGAAGAGGTGAGAGAGATGTGCTCTTGGTGGCCTGGAAGTCATGAACCATCTATGGGGGCTACGTGGCTAGGAATGTGGGTGACCTCTAGGAGCTCAGAGAAGCCCTTGACAAGGAAACTGTGACCTCAGTCCCACAACCACAGGAAGTGATTCTGACCAACAACTTCAGTGAGCTTAGAAGTGGATTATCTCCTCAGAGCAGCCAGAAAAGGGACACAACGTGGCTGACACCTTGATCTCAGCCTCTTGAGACCTTGAGAAGAGACCCCAGCCACACCGTGGCTGAATATCTGACCTAGAGAATTGTGAGCTAGTAAATGGGTGCTGTCTTAAACCTCCAAGTTTGCGGTACATTGTGAGTATGCATGCTTAGTCACTCCAGTTGTGTCTGGCTCTTTGCGATGCTATGTACTATAGCTGACCAGGCTCTTCTGTCCATAGGGTTCTCCAGGCAAGAATACTGGAGTGGGTTGCCTTAGCCCCGCTCCTCCAGGGGATCTTCTATACCCAGATATCTAACATGCGTCTTTTCTGTCTCCTGCATTGGCAGGCAGGTTCTTCATCACTATCACCATCTGGGAACCCCACGTAAATTGTTACCTGCAACTAATATAGAAAACTAACACAGAGGGAGCATGAGAACAGGTGTGATGGGAAAGCTCATAAATGAATCTTTTTTATTTTTTTCCTCTTTTTTGTCCAGGCCACTCGGCATATGCGATCTTAGTTTCCCAGCCAGGATCAAACCCACGTCCCTTGCATAGAAAGGTAGATTCTTAGCCACTGGACCACCAGGGAAGTCCCTGCAGATGAATTTTGTTGCTGTTCTAGATGAAAAACATTATTGATTACACAGTGCCAAGGCTAAAGGCTGAGTGGAGCTCTGAAGGAAAGTGGTGCCAGAGGCTGGCCGAGGGGACCCGTGGCCTGGGACAGTAAGAAGTGGACCATGTGATAGAGATGGATGATAGGGTTGGAGAGCTGGAGAGAACAGGGAAAGACTTCAGGTAAGGGGACTGGTCTAAGGAAAAGTGTGTGGACAGGAGAAAGCCAGATGTGAGGAGTGAGGACACTGCTGGGGACCCTGCTGGCTTCTCCTTCCTCTTCTGCAGTCATTTTGGATGACTCCTCACACTTTCATACCTCCAGAAACTGGCATA
The DNA here is from genome assembly GCA_006410935.1 of Redunca redunca. Classification (NCBI taxonomy): domain Eukaryota; kingdom Metazoa; phylum Chordata; class Mammalia; order Artiodactyla; family Bovidae; genus Redunca; species Redunca redunca. The sequence goes on from SJYQ01001793.1 coordinate 355,474, forward strand.
TTCCCCTTCCTCTATTACACCCTTTCCCTTTTCCTCACTTGTCTTTCAAGACTCAGCCCCAAACTCCTCCCCCGAAGAGCCCCTAATCCCCCAGTCTCAGTAAGGTTCATCCCAGACCCAAGGTTTCATAGCTTTAATAACAGAAGCTGGGAATCCAACAGCTTTACTTGTTCTACTCCCCTTCACTCTTAAAGAAAAGGAAAGAAACTCTTTGCTGGGTCAGTAATCAACTTCAAAATTTAGTCCTTTTGCCTAATTCTCACTTCCAGAGGCAGGTGTTTTCTTAAAGCCAGGCACCCTATAACTGGGTCAGGCTGGCAACCCTAATTCAATAGAAGGAATTACCTGTGAGTCTCTAAAGAAGCTGGAGCTGTGAGGCACTGCCTGAGGCCCCCAATGAGAAATCCAAAGCCCCAGGCTCTTCCCACAGGATCCTTGATCTTGTTCTCATTTCCTCCTCCAGAAACGTGGGGCTAAAATAAGCCCAGAGGCTGAGGCAGGGGTGAGTCAGCTCTTTGAGTGGAGCAATCACTGCATGGCAGCTCCTTGTAAGAAACATCCCCCTTGAGTCCGCGTTGTTTATGCCAAGAGCTGCAAGCCTGAAAAATGAATTTTCCTAAGGTAGGTTGGCTCCCTCTTGGCTCAAATGGTAAAGAATATGTCTGCAATGCAGGAGACTTGGGTTCAATCCCTGGGTTGGGAAGATCTCCTGGAAAAGGAAATGGCAACCCACTCCAGTATTCTTGCCTGGAGAATTCCATGGACAGAGGAGTCTGGCAGGCTACAGTTTATGGGGTCGCTGGGAGTTGGACACAACTGAGTGACTAACACTTTCACTCTCAACACAGGTTGGTAGCAGGCTTCCCTTCGTACAGATGGCATGGAGCTTCATAGCCTGGAAACTTTCTGTGCCAGCATTAAAAGAAGGGCACCCATCCCTCTGTGCAGGCAAAGCCTGTTGACAAGGAGGAGGTGCTGGAAGCCAGGTGATGTGAGGTTTAGTCCCAGCTTCACTGTTTACCAGGTGTGTCAGATCAGATAACACCCTCCACCACTGTGGGTGTCCTTTCTCTCAGTTTCAAAATGAAATGTAAACCCAGATGATTTTCACGTTTCTCTCTGGCTTTGGCATGCTTTTGGATTATCTGAGCAGCTCCCCAAATGCCAGGTCTCCAAGCTCACTCTTAGGCCCCAGCTCGCAGGTATGGGAAGTTAAAGGTGGAGAAAGAAATTCTGATGTGGCCTTGGCAGTTCTGCTCAGTTGAACCAGGCTCCATCTGCGCCTGCTGGTTGGGCGCCTCTACTGTGCTAGCATCCTGGAAATGGCTGGGGATATAGAAGAGAGAGAAAGAGACAGTCCCTTTAAGAACTCGTGTCTAGAGATGAGGATGTGGACAAGATGACCAGTGGTATGAACTCTTACTAAGCCCTGAATGAATGATGCGTGCAAGGAGCTTAGAATGAGGAAGAGACTACAACATTCCAAATGGGCTTCAGTAGGAATTCAGTTCTGTTACTAGACTTTTCCCATCTCAGTCACAAGATACATGCACCCTAATGTTCACTGCAGTACTTTTTACAGTAGCCAAGACATGGAAGCAACCTAAATGTCCATGGACAGGTGAAGGGATAAAGATGATGTGGGTCATACGTACAATGGACTATTACTCAGCCATTAAAAAGAATGAATAATGCCATTTGCAGCAACATGGATGGACCTGGAAATTATCATACTGAGTGAAGTAAGTCAGAGAAAGACAAATATGATATCACTCATATGTGGAGTCTAGTTTTTTAAAACCTGATACAAATGAAAATTATTTATAAAATAGAAATAGATGTACAGCTATAGAAAACCAACTTATGGTTACCAAAGGGGAAATGTGGGCGGGGAGGGGATAAATAAGGAGCATGGGGTGAACATACACACTCTACTATACATAAGATAGCTAACCAACAAGGACCTACTGTATAGCTCAAAGAACTTTAACTCAAATATTCTGTGATAACCAATATAAGAAAAGAATCTGAAAATATATGTACATGTTTAACTGAATCACTTTGCTGCACACCTGAAACCCAGTATTGTAAATCAACTATGCTCCAGCCAAATTAAAAAAAAAAAAACTTTACTGAGAAAAAGATCAGTATGAAATGACCAGAGAAGTTAAAATTCGTTTTCTTCCAATGATTTAACATTTAAATGTCCTTGCAGTTTTTTCCAGACCTCAAGGGTAATTCAGGGTTACTTATTGTCCTGTGGAGTGGAGTGGAGTGAAGTTGCTCAGTCGTGTCTGACTCTTTGCGACCCCCATGGACTGTAGCCTACCAGGCTCCTCCGTCCATGGGATTGAAAGGTTGTTGTTGAATCATGACGTCGAGATTCTTGGCCCTGAAGAAGAAGAATCAATCCGGGGCCAGAGACAAGGCTTGATCACTCAGAGCTTTTGTGTAATAAAGTTTTATTAAAACATAAAGGAGATAGAGAAAGCTTCTGACATAGGCATCAGAAGGGGGCAGAAAGAGTACCCCCCTGCTAGTCTTCAGCTGGATTTTATATAGTCACTAGCAGTCTGTTAATGAAAGAATATCTTAAAACTCATAATGGCACCAGGCCCCTCACCCATAAGATGCATTTTGGGATAATCTTGGCACCAAATGGTTCATCCTGAGCCATAAAATGATTAACTTGAATCTTGAAGAAGGGCAGATCACCATACAAATAGTTTCATTTACATAGATTAGAGGAACAATATCTGAGTGTAACATACTGGTTTGTCAAGTAGGTTCTGAGCCAAAGGGCAGAACTGACCTGAAGACAGAGTTTGGGGTAAAGGCATAGTACATTAGCATAGCTTAAGATAAACATTTCCATAAGAAAAAGGCATTGGTTATCTCTAGGTTTGAGAATAGTTAACTTCAGGTGAAACCAGGTGTCATTATGGCAACACAGAATTTTAAGAGAAACCTCCTTTTAAATTTGTATAGAGAAGGAAAAAATATCGCTAGTTTGTTTCCTCCTGCCGCTTAAGAGAGAGAAAATGACAAAGCAGGCTATTTCCTCCGTTTGGAGACCCCCTGGCCTTCCGGCCTGTTTCCCTCTCAGGATTTTCCAGGCAATAGTACTGGAGTGGGCTGCCATTTCCTTCTCCATATTGTCCTGTAGTCTCTCCATAATTGAAAGAAAAATAATTCACACACAGTGATGGAGGCCACTCAACTGAGAAACTACTTCCAATACCAAGAGTAAGAAACTGAATAATTCCTAAGAGTGACAGTTCTATTCCTGTTACACTCATCATCTGATATATTTACTGTAGTCAGCATTCCCAAAATGTCTTTCAACCATTTAAAAAATATTTATTGATGGCATTGCATTTTGAACCACTTTTAAGGCAAATATCAAAATTTAATTACATATCTTAATATTGTCAGCTACCATGAGGCTTCATTCAGTTTTATGACTTTCTCCTTAATGAGGTATTTTGCCTTCAGGCTTTTGTTTTGAAGCTTTAAAAATAAGTGAAAATGAAGATATCACATATAAAGAAGATGAATAAAACATATATATGCAGAAGACTGAAGAAAATATATATATTATATAATATTAAAATTCTCATAAAACAATACTATGTAACCACCAATCAAGTTATATGGTCAGACAGATTCTTCTCCTTTTCCATATAAGATTATCTAAACTGCAGATTTGTCATTTGTAACCACAGCTGTAATATAGCACAAAAAGCACCTAGGGTGATACCTAGTACCCAGGCAGTGCTCGGTAGGTACTCATCCTAATTGTGATACAGTGATTCATTCAACAAACATCTATTGAATTTGTATCCTGCTGTATCAAGCCCTGGAGGAAAGAAGATGGCTGGGACATGATGTCCCATCCCAGGACTGAGGGGGAGACAGACATTAAACTGATGAAGCTGAAAATTGATTACAATCTACACCAAAGGTGAGCTTGACCCAGTGGCTCCCGGATGCAAAGGAAGGAGTGATTCGCTGGGGGAAAAAAAAAAACAAAAAGGGCATTGTTCAGTCAGCATGATGGGAAGATGGTGGATTGTGCCATCACAGGGAACAGCTGAGTGGAGAATGGAGGCGTGGCACTGTGCCCTGTGGGGAGGGTGGGATGAGCCGCAGGGGAGAATCGAAGAAGGAACTACTTTCTGCTTGGGAGATGAGAGAGCCAAGAGTCCTGTATGCCCTTACTGGCATCAAATCAAGATTGCTCTCATAGTGGAAGTTTTGAGCTAACGTAAAAATATCTTCCATCACCACCTAACGACTAATAATAATAATAATAATATTTATAGAGCTTACTGAGTACTGTGTATGCATTATATCACTTACTCATCACAAAAATCTTGTGAGGTATATACTGTTCTAATGATAGAAGTCAGTTATTATGAAAACATACTTTTAACCTATTAGTGTTAAATATCCCTGTTCCACACCTACTGAATATAAAGTTTTAGGCAAGAACTTAGCCTTTCCAGGCAGTGGTGTGACGAAAGTGCGAAGATGCGGGGGTCCTGGACAGGTACACTGATTAGAACGATGCCTATGTGATGCTAGTGGTTAAGAGGTGTTGCTTCATAAATGCTGGAGAGGGTGTGGAGAAAAGGGAACCCTTTTACATTGTTGGTGGGAATGCAAACTAGTACAGCCACTATGGAGAACAGTGTGGAGATTCCTTAAAAAATTGCAAATAGAATTGCCTTATGACCCAGCAATCCCACTGCTGGGCATACACACATAGGAAACCAGAATAGAAAGAGATACATGTACCCCAATGTTCGTCGCAGCACTGTTTATAATAGCCAGAACATGGAAACAACCTAGATGTCCCTCAGCAGATGAATGGATAAGAAAGCTGTGGTACATATACACAATGGAGTATTACTCAGCCATTAAAAAGAATACATTTGAATCAGTTCTAAGGAGATGGATGGAACTGGAGCCGATTATACAGAGTGAAGCAAGCCAGAAAGAAAAACACCAATATAGTATACTAACGCATATATATGGAATTTAGAAAGATGGGGATGATGACCCTGTATGCGAGACAACAAAAGAGACTCAGATCTATAGAGTGAACTTTTGGACTCTGGGGGAGAGAGAGAGGGAGAGGGTGGGATGAGATGGGAGAATGGCATTGAAACATGTATACTATCAAGTAAGAAACGAATCGCCAGTCGATATCCGATGCAGGATGCAGGATGCTTGGGACTGGTGCAAGGAGAGGACCCAGAGAGATGGTATGGGGTGGGAGGTGGGAGGGGATTCATGTTTGGGAACGCTTGTACACTCGTGGTGAATTCATGTCAATGTTTGGCAAAACCAATACAGTAATGTAAAGTAAACTAAAGTTAAAATAAAAATTTAAAAAAATTAAAAAAAAAAAAAGAGGTGTTGCTTCTTATGGACCCATCCTCTCATGGAGGCAGAAGAGGCCTGGGGAGGAAAGGCCATGATTTCAAAGGCACACAGCCAGTAAGCTGTGGATTCAAAACTCAGGAAGTCTAACCAAACCTGGTTGATCAAGCGTGGGCAGATTTTTGACCTTAACTGCGTTTCAAGGACTTTCTAAAGTTATGTACCCTGAAATGTCCAGCCAGCGGGGAGTGAAGAAATGATCTTCTATTTAGTCATCACCACCTTCAGGAAGCTGCTAAGTTAATGGATTCATCAAACAATGTTAACCTGCTGAGCCCCTCCTAAGCATCAGACACGATGTTTTGCCATTTCTCATGAATTATCTCAGGTCCTCTCCACCACAAAATGTATATGATTATTCCCATTTTATCAGTGAGAGAGCTGATGCTCAGAGGAGTGGCTAACTTTTCCAACACCACACAATTACTCTTGACTTCCCAACGTGTACTCCACAACACCTGCAAGGGCAGGACTTGATAAGCAGAGCGGACCTTGGAAATCAGATCCCTGTTTCCAGTGGGAGAACCCATGCCTAAGCCAGTCAGTGCAGAGCATTCTGTTGGCTATGGGATTAGTTCAGAAATGAACATCGATTTGAATCAAAAAAGTATGAGGGAAAATTTTCTCTTCTGTAAATATCATCTTCACCCTTTAGAGCGGGGCTTGGCAGGAGACAATCTCATCCTCTGACATTGTCGTGTATGGTTTTGGGGTCTGGGTACCACAGCCACCTCACCATCAGCCTGAGTGTGACTTGTGCAGGGGGTGGGCATGACCAGGAGAATCAGACCATGGGATTAAGGCAGCCCTGAAGCTTTCAGTTCCCTGGGCCAATGACTGTCCTTATTGTTCCTAGCAGTTTGAGTAGTGATTTGTGCACAGCCAGCAAGGCAGGGAGCTGGGCTCCAAGTCCAAGACCAAATCGTGGGCTTCCCAATCCACACTTTCCTACAGGGCCTGGCTGCAGACATGGTTCTCCTACTCAGGTTGTTTACCATCTGGCAGGAGGCTTTTGGCATTCTGCTGTAGCGGCAGATTTGATCATCAGTCACAATGCCAAGGGGATGGTGGTTTGAGTCATTGTTTATCTGTTGGTCTAATTCTTTCATAATAAATATGCATTGCTTAGATAATAAAACAACAAAAGGGAAAATTCCATGTGAGGCAGAGATAAAAAAGCTCTGCTTAAAAAAGAAGGCTTATATAAAGGTAAAACTGTGTGATGTGTGTTTGGCATGTTTTTTAAAAAGCTAAACAGGATCAGGCCAAAGAGAGGAGCAAGGCATCACACCTTTTATCACAGGCTAGATGCCAGTTCCCTTTGAGATCTGATTATTCAATTGGAGGATCTGATTGTAGCTATTGTCAAACTTTCCTGATTCCCCCCCCGCCCCCCCTCCCCACCAAAGAGGACCTTACATAGAAATACCTTAATCATGACAGCTTCTGAAGGCATGGGCCCAGCTCAGAGAGCTCCTGGAACTGAGAGGTCCTACAGATTCATGTAATTCTCAAGCCAGAGAAAGCCCGAGGAAATCTGTCCATTGGAAAGCTGGCTTAAAGCTGTGTTTTTATGTGAATTTGTTCACTTCCCTGCTTCACAGGGAGAACCTCAAGGACATAGACAGCTCTCTCTCCTTGACAAAGAGAGCCTCTAATGATCAGGGGTAGTGAGGTTGTACCACAGAGACAGAGAGTGGCGAGGAATGATGGAATCACAGACAGGACAGCCTTCTGAGGATGCAGAGGGCCCAGCCTGGTTGTTAGCACCAGTGGCACAGAGGGGCGGAGTCCTTTTGGGAAAAGGAAAACTATGAGTGAAGGTTTGTCAAGAAACAGATGGAATTTGTCTGTTGTGCTACTGCGGGTTGTTTTAAGGCCATCTTTAGCTTTATGCATTCTGACTTTGGTTCCTCACACAAACATATTAGAATGCCCCACATCCCATGATAAATGGAATTTACACATGACAAATTATAAAGTTATAAGTTGTAAAAATAAAGTTATAAAAGTTTTTATGATGCATTTTGTAGACTTACTAGATGAGACACATATTAATTTAGATTTTATTGCTTTCATATTTCAGGGTCAAAGATTTCATATTTGAAATCTCAAAGATTTCCCTAGGTCCTTAGAAAGCTTGTAGGTCTTAGATACTGTTACCATGCAGCCTAATAGCTAAAACAGCCCTAGTGGATGAGAAGGTCAGTTGTCCATCTGCTGAGCTGTGGGCAAGGAGCAGATGCTTTGATCTCTGCTTTTCTCAATGTCTGGCAAATAGCAGGGAACTCAGTGACAATGAGCAGACTGATGCTTAGGTAGGACAGGAGACTGAACTCAGATAAGGGCTGGTCTTTCAGGAAATCAGGTGGGGGTTTAGGCCAAAAGCTGTAGGCAAGACTTGGGTCATTCTGCACTGGAATCTCATGCATTTTCTTAATTTCATTTTTCTAAGTATAGGGCAGTGACGACATAGGTAACTGAAGAAAACCTCTCTGGGTCAGGCACTGTGTACATCCCTCTTACACATCATGGTTTCAATGAAATCACAAACAAACCTGTCCAGTAGGTAGTACTTTTATTACATTTTACAAATGATGAAACTAAAGCTGGCTAGGTGAAAGGACACAGAGAAAGTCGCACCACAGAGCAGGAACTCAAAGTCTTTTGTCAGAGAGGAAGAACACGCCCTTCCCTAGAGAGCTTTCAAGGTGGTAGGTGAGTGCTGGGCAGAGAAGGGGTGAGGGAGAGATGCTGAGAGCTCGCTGGAGAGCGTTTCGGAAAACCTGGTTTCTTGGGATCCTTGTCTTCTTGGCAGATTTCCTCTCTGGTCACCTGCAGGTGTCCTGCTGAGCCTCTGGCTCTGTAGACCTGACTTCAGCTGCCTCTTCATTGCTAAGGACAGATCATCTTGCTGGGCTTTGCCAAGGGCCTTAATAAGACAGATCCTGTGACTGTAGTACACAAAGGTAGGCAAAAAAAATTACTCTGATTCAAAAAATCAGAAAACCACCCTCGAGCTAGAGCCCAATGCCTGACCTTCCTACCCCCAAGGGCATAGGCTAAGATTCCTTTTCTCCCCATTCACTAGATTAATTTCAGCCTCCAGAGAATCCCAACCCCCAGCCATATTTGCCTACTGTTGCTTTTAACCTCAAACAACATCATAGCAACAGAACTCAGAGGAAAAATCAGTGTCTGAAGTTAGACATGCATTCACATCCCAACTCAGCCTCTTGCTAGAGCTCAGATTTTGAGTGGTTAACTTCAGTTCAGTTTTCTCTCCTATGAAGGGTTGGGGGTGAATTAAATGATGTAATAGAAACTTACAAATGTATTGAATTACTTGGAAATTCTTTTGTTTTAAAGGAAGTACAGGGCAGAGAAGCAAGAGAGATGCCTTTATTTTCTTTCAGGGCAGAGGGTAGAGGACAAGGAACAGTTTTTTAAGCTGAGAGACAGTGCAAGGCCTCAGGACAGATGAAGTCCAATAGAGCTGGACTTCCAAAAAACTATGAGGAAGGGATTGAGGGGAAGTACATCGAGGTTGGAAATCTCAGGCAAATCCAGATAGTTGAAAGCTGTATAAGGATTTAGCACATGATCATAAAAGAAATGAGGAGTCACCCACAGGTTTTAAGCAAAGAAGTACCATGACTTTATTTATGTTTTTATAACTTCATTTTGCCTGGGTCACAAAAAGATTGGTAGAGGGTCAAGGCTGGAGACAAGCTGCCCAACTGGGAGGCTGGTGACCCAGTCTAGGTGATGGAGTGGCAGCCTTGATGGGGAGATGGAGGTGGGTATTGAGAAAAGTGGGCGATGGTTCCATGTGCTCATCCTGTGGCTTTGGATAACCTTGCTGAGCCTCAGCTTGTTTTTCTGTTGTTTATGGAGGATAATAACAGCATCCTTGTCCCCGAGTTGTTATGGGATTAAATGAGATCATGCAGGCAGCGAATGGAGCATGGCGTCTGCCACACACTGAGTGCTGGCAGGATGGAACTGAGAGTCACTGTTGCTGGTGGCGGCAGCAGAGGTGCAGGATGCTCTCAGGGCACACTGCAGCAGCAAAGGAAGCAAACCACATGGGCAGCCAGTACTGGAACAAGCCCCTTTCAAAAATGAAATCCTGGTTAAAAGGCACAAATGGTCCTGACGAGGAAAGGAGAGAGGGGAGGAGGGAAGTCGTCTAAAGAGTGTGCCTGCTTTTGTGAGCTGAATTAGGACACAAAGAGAAGGTGTCCTAAAGGTGGCAAGTGGGGTGGGCGGATGGGAAAGCCTTTGAAGAGGGTGGGGAAAGAAAGCTTAAAAATCTCTAGGCGGATGGAAAGGCTATTTTTTAGTTTGGTACAAGAAGCCTACAGAAGATATACAGCCTGTATCCCGAGTGTTCCTATCCTCCATCCTGCCTGCCAGGAAAATTAATCACTGAGTCAGGAGAGTGGAAACTGAAGTTGGTTGGAGGGAATAAAGAAATAAAAATCCATGAGAGAAGAAAAGACAGTCTTGCTCTGTTAAATACATTCAAGTCGCATGGCTCAGACAAATGGCATGTGAAGATTCATTTTAAAATGGGAATGTTTTTATTGTTTTTGTGGATTTTAAAAGAATGTGTGCTCAATATAAACTTCTCAGACTGTTGAGAGGGACTATTTTGAGCACTTTGTGGCAGCAACTTGGCATAGAGATTTAGATGCATTTATGCCATTTAATTATCACCCACACTTACTGTGTAGGTAACATTAACCATTTTACAGCTGAAGAAACTGAGATTGAAGAGGACAAGTGACTTGCCCAGAATCACACAACTATTTCTACAACTTGCTAGTTTGGAAAAGTTACTTCACCTCCCGGAACCTTGTTCTGTTTTATTAGCCACAAATTGGCACTCGCCATCTACCTCTACAAGGATTAAGTCATGTGCCACTGCAGCTGCTGACCTTCAACACCCCGAAGGAGTTCAGGGTGGAGAGCAGAAATGAGGCACTCTGTGCGCCAGGAAAACTGACAGGACAGGTCTTCCGATAGGTAGATATTCTCAGGAGCCGATTTTATGAACCCAATTCTTATACTGCCTCATACCTAGAAAAGCACTAAACTCCTTCATGGTGACAATTGTTTCTTGTGACTAGATAAGAATACCAAGAAGATGGCATGTGAAAACTTGGAAGATAAAACAGTGGTTACAAAGAAGGATCAAAGTGTTACCAAGAACAAGTCCTACTCACCTTCTTTGTTGGTTTGTTTATACATGATCTGTTGGGAGGATGACTAGAAACATGGACATATGGATTTTAGCGTGGCATTTTCCAAAATCTCATTATTCCTCTGTGAACAAATGACCAAATATTGATGGCATCACTACTGAGTAGAATCGTCACTGAATAACTGTGTCCTGAGATTGCTAACTGATTAATGACAGCCTGGAACAAAGGTCTCTTCTGAGGAGTTCTGGCTTTGGTCTTGTCCAGTTCAACATTTTTATCAATGTTTCATGTGAGAGCATTGATAGTTCTCCAATCAAATCTGAGAATGTATCAAGGCTGAGAGGAAGAGCAAATGGATTGTATTATAGAATCAGGATTCAGAAAACTATCAATAAAGGGCATGAAGGGAAGAAAAGAGCAAGTTGAATTATGCTAGCAGTAAATCTAAAACATAGCCTCCAAACATTCAAACACTAGAATGAGGGTAGGTGAGTCATTGCTGTTGTTTAGATGCTGCTGCTGCTGCTGCTGCTAAGTCGCTTCAGTCGTGTCCGACTCTGTGCGACCCCATAGACGGCAGCCCACCAGGCTTCCCCGTCCCTGGGATTCTCCAGGCAAGAACATTGGAGTGGCTTGCCATTTCCTTCTCCAATGCATGAAAGTGAAAAGTGAAAGGGAAGTTGCTCAGTCGTGTCCGAGTCCTAGCGACCCCATGGACTGCAGCCCATCAGCCTCCTCCGTCCATGGGATTTTCAAGGCAAGAGTACTGGAGTGAGGTGCCATCGCCTTCTCCATGTTTAGATGCTAAGTTGTATCTGACTCTTTGCTACCATGGACTACAGCATGGCAAGCTCCTGTCCTCCACAGTCTCCTGAAGTTTTGTGCAAATTCGTGTCCACTGAGTAGGTGACACTATCTATCGCACCCTCTGTCCCCTCCTTCTCCTTTGGCCTTCAGTCTGTCCCAGCATCAGGGTCTTTTTCCAGAGAATCAGCTCTTTGCATCAGGTGGCCAAAGTATTGGAGCCTCAGCATCAGTCATTACAATGAATATTCAGGGTGGAGTTCCTTTAGGATTGACTGATTTGATCTCTTTGCAGTTCAAGGGACTCTCAAGAGTCTTTTCCAACACCATAGTTTAAAAGTGTCGATTATTTGGCGCTCAGCCTTCATTATGGCCCAGTTCTCACATCCATACTTGACTACTGGAAAAATCATAGCTTTGATTATATGGACTTTGCTGGCAAAGTGTTGTCTCTGCTTTTTAATACACTGTCAAGGTTTGTCATAAAGTGGTAAAGGGTAAGTGAGAGAGTTGGCTTAATAACAGACTCTGAAAAAAAGACTAAAGTCTTGCCTTTATGGTACACAACCTTAGACTGTTGGAACATATCAATTATCAAAATCATACAATGACACTTTGGGTTACAATTTTGGAATCTCTTTGGACAGAATAATGCTGGGCACCTAATATATGCTCAGCAGATACTGTTTAAAATAACACACGATTTAATGATTTTCCTGGAACATTGTGTTGAGTTATATGTGCAGTCACTCAGTAAATTTTTTTTTTTTTTTCCTTAGGACCAGAGCCAAGCTTCAGTTAAGTGATGGGTACATATCAGTGAACAAAATCTATGTAGAAAACTGAAACATTTTTTTAATATCCAATATGTACCAGACACTGTTAAGGTTGTAAAGATGAATATAGTTCCTGCCTTCAAATCCTTGTTAAAGAAATGAAAGTATAAATCACAACCCAGAAATGTTACATGCCATTAAGCCTTTAGAAAGAGGAGGTCCTGAGAAGTGTATGATTAACTCATAAGAGGTGTCTGGAAAAGAGTCGGGATGGGACATATGTGAGGTTTTTGGTATGTGACAAACAGATATTTGCTCATTCTTGGTACCCATCTGCGTGAATGTGTCCAGAGTAAGACAAAGGGAATTGTGGATAAACCTGAAACTTGCAATATATAAGGTAATAGAGAAGGAACTTGGATTTTTGTAAAACCTGGAGAAATTCTAGGGATAGGGCCAGCTTAATGGGCATGTAAATATGAGATATTGTTATATAAAATAAAGAATGGTCTTGTCCTGTGTAGACTCAAATAATGCCTTTAAGATACAGCTACAAGTTTCAGGACAACAGATTTGGGTTCACACAAGGAAAATCTGACAGTAGTTTATCAGTGGAAGGATGTGTTTGCAAAGTAGGGGATTCCTTCTCATTTGAGCCATTCGTGAAGAAACTGCAGTGGACACTTCAACATATGCTGAAGATTGACTCACATTGATTTGTGCTTTGGACCAAATGGCCTCTAAGGTCAGATTTAGCCCTGAAATTCTGTTTTATAAACTTCCATATATTGTATTTAACAATTTGTATCATGCATTGCTATTTTGCAATATGTGTGTAAACCATTGCACCTTAAGTCAGTTTTGGAGAAGGCAGTGGCAACCCACTCTGCTGGGAGCCACCACGAGAGATCCCACCCATGACAGAGTCTTGTGGAAGAGAACTGTTAAGCAAGGCTTCAGAACTCAAGGGGATCCCTAGGCTTTCTCGAGCATCTACCCCAAAACCAGAACCTGTCTGTTTTACTGTTTCATGACTTTCCCCAACTCCTCTGACATTAACAGGGGGCTAACCCTGACCACCTTTCTCTGGAGAAAATCAACTTAGGGCTATAACTAACAACTCTCCTTGTTGCGAGTGAAATGACACAAAGACAAGATACACATGAAAGACAGACAAAGACACAACTCCGGCCGGAGGAAAAAGACTGCGCAAAACTAACTGCGGTTTATTTTTATAAGCCCCCTAGGCAGAACTCCAGACAGTATGAATAAGTCTTTTTAGTACAGTGCAGGTGCATACATGTTATCGTACAGCAAGGGGAGTGAAACCCCTGTCTACTACAAAGTTTATCCAAGGCCCTTTCCTTCTTTTTATAGCAAGGGAATGCTCTCTCGTTAGCAAGGGATAATTAAACTCAAGGCTATGTCCAGACTCCTTGGCAGAATGCCTTGTTTGCAAGCACATCTCTGTGACTCTATTGTGGCTGCATTAACCCTTCACTCCTGGACATGAGAAGAATATTTCAAATCAAACCCCCTCTATTAGCATTCTAGCTTGCTTGGCAGGTATATCCAGACTCTTGCAGCTATGCATACAATTATTTACAGCCTCTCAACTGTGAGAAGCACGGAAAGCCTAAAACATAGAGCCTTTGAAAGAGTTAAAAGTTACTAGAGTAGTGTTAGTGCTGATGTAGGTTTTCATTATTGGGCCAGTGCTTGTTGCTAAGTTCCCATATTTCTTATCCACTGTGCACCTGGGAATACATTAGTTAACATAGTGAGAATGCAAGAAAAACAAGTGTAGCCTTGAATTTAACCATATCAGACTTCTGAGCTAATTGGTTCTTTCTTGTAACTCATTGCACCTTTGCTCTGTGAAAAACGTAACTGTTTGGCATTTTTCTGAGGCTGACATAGATTAGAAATATAAAGAAAAACACTTTGAGGGAAAATAAGTTTTCTGATTGAGCAGCCTTTATCAAAAGAGGGTCATAAAATGTTCAAAGGCCTCCAAGGCCAAAAGATACTGTACACAACATCTTTTGTGAAAAAGGTATGCAGGAAAATCATGGTTTCGATAAGGGCAACACTGCTGGAATGTTGGGCTGACTCTCTATGACCTTGCATCTTTCATTTCCCTCTATGTGCGAAAAAGGTATATAAGTACCATTTAAAAATAAAGCTATGGATTTGCTCATCAAAGCAGCTTGATCTCCTCGTGTCAATCATTTTCCTCCTCTTACTCTCTCTTTCAGGCTAGTTCCCATCTGGAGTACAGAAGTCCGCCGTGTCTACTTATTTGCCTGGGTTTCTAAGACCTGAACAGGCATTCCCTCGGGAGACCAGGAGGGTACCTGCGGCCTCACGTAGACGGTGCAAGTTTCTTGTCTTGAGACTTTATTGACTTTCTGTATAAACCAAGGAACATCAGCCTCTTTTCTTCTCTCCTCTATTTTCTTATCTACAACATTCTTAACTATCTTTCTCTCTCTAAATCAATCACAGTTGCTGATGCCGTTTCTCCTTCGGGTTTCCCTGGATCCTGCGGGGGCTGGACCCTGGCGCCACCCCAATACTCTTGCCTGGAAAATCCCATGGACAGAGCCTTGTGGGCTGCAGTCCATGGGGTCGCTAGGAGTCGGACACGACTGAGCGAATTCACTTTCACTTTCCACTTTCATGCATTGGAGAAGGAAATGGCAACCCACTCCAGTGTTCTTGACTGGAGAATCCCAGGGGCGGGGGAGCCTGGTGGGCTTCTGTCTATGGGGTCGCACAGAGTCGGACACGAACTGAAGTGACTTAGCAGCAGCAGCTGCAGCAAGTCAATTTTGGACTTTCTGAGAGCCTGAAAAAAGGTCTGAATTCTGTATGAGAGGAAATATGAATTTGAATTTTGTTACAATACCAATACACTGTGTTCCTTTTGGTCAAGCTGTTCATCTTCTCTGCAACTCAATTTCCACATCTGTGAAACAAATGGAATAAAATGTATCCGATTGTGTTGCTGCTAGGATAAACTATAGTGTGTGGGTAAAGCATTGCGAACAAAGGAACACACAAAATGGATATACGTATAATGGTAGTTATATTTATGCTATATATATGTATATGTATATATATTATTCATAGTATATCTAATATTACTCCACAGTGAATGCATAGATTAGTTATATGTCTCAGGATACCTGTTCAGTTCAGTTCAGTCACTCAGTTGTATCCAACTCTTTGCAACCCCATGAACTGCAGGATGCCAGGCTTCCCTGTCCATCACCAACTCCTGGAGCTTGCTCAATTCATGTCCATTGAGTCAGTGATGCCATCCAACCATCTCATCCTCTGTCGTCCCTTCTCTTGCTGCCTTCAATCATTCCCAGCACCAGGGTCTTTTCCAGTGAGTCGGCTCTTCACATCAGGTGACCAAAATATTGGAACTTCAGCTTAAGCATCAGTCCTTCCAATGAATATTCAGAACTGATTTCCTTTAGGATTGACTGCTTTGATCTCCTTGCAGTCCAAGGGACTCTAAAGAGTCTTCTCTTCAAGTCTACCTGTTGGGTGAATACTAAATGCCAAGTGATATTCTGGGGCCCAGCAAGCCAGAACTTCAGTGGTCACTGACTTTTTCCCCAAGGAGGAAAGGATTTTGCTCTCTTCATTTTAGCTATCTGCTCCTTCTTTGCATTATCCTTTCTCTGGCTCCTCAGTGTTCTTCACTGCAGGTTCAGAAGCTGCTTGTATGTGGACTGGTGGATTCAAAGCACCCTCTAGAGACATGTACTGATGTGAGAGTTGGACTATAAAGAAGGCTGAGCACTGAAGAATTGATGTTTTCAAACTGTGGTGCGGGAGAAGACTCCTGAGAGTCCCTTGAACAGCAAGGATATCAAACTAGTCAATCCTAAAGGAAATCAACCCTGAATATTCTTTGGAAGGACTGATGCTGAAGCTGAAGCTCCATTACTTTGGCTACCTGATTAGAAGAGCTGACTCACTGGATAAGACCCTGATGCTGGGAAAGATTGAAGGCAGGAGGAGAAGGGGGTGGCAGAGGATGAGATGGTTGGATGGCATCATTGAGACAATGGACATGAATTTGAGCAAACTCGGGAGATAGTGAAGGACAGGGAAGCCTAGCATGTCTACGGGGTCACAAAGAGTCGGACACGACTTAGTGACTGAACAACAGCTAGAGACAGCAGCGGGATCTGTTACACTTGAGAGAAGCAGACTTTCCTTACCATTCGGTTGCTGGTGCAGGTGAAGTGTGCCAGGAGCAAGTGAGATGCGGAAGCAGGGAGCAAGGGAGGGAGGCTGGATGGCATGCACTTCTCCGGCTGCTTATATGCCCAGCCCCCAGACAGATCTGAAGACAACGAGCCATACAGGATTTCTGTTCCTGAGCACAGGTAGTCAACTGGGAAATTTTTCAATGTGACTGTAACTGAATCTAGTGAATCCCAACTAGGTCAATGACTCAGGGCTAAGGAACTCACTAAACACAGTGCCTGAATTATCTTCTTGGGCATCTAGGTAACATATCTTGTTCAATTGTCAGCAGAAGGAAGAGAAGAGCTTATTCAAGCACAGTGAACCACAGAATGAAATTTTATTTTTATTTTTCAAATATTTATTATTTATTTTGACTGCACTGGGTCTCAGTTGCAGTATACAGGATCTAGTTCCCTCACCAGGAATTGAACCTGGGTCCCCTGCATTGGAAGCACAGAGTCTTACCCACTGAGACCACCAGGGTAGTCCCTGCAATTTTACTGCCAGGAGATCCAACCAGTCCATTCTGAAGGAGATCAGCCCTGGGATTTCTTTGGAAGGAATGATGCTAAAGCTGAAACTCCAGTACTTTGGCCACCTCATGCGAAGAGTTGACTCATTGGAAAAGACTCTGATGCTGGGAGGGATTGGGGGCAGGAGGAGAAGGGGATGACAGAGGATGAGATGGCTGGATGGCATCACGGACTCGATGGACGTGAGTCTGAGTGAACTCCGGGAGTTGGTGATGGACAGGGAGGCCTGGCGTGCTGCTATTCATGGGGTCGCAAAGAGTTGGACACGACTGAGCGACTGAACTGACTGACTGACTGATCCTCAAATGTTTAATCTCCAGTTCTTTCTCATACTCAGTTCTTTTAAAGATCCACATCACTCCTGTCAGTAAAGAAACCTGAAGAACAACACATTTCCTGAATGTAAGGGGAAGAATGTGAGGGGCAAGAGGAGAGGGGATGGGGGCAGGGATACTATGGTGAATAATGATGAGGAGAGTGTGATAAGACCCAATTCGGGACCCAATTTTGCCTTGAATAATTAGTAAGAATTATCAACTTACCAAAAATCAGAACACATATCTGTTTCTATTCTTTTTTCAAATGTGGACCATTTTTAAAATCTTTATTGAATTTGTTACAGCATTGCTTCTGTTTTATGTTTGTTTGTTTGTTTAACTCTGAGGCATGTGGGATCCTAGGTCCCCAACCAGGGATTACATTTGTGAGGTAAAGTCTTAACCACTGGACCACTGGGGAGTTCCCCTATTTCTGTTTCCGAAAGAAAATGATGAAATAAATTTCTCAGAGTGAGAATGTTAAAACTGTTAAGTTTATCAAAGAAAACATAAAGGAGTTTATTTCTAATTTCAGTTAGGCAACTGATCTAAGCAGGATACAAACCGACTAACTTTAAAAGAAGGTAATTGAGGCTTTCGATCTGTTCAAGATATACCATGAACAGAGTACATAGGTAATCCAGAGAATTAAAATAGAAATTTAAAATTCATAGTGAAGTGAAATTCACTCAGTTGTGTCTGACTCTTTGTGACCCCATGGACTATACAGTCCATAGAATTCTCCAGGCCAGAATACTGGAGTGGGTAGCCTTTCCTTTCTCCAGGGGTCTTCCCAACCCAGGGATCGAACCCAGGTCTCCCGCATTGCAAGTGAATTATTTACCAGCTGAGCCACAAGGGAAGCCCTTAAAATTCATATGTATCTGATAAAACATGTAAGAGTAAAGCTTTACGATTTCTTGCAATCAATAAAAAAAGATAATCCAGTTTAAAAATGGACAAACAGCTCATTCTCAAAGGAAGGTATCCACGTGGCCAGGAAGCATCGTTAAAAAGGTGCTCAATTAATTACTCTTCAGACAAATGCAAAGTAAAATGACAATGATGTATCACTTCACACTTAACAAAATTGATGCGTTTTAAAATATTATTGCCTAGCGATCATGGCCATGTGGAACAACCTGAATTCTTAACACTTGCTGGTAGCAGTATAGAATAGTATGACCTCTTTAGAAACCAGCTTAGCAATTTCTATTGCAGTTGAATATACCCACCTTATGACCCAGTAATTCCACTCTTGGGTGTATTATACCCAGGAAAGACAAGTGCATATGAGATGAGTGCCTAGGAGCACTAATGAAAGTATACAAATATGTACTTAGTAACTTTATTTACAAATAAAAGAAAGAAAATAATTAACAAAGATTTGGTGGCTTCCCTCATAGCTCAATCAGTAAAGAATCTGCCTGCAATGCAGGAGACCCAGGTTCGATTTCTGGGTTGGGAAGATCCTCTGGAGAAGGAAATGGCAACCCACTCCAGTATTCTCGCCTGGAGAATACTATAGACAGACAGGCTATAGTCCATGGGATCTCAAGAGTTGGACACTACTTGTGACTAAAGCACCAACAACAACACAAATTTTAGGATAGTAGTTATTTGGATAAAGGGAAAGCAGGAGGGGATTCTAAGGGGCTTCTGGTGTATGGCAACACTACATTTGTTTGGCTTGGGTGGTGAACACATGACTCTTTACTTAATTATTACTGTAATTGTACTGATACTTTATAATTTTATGTGTAGTTAATTTAAAGTGTTTTCACATTTAAAAAAGATGAATTGTGGGACTTCCCTGGCAGTCCAAAGGTTAAGACTCTATGCCTCCACTACAATGGGCATGGGTTAAGGTTGAGTATCTAAGATCCCACATGCTGGGTGGTGTGACCAAAAAAGCTAAAAATAAAGAAGATAAATCGTTTTAAAAACTGCTACCCAAATGTGGGAACTCACTTCCTTTTTAAGCCTCAGCCTTTCCATCTATAAACTTATCGGGATGGAGTGTAATATTTAAGGTGTCTTTCTGTTCTTACACACTATTGCCCTGGAACCACTGGGAAGCTAGGCAACATGAAGATGAAAAATAGCCCTAATCAGGAAATTATAAAAGATCCATGATCATCAGTATAAGTGGTCACTAGTTAGCAGAGTTGGATGTCTAGGCTTGCACCCTGATACAGAAGCAAAGCCTTCTAACTTGCATGTATCATTTTGGGAGAGACTAGATGTCTGACTTCTAGTCAGTCCTGTCTGACACTGTGACCCATGGACTGTAGCCCACCAGGCTTCTCCATCTATGGGATTCTCCAGCCAAGAGTACTGGAGTGGGTTGCCATGCCCTTCTTCAGGGGATCTTCACTACCAAGGGAGTGAACCCATGTCTCCTGCATTGCAGATGGATTCTTTTCTGACTGAGCCATCAGGGAAGTCTAGAAGAGACTAGCCTAGCAAATAATAATGGAAATTAGAAACAGGGCATTTGAGGAATCACTTACCAGAAGAGCTTCCTTCTCAAGTTGGTTTTCTTGAGGAAGATGGAAGACCTCTTTGCATGTGAATTGCATATAAATGCTCTTGTTAATGGAAACATCCAGCCCAGATCCTCAGAAAACCCAGGCTGAGGAAGAACCTTTATGTGCAGATAATTTACTGGAGGGTGCACTCTTAGGGCACCAGTTGCATAGAAAATTAGAAATAAGGCAAAAAAAGAGAGCAAGTAGTCATGTTCCCAGGCCCATCAAAGATTTACAGTAGATACTGCTGATGTTAGATTACACATGAGCGCAAAGGAGCCTTGAAACCACTGCAGCTCAGAACCACCCACTGGATTGTGATGTGAGGGAAAATATGTTTCTGATTTCCCCCTCTTTTCTCTTTTCTATTGATTAAAGTCTGCAGGAGAGGTAGATAGGCTGACTAATAACCCTCCCCCCTTCCCCGCCATGATATAGCCATATCCTAATCATTGGTTGTTGTTGTTGTTTAGTTGCTAAGTCATGTCCGACTCTTTGTGACCCTGTGGACTGTAGCCCACTTGGCTCCTCTGTCCATAAGACTTCCCAGGCAAGAATACTGGTGGGTCACCATTTCCTTCTCCAGGGGATATTCCTGAACCAGGGATTGAATGGCATCTCCTACGTTGCCAGGCAGATTCTTTACCACTCAGTCACCAGGGAATCACTGGACACATAACAGTTTGTCATCCTAATGTAACCAAAAAATGCCTCTTCAAAAAACTTGCTCTGAAGATTGCACAGGAAAATGTTCATGAAGGATTCTGCAACTTTAAAGTTCCTGTGGCAGTTCACTATCATTGAATGGTGTTGCTGCTTAGGAACAAAAATCTGGAAAATATTAGAACAGAATATATGATCTTCACTATCTTACCTGCTATATTCATAAAAGGCTCAAAAGTTATGGCAAAGTGATTCTTTTCCTCTTTAAATATTTCTTGCCTTTTTATGGTTCCAAAAAAATATTTATTTATACATAAATACAGATTGTGTTGGAGTAGGAAATGGCAACCCATTCCGGTATTCTTGCCAGGAAAGTTCCATGGACAGAGGAGCCTGGCAGGCTATGGTCCCGTTCAGTTCAGTCGCTCAGTTGTGTCTGACTCTTTGCGAGCCCACAAATCGCAGCATGCCAGGTCTCCCTGTCCATCACCAACTCCCGGAGTTCACTCAGATTCATGTTCATCGAGTCGGTGATGCCATCTAGCCATCTCATCCTCTGTCGTCCCCTTCTCCTTCTGCCCCCAATCCCTCCCATCATCAGAGTCTTTTCCAATGAGTCAACTATGGTCCATGGGGTGCAAAGAGTCAGACACGACTGAGAAACTGAGCATGCATGTAGATTATAGACTGTTCTCATAATGCAATTTTAAGTGTGAAAGGGACACTAGTCACAATTGCAGTGGTACAATATGAAACTGCATTGGCACACTACATAACGTGTCTCATCCACAATTGTGCGACACATAAGAGGTGGCGCAGCTGAACACCAGTGGTCAGATTTAAATGGTCTTGTTGGTTTACAGGGCTTCCTTGAAAATAATGGGCTGGAAGGGCTTTGGGAGGGATTCACTCAACTTCATGAAAAAGGCAGATTTTGGTGGCGATGGGCACTTCTCAGAAGCTCCAGGTGGCCTTCTTTGTCCCATTTTTCCTGGATGACCTTGAGGACCTATACTCAAGATACATAGAAAAATGAAGGAAATAAGTCTGAACTCATGCATTTTATGATCAGCATATTTCTGTCTCCCTCCGTCCCATCCTTTTTTAGTTATGATCTTACAGGTTCTCTTCGGGATTCTCTCTCTAGTCTATGGGAATGGCATCCCGTGCTTACTTTTGTCATAATTTTTACCACACTGAATTATAACCCCTTCCTAAGCACTTGTGTCCTTGACTATACCTGAAGTGTCCAGATTGTAGTCAGAATTCAAAGTATATTTTCTGAATGTATAAGTGCATGAATTGTTTTTCTTATCACATAGGCAGAATCATGTTTATAATATAAAATAATTATATTTTATAATATAAAATAATATCTTTATTATAAACCTTCTATCTAAGGACCACTTTCTGTAGGAATCAATGCAGAAAAATCCAGAAATCTTATTGTACTATATTGCTAAAAGACACAGGTCAGTGATACTGAAACCCACATAAGCATTACAGTCACTTTTGGAGCTCAAAAGGCTCACTGATACCCTGTCTGCACTCTCTTCTAAATCTGAGTCCCTGGTTGTGGAGCTGAGGTTAATGATGTACAGTGGTCAATCTGATGGAACTCACTGTTCTCAGGTATCCAAGTGACAGAGCAGATGTTCAGAGCTGAATGGAGATTTCCTAATCCCCAGCTTATTGGTATCTTTCCATGATACAACCTTGCCCCTGATTTTGTGAGAATCGCCACTGCTTCAGTGTGAAATATGTGCTGCCACACTGCATGGAAATAACAATGATATTTGCAAAAGTACTATTCGAGCTATTTTTTCAGAATAATTATCCTTCAGTTCAGTTCAGTTCAGTCGCTCAGTCGTGTCCGACTCTTTGCGACCCCATGAATCGCAGCACGCCAGGCCTCCCTGTCCATCACCAACTCCCGGAGTTCACTCAGATTCATGTTCATCGAGTCGGTGATGCCATCCAGCCATCTCATCCTCTGTCGTCCCCTTCTCCTCCTGCCCCCAATCCCTCCCAGCATCAGAGTCTTTTCCAATGAGTCAACTCTTCGCATGAGGTGGCCAAAGTACTGGAGTTTCAGCTTTAGCATCAGTCCTTCCAAAGAAATCCCAGGGCTGATAACCAAACATATGGGCACTATCGATGTCTTTTTTGGAATATAAAGTTAACTTATTCTCTCATATACATGACCACACTTAAAAATTAACGAACAGTCTGAGTATTCATGCATGTCTTGTACGGTATGTTCTCTCAGTTCAGTAGGCTCAGCCATTTTCTCTAATCTAGCAAAAAAGACTTGTCTCTAAATGTTTTACAAGTGAGTTATTTTTCACATTGTGTTTGCATGTGTGTGGGTGTGTGCATGTGTTCATGTGCATGTGTTAACTGAGTGGTCTTTCTTACCACGTGAATCAAAATGTATCTCAATTTCCTTACTACGTTTTCCCAATTTTAGAGAAAGAACTAAACTAGTGGGAAAACACCAGGTCTCCAGCCAAGAGCTGCAGTACTAGTGGGTGAATTCTTAGTGAGCTTCCAGCCTAACATCAATATTCCATTTAGGGAGCACTTCTTGTTATGCAGTTGACTGTGTGTCACCTGTCCCATTGCCAATTTATGTATACTAGATTGAAATGTTTGCAGTGTCAGTACTTCCCTGATTTTGCCCCACAAAACAGCAATCTTGAATGGTTTAGCTTACTATAAATAACAATATGCAGATGGAATCCCTTTTTTGGAGATCTGTTCGAAGTACAAACCAACTGCCTCAAACGCAGTTCACTCCTCAACAAGATGGTGAGGGGATGGGAATGAATTTGTGCTAGTGATACTTTTACCCATAAGAGTTCTCCCACATTTCTTTATAGATACACTAAATGAACCTAATGCATGTTTTTGTCCTTTCCACACACCATGAATAGCAACTAGAGTTACAGCCTTGGGTCTCTAGTGGTACGTCAAATATCCTGAGAGCTTTCTAAACATATAGGTAATTTGCATCTATTCCCAAGTTCCTGATTCAGTAACTGTAGGATTACATTTTTGACATTCTGATGCATAATCAGAATTAAGAAAACAATTCATAGGCACTGAAAAGAAGAAATGCCTTGCTTCAGTAATCTTATCAAGTGCCTTTGGGAGTTTAACTGGGTCTGTGAACATTACAGCCAGAGAAAGGAAAGACCAGTAAAAGCAAAAGAAAACAATCCCTCACCATCTTCACCAGGTATTCCCAAAGGACCTGGAGGGCCTGGGGGGTCTCAGGGTCCCAAAGGTTCACCAGTTCAGAACTTTCTTCAGTCTTGAGATCAGCTAGGGCTGATATGATGGACAGAGCCCAAGTCCAGAAACCTAGAGCAGAAGAGTAACAGAAAGTTCTCACAGACTGGAAACCAGTGCTGCTGCTCGAAGGATCATATTCCTGCCCCATCAAAGGGATGCAAACTCTCACAATCCCAAGAAGTATCTGTTACTACAGGCATCTGCATCAATGCTGGGACTAGGGTCAGAGAAAGTTAGGAAGGTTCCAAGGGCATTATCCCAAATGCCCTCTAGATGGGACATGGAGAAGGCAGAAGGGACCTGCTGATCTTTCCTATTGTAATCCAGTGTCGCTTCTTCCAACTTATGCTTCAGCTGGCCTGAAGCCTCTGGCAGCCACACCTGCTACTTGGTCTTAGTTGTGATGGTTTGGTATCTGAAGTCCACTCATTTAAGCCCTGAGGTTTCTTCCATGGAGAAATTGCCTAGTTTCATTTCTTCTTAGTGTTTCCATCTATATATGAAGGGGTAATTATGCCTATCTAAGAGGGTAGCATAGGGTTTGGGGATAATATAATGAAGTATTTAGCACAATGAAGGCACAAGGCTGACATCCTATGTAAGATTATCCTGACCATTGCTCTTCTTGTCAATATATCTAGGTGGTAGAAATTTTCCCTGATTGACATCCTTTTATTCCCGTTAACAAAGCAAAGTCTGAACATGGACTTAAATCTAACAAAATAGGTCAACAATAAATATAAATTCTAGAGGAAATTGTCCCTAGTTGTCCTAATGACTGAAAGCTCTGTCTGTGCTGATAAATCAACTGCTGTGGCAGAGTGGTCCTAACTGTTATTACAAGTTTAAGGTCTGTGTCATCTTAATAATCTTAAAACTTGCTTTAAAAGACAACTAAGCCACCAGTCATATCCTTGGTAATAAAAACTGGCTGTAATTTCTGATTCCATTGATGACTTACAAAATGTTAAGTCAAGTAATTATGAGTGTAAATCAAGACAATTATTTATGAAAATAGTCTGAGAATTTGTTTCTCAAAGTCAGACACATTTTCACATATGCTAGCTCTGACACTTCCCAGCTGTGCAACCTTGAAGAAAATAACTAAACTCTTTCTCAGCCTCAGCTATAGTGGTGCTATGATTTCTGACATAAGTCACAAAATTGCTTAGAAGCGAAAGAGAATGATGTAATAAATATGCCTGCCATGATGCATGGTACATCAAACAGTCCCATGTAGTAACTCCTGGCCCCTGGCCCCTACTCTCTGCCTTCTAATGGAAATCCTGTACATATCTGAGCATCTTCATGACCAGAAATTATTGATGGTTTCTCATATGAAAGCCTTGGGGCATCTTTAAATAATTTTAAGATGGTCATGAGAAAAGTGCCAAGTGTTCAGGCTTCAGTTCAGTTCAGTTCAGTTCAGTCGCTCAGTCGTGTCCGACTCTTTGCGACCCCGTGAATCACAGCACGCCAGGCCTCCCTGCCCATCACCAACTCCCTGACTTCACTCAGACTCACGTCCATCGAGTCTGTGATGCCATCCAGCCATCTCATCCTGGGTCGTCCCCTTCTCCTCCTGCCCCCAGTCCCTCCCAGCATCAGAGTCTTTTCCAATGAGTCAGCTCTTCTCATGAGGTGGCCAGAGTACTGGAGTTTCAGCTTCACATAGCCCTTATTTTATTTTTGTAGTTTTCTAGACCTCCCTGTGAGGTTGAGAAAGTTTCAACATTACATTCCTCATTGGAGTGAGGAAAAACTTGAAGTCCAGGAAAGGGAAATGTTTCTACTTCCTTGAGGCTGCTTCACAGGACGGAGCTTTTGTTCTATGATGTTGTTCTGTTTACTCTTCGGTGATTGTGCTGTTAGCTCCGGCCGAATCTCACAGGACTGGAGATGAGTGGGGAGCACCTTGTGTGTTCAGAGTCTAAACTGCACCCTACACCCCCTGCCCCCAAATAAAAATACACAGACATATACCTCCTTGCCGCTCAAACACAAAGTTTTCTCTCACACACATAGTCATTCAATACAGGTTGCCTAGTGCAACAAAGAGTGAATTAAATAGTTTTTGTTAGGTGCTATAGCACTCTCCTCAGAGATATTGTAATAGTACTTCCGCTGATTAGAAAATATAACCACCACTGGAAGGTGTTATTACATTATGAGTTGACTTATTTCATGCAATGCTCCTATATGAAATTTTTGGGAATAATTTTTTTCTTATCCATATTGCAAATTCCCAGAGAAAATGCATATTTCCCATTATGGACAATATGAATTATATAAGGGGACTTTTTACTGTTTTGTTTTGCCCACAGGAAACTCAGTTTCATATTTCCAACTAAAATTTTGAACCTGGGTAGGTGTGCACATCTGCACTTTAATTGACCATTTAGTATGTGGTTTTACTTTTTGTCTTTTGTCTACTTCTAATTTTCTCCTGCTTATATTTTTATACTTTGTACTATTAATTTATGTAAGATAACTCACATAATATTTAATGCTAACATTATTTTAGAACAGACCAATCAGAGTTCATATTATGACTTGCTTTTGTGGACGATGAAAAAATGGACCCTTATAAATGTTAAGAAGCTTGACCAGGGATGAGATATGACCTGCACTATTTCCTTTATAAGCCAAAACTCACACTCTCAACCAAGGTAGCATGTTAATCCCCACAGGAAGGCTAATGTGACGTCGACATTCTGATTGATGCATAGCTTGCTCAGACAGAAGTGAAAGAAAGGATGAGACAGCTAGTGGGTAACAAGCTGGAGTTTCCAAGCTCTGAACAAGAATCCTGAAATACAAAACTGAAACAGTCCTGAAGTGGTTGGTACTGGCCAAGTACAGAATAGCAGTCCTCGAGACTCTGTTCCAGGAAAGGGTAAGCATCTGGATCCGGGAATGCCAGGCAGAAATAGAGCTAGTCTTGCTTTCAGTGGAACACTATACTGCGGACTCTGATAGCCCAAGGAGAGCTAGAACAGAAGTTGAAACTCTGATATATTGGAATCTAGACAGAACAACCCAGAGAGGAGTGCATCTCAAAATCAGTCTGTGAAATCACAACACCACGAGTGCATTCTGGAAGGACTCAGGCTCCTCTAAGGAATTATTTTCTCATAGACTGTTCTGTGTTTCTCCTAGAACCTACTGGATTGAGAGGTGAGCCAGGAATCCCAAGACTGGCAAGTCAAAATGTAAAATGCCCTTGTGGAGAAAGGTCAGTCTTCATAGTGAAGCTCAATGCAAGCCTTCCTCCACCCTCCACGATAGTCATCTTTGCAGAAGGATTTAAAGGACTTACTTGTCACCCTGCTTCTTTAACTTATATGCAGAGTACATCTTGTGAAATGCTGGGCTGGATGAAGCACAAGCTGAAGTCAAGATTTCCAGGAGAAATATCAATAACCTCAGATATGCAGATGACACCACCCTTATGGCAGAAAGCAAAGAAGACCCAAAGAGCCTCTTGATGAAAGTGAAAGAGGAAAGTGAAAAAGCTGACTTAAAACTCAACATTCAAAAAGCTACGATCATGGAATCTAGTCCATCACTTCATGGCAAAGAGATGGGGAAACAATGACAACAGTGACAAGACTTTATTTTGGGGGGGGTGGTGGTCCAAAATCACTGTAGATAGTGACTGTAGCCATGAAATTAAAACATGCTTGCTCCTTGGAAGAAAATCTATGGCCAACTTGGACAACATATTAAAAAGCAGAGACATTACTTTGCCAACAAAGGTCCATCTAGTCAAAACTATGGGTTTTCCAGTAGTCATGTTTGGATGTGAGAGTTGGACCATAAAGAAAGCTGAGTGCTAAAGAATTGATGCTTTTGAATTGTGATGTTGGAGAAGACTCCTGAGAGTTTCTTGTACTGCAAGGAGATCCAACCAGTCCATCCTAAAGGAAATGAGTCCTGAATATTCATTGGAAGGACTGATGCTGAGGTTGAAGCTCCAATACTTTGGCCACTTGATGCAAAGAACTGACTCCTTGGAAAAGACCTGGGTGCTGGGAAAGATTCAAGGAAGGAGGAAAAAGGGGACAACAGAGAATGAGATGGTCGGATGGCATCACCGACTTGATAGATATGAGTCTGTGTATGCTCTGGGAGTTGGTGATGGTCAGGGAAGCGTGGCGTCCATGCCAGGTTGCAAGGAGTCAGATACGACTGAGTGACTGAACTGAACTGAACCTGCAGAATTCCTGAAAATTATTATTTCAGCTTTGATGTAGAGCTTTAATATTCCAAAGTGAAGGTTTAGCTAACAATGAACCAAACTCAAGCTTTGGAAAAAACATCTGATGGCCAAAGAAGAGTATGATAATATTTTTGATGCTATAATTATGTTTCTGGAAAAGGGGGATAAGGTGTGGCTAGAAGCATTTGAAAGTGAGGAATAAAAGCAAGCAGAAGTCACTATTTCTCAGGTTTCCTTAATTCATCCCTGAAACTCTAAGCCTCATATGAGTCTGCAACCTGAAAGGGAATAAAGCCAAGTTTCACTTTCTAAAACCTTGGATTTATTCCTCTCCCTCTTCTGAGAAAAATGGTTGCATTTTTTTTTTTTTTAAACAAAAAGGCATTTCTACTCTCTTTAAAACTGGGGCTTGAAAGATGTTATCAGAATCAGGAAATTAACTCAATCAACCCCAGCCTTAAGACCAAGGATATTCTTGTTTATACCACTCCGACTAGAGTCCACTGGACCCCAATTCATCCGTCTTGGGAAGATGTGATGAATACATTCTCCCCCACTTTCCCTATTCACATCTCATCTTTTTTTCAGAGTTTTTTTTGTGCCTGAAGATCTTATTCTCTGTGCCTTCTTCCATGTAAATAATTTTCTGTAATTCATCCCATTGCCTCTGTCGGGGGCTTCCTTGGTGGCTCAGCGGTAAAGATTCCACCAGCAGTGCAGGAGATGAGGGTTCAATCCCTGGGTCGGGAAGATTCCTTGGAGGAGGAAATGACAGCCCACTCCAGTATTCTTGCCTGGGCAAATCCCATGGGCAGAGGAGCCTGGCGGGCTACAGTCCATAGTGCTGCAAAGAGTCAGACACAACTGAGCGACTGAGCATGAACACAAGGCTCTGTCAAGCCTATTTGTTCTATTGAAGGGGCTGAGGCGAAACTGGAACTTTCCCCTGCCAGTAATAGAGGGCTAACAAATTGTGATCATTCCTCTTCTTGAAACATGAGGATGAATTAAAATACTGTATTAGAAAAAGTGACAATAGCTGCTGTAGCATCGTCACCTATAACTCTCAATAGCTGAACAAAGTGTTCACAAAAACTCTGCAAGGGTATTTCTAAAAAGAGTGAATCTCTTTTTAGTAGTAAGAGAACCAGGGTCCTTCCTTATTGTGGATGGGCATCTTCTTCAGCATGTGCTTCCAGGTTCTGTGCATTCAAAGTGGCAGAGGAGAAAAGAAGATGGATGGGAGTACATGGGAGAGACCTATGGACAAGTCTTCAAAGTGACTCCCATTACGAGTGCCAATACTGAAAGCCAGTTTCACGGTCCCTACTAACTGCAAGATGAAGAGGATTTCCATGTGAAACCAAGATGAAGGAGAAGCAGTTTGGGTGAACAGCTAGCCAGTCTCTGATACAGAGATATCCATCTATCCATAAGTATAGATATATTCTGTATGTATATCTATATTTGCCTTAATAACATGTCAAAGCTAACATATGTTAAGAAAGACACAAGGCTGAGTTTAAAGGTAAGAGAAGTAAAAAGGGAAATTAAGACACAGGAGCTGCTTTTTCCCTACAGAAGGTATTTTTCATCTGTATGAGACAATGAAGACAGAAGTAATGTCCCAGAACTATCCAAGATGGGGAGTCTTATGAAAAAAGTGACTAAGCTCCTCAGTGGTTAGATCAGGATAAGTAAGAAACAGAACTAAATTTTCCAACTTTTTCCAACTACCGAAGAGTGTAAAGAGAATATTGCCTTGGTGGATTTATTTTATTAAAGTCCTGGTTGGCTGTTCCATTCCCCCAACAATCTTTAAAATTTCTGGCTAGTCTGTTGCTTGCTCTAACTATTATCACGATGTCAGACTAGCTGTGGTGTTGGCTTTCCCTGATCATTGGATGCTTATAACACTGTTTTGATATGTCCTGGGCATGGGCTTTTCCACCTACTGCTCAGAATAAAGTCAGTCCCCTCTCCTACCAGTCCTCCTAACCCTCCCCACTCCAGCAGAGCTTCTGGCCCAGA
The DNA here is from genome assembly GCA_006410935.1 of Redunca redunca. NCBI lineage: Eukaryota > Metazoa > Chordata > Mammalia > Artiodactyla > Bovidae > Redunca > Redunca redunca. Next base: position 385,581 of record SJYQ01001793.1, read on the forward strand.
GTTAGGAGTTAGATGGCAGCAGCCCCCGATGAAGAAGCCTTAGACTACCACTGTTCTTAATGAGATTCAGTGGACTTTTATTTTTTTATTTTTATTTTTTTTTAACTTTTATTTATTTATTTGGCTGTGCTGGGTCTTAGTTGCAGCCTCAGGATCATCCATCTTTGTTGTGGCATATGGGACTTTTTTGTTACAGCATGTGGGATCTCGTTCCCTGATCAGGGATTGAACCTAGACCTCCTGCATTAGGAGCTCAGAGTCTTACCCACTGGACCACCAGCGAAGTCCCTCAGTGGACTTTTAAGATAAATATTTCTTAGTTTTTTTGGTACTTTGATCATTTCCCAAACTTGCAATTTTTGTGTGTGGCAGTTTTGCCCAGTTTTATTTTTGCTTTTTAAAGAGAAGATTGTCAGGCTCTTTCCTCAGCTATTTCCAAGGTCTCATTCTCAATTAATTATATTTTTATTAACTTAGGTTCACTTTGGCAAAAGCACAGAGTGCTTGGTTGGCACACACAAGGATGTCAGTAGATTGATTATTATAGAAAAGCAAAACGTTCTCAGAAAATGTAGTTAGTAAGGGAGAGAAGTAGAAGAAAAATCTCCTGGGCTCTAATGTAGGAGAAAAGTGTTTATTATTCTATATTTAGCTCCAATTTTATCCACTAAATCACTTCCTCCCCTGGGCTAGTATCACAGTGTATAAAGCTATGGATTTAGACTAGAGGAAATGGGGTAATAGTCCATCTCTCATATTTCTGTTATCCTGGAAGAGTCAGAGATGGGTTCATCTCTAATAAACAAAGTTCATCAGCTTAATAGTCCCAGGTTTGGCAATCACAAGAAGAGATGACTTCCAGATATGGGTGGACAGAAGTATTTCACTTTGAATGTCAATTTGTGAGCTTTCCTGGAATATTTAAATGTTTGACTGATCTGGTTAAAAATTAACCTTGACTTCAGCTTCATGAGACCAGAAAATCAAATACTGAGAAAAAACCAATCTATTAAGCCATCTACCATAAACTTTCAAAAACAAGCAGATGATCAAGTTATAGGACAGGTGAGGAGGTGGCCAACAAAAGTGCTTCAATGCCTGGGGGAAGGGGAAGAGCTGGGTCCATGAACGTTGCAGGTAAGTTTTCTTGTTAATATCTACCGTAATTAAATTAACCCATTGCACTGGTAAATAGCACTTTCTAAAGCACTTTAGTCTCCCAGCATGTGATTTATATTATTTTTTAAAAATGAGAACATCTCTGGAAGGCAGCTGCCTATAAGCTGGACAAAAATAAAGACACTTTTTCAAATTTGCCAATTGGATATTGCAAAGGGAGTATAAGGAATAGAAACTAATGGGGGACAGGGCAAGACCTTTGCTTTCATTATGAAATCAATATCAAATCATTCAAATTAAATCACGGTCATTATGACATAAATCAGGGATCTCTAACCCCCTGGCCATGGACCAGGGGTAGAAGGTTCAGTGTGTCATAAAGGGGACACTAAAACAAGTGCATTAATAGGAGCAAGTATAATGCAAGCATATTGATCTTATCAGCTTGATACTTCAAAGTGGACTGAAGGCTATGCACTAAGTAAAAGGTTTAGGGTAGTGGGAAGTAGTAGTTGGCTGATTCAGTCTTTGGTATTTGTCGATTCATTCACCAACAAACAGCCACTCCTTATATATCTTCTGGTGAGATTACTCTCACCAGTTGTTTAAAGATCACTGCTAAACAGATGGCAGGAGGCTCTGAGTCCATGAGAGGTTTGCATAAGATTGAAAAAGCAGCATTGATTTCATATAGCATAAATTAGAAGATTTTTAAAAAAAATTCATTGTGTTCAACGTGAAAGTATCTCAGTTCAAAGTGCTTCTTGATATTGTCTGAATAAATCACAGCATTGGTGCATGAAGTACTTTATGGAACGAAAGATCGAAATAATATCATTTTCTTGGAATCGTAAAACCAGCCAGCCAGTTGACAAAATTTGTAGCACAATCTCTTTAAGAGAGTCTGATCCATCTCCGAAGCTATCTGAAACTTCATTGATTTTTCTTCTGATCCAGGTTCCTGGATTTTAGCTCAGATTGTCCTCTTACTTGTGGCCGATGTCAAGTCTTCAGCAGACTCTCAGCTGTGTGAACCTCGCGGGCCCCGAGGACCTCCAGGACTCAGGGGTCTTCCAGGGCCACCTGGTTATGCAGGTGAAAAAATGGCTCTCTTAGCCTCCACAGTGTCTCTTTGGTTTCAATGTTCATAGCTTCAGTGAAATCTTCCAGGTGATCCGATGAGAATATTGATCATTGAGATAAGTCATTTTTTGGTAACGAATGACTATGGCCTCTTTTTCTCAATTCTGTAGAGACCTAAGATTCATCTACTAAGATAGCCTCCAACTCCCAAGAAATTTGTATGCTCCAACAACTGTTCAGACATACTGGGTGTGCAGTGCAAGTTGAAACATAGGAATACAGCCCCATCTCTAGAAGTGTAGAGCACCTATGTTGGCATCAGACGGGGCACGTGTAAGCTGAGATTCTTCCAATGATATCACAGGCAGATGAAACAGCAGATACTTTGACATCCTGTTCCCTTGTCAACTGCTGAGAACTACATTTGGTTAAGCTCCCGTGGAGATCCCATCAGCTTTGAAGACTTGTATTCAACTTCTAAAGCAATGGTTTTGAAATCTGGCTGAGCATCAGAATCACTCACAGACTTGTTAAACATGTAGGTTCCTAGTCTCCATCCTCAGAGAGTCCTCTAGAGGCCTGCAGTGTAGACTAGCCCTGAGTGACTGGGGGACTCTGGTTGGATGGCGTTCCACAGCTGTTCTGATGAACAGGCATGTCTGGATACCCCTGTTCAGAATTTCCATTTAGTCCTGTCATAGTGTGATCCGTAGATTTATCTGGGTAACTTCCAATAATGATCCTTAATGCTCAGCCTTATAGTAAAGAAAAGACATGGCAGAACATGTCTAAAGATCCATTCATATACTTATTAATTCAATTTCTCACTTATTTATCATGTTTTGAGTGCTAATTTTATAAATGATGCTGAGTATGACATTTAGGAAGAAAATGAAGTACAACTCTTGTTCCCAGTTTGGATGAGGCCGTCACTTAAGGGAAGGATTATAATCCTTTGTGGTAATTCTTTATAACTATGGGAACAATTAATACCAGATGTGGTACAAGGAGACAGAACTTTTCCAAATCTAGAGGAGAGAGGCGAGCCTTCTGGAAGCAGTGATGCTTGAGCTAGGCTCTGACCAGTGAGAAGAAAGTAGTTGGAAGGGCAAGAAGCATAGAAAGGAAGAAGTAATTCATTTACTATGCAAAATACAAAACCTTAAATGGTATCATTCTATTTTCTGTTTGTTTTGGAATCTAGGACCCATAGGTATGCCAGGACCAAGAGGGAGACCTGGGCTTCCTGGACTGGTTGAGAAATGCCCACCCGTACCTCAGTCTGCCTTTTCCGTCAAGCTGATTGGGCCTTTCCCAGGACCCTCCCAGCCCATTGTCTTCCAGGAAGTTCTGTACAACCACCAGGGCCACTTCAACCCTGCCACTGGTGTGTTCACCTGCAGCGTCCCTGGCGTGTACCACTTTGGCTTTGACATTGAGTTGTTTCAGAGTGCTGTCAAGGTGGGTCTCATGCGGAATGGCACCCAGATCCGGGACAAGCGAGCAGAAGCTGGAGATAGCCACGAGCAGGCTTCTGGAAGTTCCGTCTTGGAGCTGGAGAAAGGGGACAGGGTCTGGCTGGAGTCTAAGCTGGACAGAGAAGAATCTGAAAAAGGAACTACTCACACTGTGTTTTATGGGTTTTTGCTCAATGGAAATTAAGACAGCTAGGGGTAACTGCATGATTCTCTCCCTCAAGTAACTCTGAATTTAAGAAAAGTAGCTTCCTACATCCCAAATATTTCATCTAGAACTGCTAAATGATGAACAAATCACTAAAACAGTAATGGCCAACTTGGACAAAATGAATGTATTACCAATTGCTGAAACCAATAAAGATGCATGGTTCATCAGTTTATCAATAATTTCTTGCGATTCCAAATTTCAAGATCCTAGGTGGCAAAAAGTGGGTGAAAAAACAAAGTGAGGTAGGAGGCTGCCCAGCCAGGTTGCTGTTAAACACACCAGGAAAACCCCCATCCAGCTCCTATTTTGCTTGCTCCCACCCCTCCTCCCTGGTGGCTCAGGGGCAGGTGAGGAATCCGCCTGCAAATGCAGGAAACGTTCATTTGATCCCTGGGTCAGGAAGATCCCCTGGAGAAGGAAATGGGAGCCCACTCCAGTATCTTGCCTGGGAAATCCCGTGGACGGAAGAGCCTGATGGGCTACAGAGCTTGGGATCACAGAATCAGATCAGGACTTAACTCAACAACACCCCACCTCACCCCCAGGGGACAAAAACCTCACTGAAACTCTCAAATCTATTTTGGGAATTAACTGAGGATGTAAATATACAAGTAAATATCTCCGGCAGAGATAGCAAATTTGCTTAAAATACCAAATGAAGATGTTTCCCATCAAATGATTGCCCTAAAGATAATTGGATGAATGATAGTACATAAGGCAGAGGGTCAAAGATGGAAGTGAAAGAATTTCTGTGGCTTCATAGTTTTCAGATTAAGAATTAATTTACTCAAAGCTGGTACTTATTTACTTACTTACCCAATATCCCTTCTAGCAGTTTCTATTTTAGCTAATTTTGTTCGCATTGCCTCAATGAACCCAGTTTAAAAAAAAATTTGACCAGCCACTATTGCATTCAGGGTGGCCACAAAAAACACTTCCTGGTGAGATGTAAATACATGGTACTTACAGGAGTCTTATTTAAAAGGGATATGACTCAACTGGCTTATGTTTTTGGCCTTTGATCTCTGCCCTTTACTTTCTCCTTTTCTTCTATAAGGAATGAAGATGCAGTTCTTACAGCTGTAACAACCATCTTGCAGGCATTAAATCAAAGCCACATAATCCATGGTTGAGCAGGAGGATAAAAGTAACAATGTTTTTTGTACACTGACATAAGTCAACTTTATGCTACTGATGACTAGACTTTTACAAGAATATTGGGGACTTTCCTGGTGGTCCAGTGGCTAAGACTCTGCTCTGCACTCCCAGTGAAGGGGCACTGTATCCAAATCCTGTTCAGGAAACTAGATCCCACATGCTGCAACTAACCATCTCGTATGCCACAACTAAGACCCAGTGCCAAAGACATAAATTAATATTAAAAAAAAAGAATATTGGTGTCTTTCTTTTTATGATTGAAATGTAACTTAAATACAGTAAAACACAAGTCTAAAGTAAACTGTTTAATTAATTTTATATGCATACAAGCGTGGACCCATCATCCAGATTGACACATAGAACATTTCCGTCATCGCAGAAGTCTCCTTGGTGCCCTCCCCATCCACAACCACATCTGCATCATTGAATCTATTTTTCTGACTGTCAGCACCATTTATCAATTATCTTTGCCTGTGCTCATGCTCAGGAGTACAGGAGGAGAAGGGGACAACAGAGGATGAGATCGTTGGATGGCATCCTGGAGTTTGAGCAAGCTCTGGGAGTTGGTAATGGACAGGAGGCCTGGAGTGCTGCAGCCCATGGGGTTGCAAAGAGTTGGACACAACTGAGCAACTGAACTGAACTGATGCTCCCTCTCAGATGCTCAGACGTGTCCAGCTCTTTGCGACCCCATAGACAGTAGACTTTGAAACTCCTCTGTCCATGGGATTATCCTGGCAAGAATACTGAAATGGGTTGCCATTTCCTCCTCCAGGGGGTCTTTTCAACCCAAGGATAGAACCCACATCTCCTGTATTGGCAGATGGATTCTTTATCACTGAACCACCTGGGAAGCTGTCATCTTTGCCTGTACCTGTACTTTGTATAAATGATATAATCCAATATAAAATGTTTTGTGTCTAGTCTTTTTTCACTCATCATCATGTCTGTGAAATCCATCCACACTGTGGTAACAGTAGTAACGTTTCATTTAATGGAAATGTAGTCTTCTGTTACAAATATGCCACCATTTATCTATTTGTCTACTCTTTTATCTACTCTATTTATCTAATCTACACCATTTATCTACTCTTCTGCTGATGGATATTAGGGTGACTTTGTGATTGAGACTCAGTATAATGAACATAAGATCCAATTAATAGAAGAATCACAGATCCAAAATGGTATCACTTGTGCTAAAGCTCATGCTACCAAACTTAGATTTAATACCTAACCTGACTGTAGTTTTGATCTTCCTTCAAAATGTAATCTTAATCAACCAGTTTGGAATTTTCTTGTCAGCACCAATGAGGTAATATGTCACGTAGGTTCTTTCCATCCTGCAAAGGAATGAGTCAATCCATATGATGAAGTTCTCACCATTTCCTTCCCTCCAAAAGACATTGTTGTTCCCTAGTATTCTTTATATTATGTACCACAGCTTGTTCATCCATTCATGAATAGTGACTCATTGGTTTGGGGCTATAACAAATAAAACTATCTGAAACATTTATGCACAGGTTTTTATAGAAATATACATTTTCATTTCTCCAGGATAAATATACAGGAGTGGGATTGCTGGTTGTAGCTTTTAGCATACAATATCCTGTACATGTCTTATTAGACTTTTACACGAGTATTTCATTTCTTCAGAGCTATAATATATGGTATTGTGTTTTTCATTTCTATTTGCAATGAGTTCACTGATAGTAAACAGAAATATGATCGATTTTTGCGAATGTGCTGACCTCGTCTCCTTTAACCTTGTGTAACTCACTAATTAGTGCTAGGAGTTTCTCTTGTAGAGTCCTTGAAATTCTAACATAGACAACTGGGGCAGGTTTATTTCTTTTGTTTCCCGATTGGAATGCCTTTTATCTCCTTTAACTGTTTATTACAATGGCTACAATGCCTAGTGAAAGTGAAAGTGAAGTTGCTCAGTCGTGTCTGACTCTTTGCGACCCCATGGACTGTAGCCCACCAGGCTCCTCAGTCCATGTAATTTTCCAGGCAAGATTACTGGAGTGGGTTGCCATTTCCTTCTCCAGCGGATCTTCTCAACCCAGGGATCGAACCCGTGTCTCCTGCACGGCAGGCAGAAGCTTTACCGTCTGAGCCACCAGGGAGATAAGAGTGAGGGCAAATGTACTTACCTTTTCCTGATCTTTGGGAAATGAAATTTCATGGATACAAATATGATGAGTCAGCCTATGATAAGTTGAAAATATATATGCTAAATGTTACAAAAATCATACTAAAAAAACCCAATAAAACCAAAGGCATAGATAATAACCCAATAGTGGAGAGAAAGAAAATGTGTATATATATGTATATATGTGTGTGTGTATATATATGTGTATGTATATATATATGTATATATATGTGTGTGTATATATATATGTGTATATATATATATATAATTTGTATAAGGAATACTACCCAACCATAAAAGAGTGAAATTTTGTCATTTGCAGCAACATGGAGTGACTTGGAGGGCATTACAGAGAAAGACAAATGCTGTATGATTTCACTTTTATGTGGAATCTAAAAAAATACAACAAACTAGTGGATAAAAAAAGAAGCAAACTCACAGATACAGACAACAAACTAGTGGTTACAAGTGGAGAGAGGGAAGGGGGTAAGAAAAAGGAAAGGGTTATTACAGGATTATATGAAATCATGCGTGTCAAACTTTTGAAAATGTAAAGCACTATAAATCTAAAGAATCTTTCATTCGATTAAAAATAAGTAAAAATTTAAAGAGCCACTATAACCAGTGTACATGCTCTTCAATAGGAAATGGTTACATTAAGCATAGGATACCCATGGTGGTGGTGGTGTGGTTTAGTTGCTAAGTTGTGTCTGACTCTTGTGACCCCACAGACTGTAGCCCACAAGGCTCCTTTGTCCATGGGATTCTCCAGGCAAGAATACTGGAGTGGGTTGCCATTTCGTCCTCCAACAGGATATCGGATGGCGGAGCCTGGTGGGCTGCCGTCTACGGGGTTGCACAGAGTCGGACATGACTGAAGCGACTTAGGAGCAGCAGCAGCATGCAATACTATATACAAACAAGAGAAATTTGAAAAAAAGGAAAAATAAATAGAAAAATTATATGCATATGTGCATGGAAAAATACAAAAGGACTAACACCTAAATAAATAAATCAATAAAATTTTTAAATTCTCAATTATTCCAGAAGTTAGTAAAAGAAAAAAGAGGGTACAAATAACACAGAGCTTCTGTCTGAACATCAGCTGGCACAACTTCACCCTGGTTAAAAACCAACTGAGGTCACTGGCCTCAGACAGGCAAAAAATTAAATATTAAAGAATATTGATTTATTAGAACATCTTCCTCATACCTTTGAAAGGCAAACAAGTGAAAGAGGAACAGAGCAGCTGAAGACATACCCCTTAGAGCAACCGCCACCTTTGCATCAGGATGCCTGGGAGAGGAGGACAATCTCTCTCCATGGTGTGTGTAGGTAAGTGTAATCACTAGAGAATCGGACTCCATATTTTGTTACAAAGAACTATCCAAAGGACTGTCTCCTGCCAACACTTGTGATTCATCTTATGATCATAATAATTCTGAGATACAATTTTCCCACAACATAGGACAAAAGGATAGATTTCATATCAGCATTTCCAATCAGATACAGCAAATATAAGTGGAAACTTCCATTTCTACCCCCTTAGATTTGGACTGAAGCTTATGTTATCAATTTGTAAATAGCCCTAATTAATAGCAAATTAGCACAAGGGACTTATGATACAAAGTAAACAGAAGGAGAGAGAATGCAAAAATTTCATGTATTTGACTGTGGAATGAGTGTTGCTGTTTCCCTTCTCTACGTTGACGAATACAATATCAAGCTCTTTCCCATTTCACAAGATGTCAATAAAAGGGGATTCGAGATGTGAAAGACACATGTCTAGACACCATAGACAATTTTTTCATGTCCATCGTAGAACTGCTTTGACGGATGCTCTGGGTTGTCATATTAGTGACCATCAACACTTTGAGGGGGTAACCTTCCTTTGCTGGGAAATCAGCGTAGTATACTCATAGGAAGGTCAGAAGATGGACAGGAAGTGACACATGAGGATGATGGGGATCTTCTAAAATTGGATGGTGGTGGTAGTTACACAACTGTGGGAATTTGTTTAAAATCATTAAATTTTGCACTTAAAATGAGAGTTTCATGATATACATACAAACTATATCTCAACAAAGAGCTGGTTTTTTTTTTTTATTGTTGTTTTTGTTTTTTAGTGTATTTTACCTGTTGAAATGTTAACACTTGGACGTGTGTACTTAACAAAAGTTACTTCATCAGTGTTTCATTGATGAGATGAATTCCAGTTTTCTAGGATAATTTTTTTTTGTACATATGCTAACCCATAGACAGAGGCACCTATCAGATTTTCTTCTCATGCCTATGCTGTAATACCACTGCTTAATTAAGGCAGGTAAAGGGGTGTCATTCAATGAAAGTCCTACATGTTCGTATATTTTCAGTTACTGGTTGAGCATTTTCTTTACAGCCAACAGTGCATTAGATGCTTTATTTGTCACTGATTCTCACTATAACTCTCATTATCTCTATGTCACAGTTTGGAAAGAGATATTCAGAGAAACTAAATTTCTCAGGCTCTGATTTTTATTTTGCTATGATACACTATCTATTTACCAATTATTTTTGTCACTTAGGCCTGGAATATATTTTACATAACCATATATACCATTATAAAATGAAGTGTGATACTTTTTTATTGATTAAAAAAAAACACCCAACAACATCATTTCCAATGACCATCTTGTGTCTCAGTGCTTCAGGATCAAGCAAAGGTCTTTGGATCCCCAAATAATTGAAAGTTATTCCACTGTTTGGCATCAACTTCTTCATCATCACTTGTTCATTTGACAGCTTCTCTTTCTGTGCATTTTAAAATAAAACAAATTAGTTCCCTTTGAGGAAATCATGGAGGATATCCCAAGATGAGTGAACTCTGAATTTTTAAAAAATTTATTTATTTTTAATTGGAGGATAATTGCTTTACTGTATTTTGTTGGTTTCTGTCATAAATCAACCTGAATCAGCCTTAGGTATATATATGTCCCCCTGTCTTGAACCCTACCTGTTTTTTAAGGATGAAAAGAAGTTTACCATGCAGATACAAGGAAAACATTTAGTAAGCAGTGTAGAATCAATAAATGAAACCCCCAGTCAATGACTTCTTTTTGAGAAAACACCATGCTTAATTATTAAGGGCTGCAGGTGCCTAGCTGTCATAAGGATAATACCACAAGACTATTTACTTAAAGAGACAGGGGGGGAAAAGACACTGGATGTTTGAGTGTCCTAGAGAAAACCTGTAGGTCATCAGAAGTTCACGTTTCAGTAAGAATATTAACAGCAAATACAAGGAAACTATAGATTATCTTTGGCCCTGATTGCACCCCATTAAGTAGGAAGGGGGGCGGTGGGGGGCGCTTGGCAGTCCAGTGGTGAAAACTTCCAATGCAGGGGTTGTGGTTTCAGTCCCTAGTCGGGGAGCTAAGATCCCACATGCCTCTCAGCCAAAACACCAAGACATAAAACAGATGCAATATTGTAACAAATTCAATAAAGACTTTAAAAAAAGAAGAAGAAGAAGGAAAGCGGGGAGAAGTCTCTCTTTATGACCGAGTTCACAGTTATTTCTTGAGATTGGGAGACCTGGCTGCCTAGACAGTGTGGGGAACATAATCTTTCAAGAGAAGCAGCACCATCTTTCAACTTATGTGAATACTTATCCGTTTGACCCCCTGTTCTAGATGTCTGGATTTTAGCTTTGTCTGTTCTGTCAGTCACGGCTGATGCCACTTCTCCAGAAGTTACTGGGTCCTGTGATTCTCAAGGACCTCCAGGATTTCCAGGGCCTCCAGGTCCTCCAGGGTTACCTGGCCCTCCAGGTGAGAAAACATTTTTCTTCACATTGCATTGGTCACTTTTTTCTGACTGAAATATCTATAAGCTCAAAAAAATATGCAGATGCTTCTGATGGGTCAGTAACAATGGAGACAATGGTTTTTGGAGGGAAATTGCCAAGGTCTCCCACTTCCCAGCCCATCTCACACCTGGAGTCTTAAAGCAGATGATGAGGTTTTTACCCCAGAGAAACTCCAGGGATGGTTCTGAAGAAGGCGCCATGTGAACCTAAATGACAGACAGACATTATATTGGTATACTCTAACATGGCATGGTGACTCTGTGCTGTGCTCACTGCTCAGTCGTGTCCGACTCTTTGCAACCCCATGGACTACAGCCCACCAGGCTCCTCTGTCCATGGGATTCTCCAGGCAAGAATACTGGAGTGGGTTGCCATGCCCTCCTCCAGGGGATCTTCCCAACCCAGGGATCGAACCCAGGTCTCTCACATGGCAGGCAGATTCTTTACCATCTGAGCCACCAGGGAAGCCCAAGTATACTAGAGTGGGTAGCCTATCCCTTCTCCAGGGGAACTTCCCAACCCAGAAATCGAACTGGGGTCTTCTGAATTACAGGCAGATTCTTGACCAGCCGCGCTACCAGGGAAGCCCATAATTACTCTGTGTTCACCCTTGATTCACACTGGAATACTGTTGAGTTTCCTGCAAACTCAAGGGCAAAATGGTATTGTAGAAAACAACTGAGAATAAGGCATTATGCACTTTCTCCTCAATTCTGAGAACTTACTTTGCCAATCCAATCTCACTGGAAATTATTCACCAGAGTGATCCAGCATCATTGATTCCTTAACCTGACTGCCTTTAAATCATCTGTGGACATTGGTTAATATTCAGGTTCCAGGTTTTATCCCCTTGAAATTCCAATTCAGATGGTCACGTATTATTAACTAAGACACTACTATTCACAGGTTCCACAGCTGACTGTCATGCACAGTCCAGCTGGGGAAACATTGCTCTAATACTCCTTTTTATTTCTGGAATGCTACAATTCCTAGAGTTCCTTGTGTCAGTGTCTTCCCTGAGTGCTCCTTACTTAGCGTTTATGATAATAAAAATATCATACCTATGAAATGAATTTAAAGGGCAATTCAAGCAATTATTTATTTAATCACTGCTTCCAAAAATATACTATTCCTATCATCTGGACCTTGGATATCATATGATCGTGTTTTAGGAACAAAATTAGGTAGGGCACTGGCTCATCATCTATTTAAGGAAATAAAACAGGTACTTAATGGGAGAGATGACTATTCAGTGTAAGCAAATGCTACAATCAAAGTAAACACTGGATTCTGCCACTGTAATGACAGACACTTTCTGGGAAAAGGATGTGTAAGGTGATCCTTGAACGGAGAGTGTAAGTTAGTAGGAGGGGTGGTGTGGAAAGACATTTATGGACTGTGAAATGTATGAACTTCAAATATCCTCTATCTTCCTTCTGTTTTACTTTGGTGTTTAGGGCCCCCAGGCCCTCCAGGATTGCAAGGACCATCTGGGATTCCGGGAGACACTGAGAGTTGTTTGTCTCCCCCTAAATCTGCCTTTGCAGTGAAGCTGAGTGATCCCCTCCCAGCCCCCTCCCAGCCCATTGTCTTCAAGGAAGCCCTGCATAATGACCAGGACCACTTTAGTCTTACCACGGGAGTGTTCACCTGCACCATCCCTGGCGTATACCACTTTGGCTTTGACATAGAGCTATTCCAGCATGCTGTGAAGTTAGGGCTCATGAAGAATGGCACTCAAATCCTGGAGAAGGAGTCCAAGGCCAAGGACGATTATAGGCATCTTTCCGGAAACGTCGTCTTGCAGCTGACATTGGGAGACAGAGTCTGGCTGGAATCTAAGCTAGACACAACAGAGACTGAGAAAGGACCAGTTCAAAGTATGTTCTTTGGGTATTTGCTCTATGGACATTATCCTGGCTAAGGGGTGATGGTACACTGGAATTCCTCAAGTGGTCCTAAACCTCACAGCAAACTTCCCTCCCTGCCCCAGTACTTTTCAGTGATCATTGAATAAATCACATTAAGAATGCCCAATTTTACCCATGTGAATGTAACCCTAAAAAGCAGTAAAGATTAATTATTCATTAACTGGTCAACAATTTCTTACTGAAAGCCCATGAAATTTCATGTATTCTGCTATATTCTAGGAACTCTGGGGAGAGGGTAGGTCAGGAAACAAGGGCTGGTTGAGGCTGGGGAAACAGGAAAGTCATCATGCCTTTTGTTTTTTTCTGATAGTTTTTCACCAGAGGGGGAAAAAATAGTCTTGATCACAGCCCTTGACACCAGTTCAATTTCGCAGTTTATAGTATAACTAGGAAAGCAAATATCCCAAAGAGATGAAGAAAATTTGCTTCAAGTCACACTAAGCTATGAATACAATCTGCCAAGTACATATTTTGCATTTGATGCATACTGGAGAAGGCAATGGCACCCCACTCCAGTACTCTTGCCTGGAAAAGCCCATGGACAGAGGAGCCTGTAGGCTGCAGTCCATGGGGTCGCTAAGAGTCGGACACTATGGAATGACTTCACTTTCACTTTTCCCTTTCATGCATTGGAGAAGGAAATGGCAACCCACTCCGGTGTACTTGTCTGGAGAATCCCAGGGATGGAGAAGCCTTGTGGGCTGCCATCTATAGGGTCACACAGAGTCGGACACGACTGAAGTGACTTAGCTGCAGCATACTTTGAAGACGGTTTGAACAAGGAGCAATGGTACAGATTCAAGGAATTATTCTGTTGCTTAATACTCCTCAGACACTATGCAGTACCCATTCTATCACTTGTTAGATTTATTTCTAACAGAGCTTGAACTGACATGTATTGCTAAGCAGACTGAAGGAGTAGGCAACAGATCAGATAATGTCCTTGCACAGACACACCAGACTTACAGATGAGGATAACAATCCCTGATTTGAGTAAGCCAGTGCAGACTGGTTTCTGCTAAATGTCACCAAATGCAGCCCTGATAAACCTGTTCTCCTTTACAGACTTGCTCTCCCCTGGAGACTTCACCTACCGTCCACTCTCCTTACTCTTCCCCCTTTCCTTTCCATCACCTCTTAAACATCTATACTGTGCTAAGAGACAATCTCTAACCTTAACGATCCCACTCTAGTTCACACACAGACACAAGAACGAATCACATCTCTGTAATGTGTTACCAGAGGAGATCAGAGATCACTGATGCACACAGCGGCATTGTCAGGGTTGCCATATCAGTGTGTCCAAAACTGACTTCATGACTGCTTCTTCCTCCAGCACCTCCTGTATTTCCATTGTTTCCTTTCCCCATGAACATCACCATCCAATGATTAGGGCCACCTACCTCCCTCATGTCACCTCTCCAGTCCAATCTGTCACCAAGCTAAATCAATTTCCATCGTTACATTCCTACAAGCAACACCATCATCTTCACCTGTCACTGTGCTAACTGGTGGGCCAGTCCTCCACTCAGTGCCTCTTTGATTGGATTTATCTGTCCCAGCAGTGAATGCTCATTGCACAAAAGACAAGGTTATCATATTAATCTCTCATCAAAATCATTTCATGGCTTCTCATTTTTCTTAGGATAAAAATCAAATTGTAATTGTATACTTGAAAATTGCTAAGAGAGTACATTTTAAAAGTTCTTATCACAAGAAAACAAATTCTGTAGCTATGTATGATAACAGTTGTAATGTAGACTTACTATGGTGATCATTTCACAATATACATGCAAATATTGAATCATTACGTTGTGCATCTGGAAATAACTTCATTTTTTCAATGATGCCTCAATAAAAAAAATAAATTATTAATATGATTTACTTTACACCTCTCCATATTTTTTTCCTACTACAGTTTTCCTTAGTGACTGGTTTCCAGCTACACTGAAGTTTTAGTCCCTTAAATAATGTCTGGTCATTGGACCACACCATCACAGGGCATTTACACTGTTCAACCCTCTGCCTAGGTCACTTATCTCCATAATCACCAACATCATTTGTGCTCAGTCAGAATTCAGAAATAGTTTCTTGAGGAAGGAACTGATAATAAACTAACTGGCCTCTTTTATGCATTCTTACATTATGATTTTCTTACTTCTTTGTAATCACAGCCATCACTTTATTCTTTCATTTAAAAAATTCTCAGACTAATATCTCTCTCCTCTGCTAAACTGTGAGTTTCATGATATCAAAAACTAGCTTTTATTTTGGTCTTTATTGTAATCTCAAAATCCCACATTTGTTTAGCACATTCTCGGTGCTCAATAGTTTTTGAAACAATGAGAGCAGAGAAACACTTAGCACAGTTGTTAGCACATGGTAAGTTTAACTTGCTATAATCAGATTTGTTATTTTGTTGTTACTAAAATTTGACTTTGTTCCAATCATAACTTATAGTGTGATTTAGTCTACACTGATTCAAATGATTCATGCATTTATTCAGTAGACAGATATTTACAGAGTGATAGGGAGAACGATGGGGGAGCCTGGTGGGCTGCCATCTATGGGGTCACACAGAGTCGGACATGACTGAAGTGACTTAGCAGCAGCAGCAGCAGGGAGAACAAGAAGAAACAAAATTATACATACTAAGTACTTACTATGCTCCAAGCCCTTCACTCTCAATAAAATAGATTTACCTGCTTTTGTCTTGATTTACCTGGTGCTCTATAATATCTAAGAATATTTTGAAAGAAGAAATATTGTTTCACCAATACTTTTTAGTTATTTCTGAAAAATTGCAAAGAAGATGGAAACAGTGTATTTTCTTTCTTTCAAACATTTTAGTTGTTTCTGGATATGAAGTCTCTACTAATGGTAAAGAACATCAGCGAGGCACTTTATCCATCTAAAACCCTTTTAATATAAATTTTCCCACTCAATTTCTCACCATTTTTAGAAGGCATTTTTATAACTATATAGGGATGAAAAAACTTGTAAAGCACAAAACTGACACTTGCCACTTCTGACTTCCAGTGTGTGTGTGTGTGTGTGTGTGTGTGTACGCGCGAGCACATGTCCACACACACACATGCACATGAGTAGCCAAGGCATGAGGGTAGGTGTAACTTTTCCCATGAGTGGGAAAGAAACGTTTACTACTCATTTCTACTTACTAACATCGACTTAAAAGATACACAATGTGAGAGTTGCGAGCTAAGTTTTATTTGGAGCAAAAATGAGGACTGGAGCCAAGAGACAGCACCTCAGCTCTGAGTGACTGCTCCAGAGAGGTGGGGTCAGGGTGGGGAGGTCAGAATACATGTGATTCTGGTAAAGAGGGGCTGCGTGGAATCAAGCACATGTTTTTCCAGAAAGTTTCTGCTGGTCTTGTGAAGCTTTTGCTAGTCATGAGCAACAGTCGTCACCATGAAGGATTTTAGTGCTTTCTAGAAATGAGGAGACATAGAATTGGGCTCAAAAAATTGGCTCTGGAAAATATCTATCTGAAGACCCGTTCTGTCAGGTTTTCCCTGAGCACAGAGTACCTCATTTCTGTTTTCTACCCTGAACTCCTTTCAGGGGTTGTTGAAGGTCAGCAGCTGCAGCAGCACATGATTTAATCCTTGCAGAGGAAGATGGCAAGTGCCAATTTGTAACTAACAATGGTGGGAGGCAGAAGGAAAGATTAAAACATTATAGCTACTACTATCCAGAATGAATGACCTTTTGTTTAAACACTGACACGGTTTTAGGGGATGGAAATGTTGACCAGGCCATGCATCTCTGCTAAATGTTTGCTTTCAGAGTAATAGAAAGTATACACATCATTTGTCTCACAAGAAATACGGACATGATTTCAGTAGTGTGACCAGTTTAGACTGTCTTTCTGTTCCCTGCGGCTGATGCTCTAAGTCCCTTTCGTCCCATTCGGATGAACCGCAGGTGAACTGAGCCGTGAGGAGCTCCGAGGTTTGTCCTTAAACATAATCCTAACCCCTATTTTTAGATATGTTGCCAAAAAATAGTCCAATTTTACCCTCAACTTCCTAGCACTTACTCTTATATCATTTGTAGTTATTTATGTATATTAGAGTTAGCACCTTACACTTCTGGATTTTAATAACACAGATACAAACTAACTTATTGCCACAATCATACAGGAACACATATATGATCCTAAAACATACACAATGTGTGTGAATATATATGTATACAAAATTTTACCTATATATAATTATATATATATAAACTGTATATATAATTATATTTTTTATTTATATATATCTTACTTATTTAACATTTATAAGCTTTCCTGTTTAGAAATCAATCTTGAGGGGCCCTCTGATTAATTTCCAAGTACACAGACTGTTTTAAAAAAATCCTTAGATCTGAAAAGATAGACTTCCAGCCAAAAAGTAAGTGGGTGTGTATATAACAAAATAAGAGGAGCTGAATCAGTGTAAAATTGTGAAGGAAGAGAAAGGGCCTGAAATACGGCAACAACTTTGAAGAACCTGGGAGGCTCAGATTTCATTCCACTTAACTTGTTTGCACAGCTGTGATGTAAAGCTTTTCCATCTAACATCTTATGTAAGATCTGCTACCGTAAGTATATCTCTTAACTGACTGTCAGGATAACAATCAAAGTAAAAGGCCTGAAGTTTATGCCACGGGTACTGTAATAACATGATAAAATACTGAAAC
Source organism: Redunca redunca (assembly GCA_006410935.1). Lineage (NCBI taxonomy): Eukaryota > Metazoa > Chordata > Mammalia > Artiodactyla > Bovidae > Redunca > Redunca redunca. Next base: position 403,267 of record SJYQ01001793.1, read on the forward strand.
GACACTGAAAGCTTACAAAATAAGACAGTGGATGGCAAAGTGTATACGCTCAAAAATGTTCCCCTAGAAGGGGTAGAATTTGCAGTAGTGTGCCTTTCTGGCCTAGCACACTCCCCAGCCCTTCACATCCCCTATAGCCAAAAACAGCAGAGAAGTCTGTAGCCTTACCACCCACCTAAGGTGTCAGAAAGAGGAGTTCAGAGCTGGAAGAATCACCTGGAAATTTAAAGGAAGTAAATGTTGGCAGCTGGAGAGTCTCTACACCCAAGGTGTGAGTATGAACTCAAAGCAAGTACTGGCTGAGAATTCCATATGGATGAGACAACAGAGGGCCTCCTGAAAAAGCAGGCAGAGGCGAGAAAGAAACCTGTTCTTGAAAGAGACAGCAGCCCAGGACAAGACTTGTGATTTTCCGCCTTTTCAACTGAACGTATCTCACAGCAATGCAGTTTGGACAGAAGAACACTGAAGCCTTCTGGCCTCAAGGTGGTAGAGGGTAGAGCTGGCCTGCAGTGGGAGATTGGGCTATTCCCCCAGGCAAGAGGCCCACAGGGCGAGCCCAATCTCTCTCTAAATTCTGCTTGTATGTTTGGCACCGAATTACGCAACCATTGGGGAAAACCCACAGAGGTCTGGTTAAAAAAAGTAAATCAATCAAGAGTTAGAAACCCAAGAAAGAGAGCAGAAATATTAGCAGGGCAAATATTTGCAGCTAGAGTTCAGACATGTTAACTGCCTAATAGAACAATATAGAAAATAATATATGGAAATATATATTATCTATATATTATAAATAAATAGAAACAATATAGAAAATAACAATCCTCAGAACAGCTTAACAAAACCCAGAGTCTCAACAATGTATTATCTATGATAACTAGTTTTCAAGCAAAAAAATTACAAGAAAGAGAAGCATGAGAAACACGTTCCCATCTTCAGCAAAGAAAAAAGAGCAGTTGACAGAAATTCACTTCAACCAGGCCCAGATGTTGAAATTGATAAAAGTAACTATCATAAATATATATATTTCTATATAAGGGAAGTGTCACGCGAGTGTATGTTCCTCGATTCTTTGTCTCGTCACAACAGTATGTTCAAAAATAAAGGAAATACATGTTGAGAGAGGGAACTGCAATAGCAAAATAAAAATTACATTGAAAAAGTAAATTTGAGAGCTGGAAAAGAAAATACTGAAATAAAAATTAACTAGATTAGGTCAAAAACAGATCGAAGAAGGCAGGGGGAAGGATCAGTAAATTAAAGATCAAGGGAATTACCCAATCCAAAAAACAGAATGAGAAAATATCGAAGGAAAAGAAATAAACTCTCAGTGACCCTTGGGGCAAATGTTATATGATTCAGCATAAGTATAATTCATCAAGCTACTAGAAGTTTGCTTTGAAATGTAAATAGTATAATGTTAATTCTTACAAAATATTTATAATGTATATTTCAACGAGTTTTGAGTTTCCATCTTTCTTTCTAGGATGTTTATTTTCTGAAACCCCATTTAGCAAAATATACAATCATTAAGTAGCTCATTTTAAATATAAATGAATATATATGCTAAACAGAAACAGACTGACAAATGTAGAAAAACTCATGGTTACCAAAGAAGAGAGGGAAGGTACAAATTAGGGGTAAGGAATTAACAGATACAAACTGCTATGAATAAAGTAGATAAGCAACAAGGATATATTGTATAGCACAGGGAATTATAGCCATTATGTTGTAACAGCTTTTAACAGAGTATAATCTGTAAAAATACTGAATCACTATACTGTATACCTGAAACTAATATTGTAATTCAACTATGTCAATCAAAATTATTTTTTGAATAAAGAAAGGATGAATAGTTAGTTGCTCTGACATTTGATCCTTACCTTTCCCATGGAAGTTTGTAAATGTAACCAGTCAGACATTTTCTAAACCTTAGAGCTAATGCTCTTGAGTGGTTTATTTTAAATAAATATGCAACTTACTAATGTACTGATAATACGTGGAAGTTAGTCATGTAACCCTTATGACCAGAAGGCCCAGGTGACTCTCAAAGTATAAAGCCCTGCATGCGCGTCTGGTTGCTTCAGTCGTGTCTGACTCCTTGCGACCCCATAGACTATAGTCTGCCAGGCTCCTCTGTCCATGGAATTCCCCAGGCAAGAATACTGGAGTGGGTTGCCATTTCCTTCTCCAGGGGATCTTCCTGAGCCAGGGATCGAACCCCTGTCTCCTGCAGCTCTGGTATTGCAGGTGGATTCTTTAACGCTGAGCCACCAGGGAATGCATAAAACCCTAGAGATCCCCGAACAAAATGTCTCTCCTGCGCCATCTTGTCCTGATCACAGTTAGCAGCCAGCATTCTGGAACTTGATCATTTTCTGGGATGAGAAAAGAGATCCCATAATCTCTGCTTGACATATTCAGAATCTCCCAAATGTCTCTGTAGTATTTGGGATGGCTTCTCTGTCGTGTTCTTTGCCCATCTTCAGTAAAGTGTGTTTCCTGTAGGATTACTATTTCATGGGACTGTGCTGACCGTTCAGCACTGTCTGATATCTCAGCTAGAGTTTGATGTCCAGGAGGTTGGTTTGGAAAGAGATATTTCTGGAACTGTCAGCATCTAGAAGCTATTTAAAAGTACAACATGGGATGAAATCACATGTGGGGTGCATGGATTGTTGTTGCTGTTTAGTTATTAAATTGTGTCCGATTCTTTGTGACCTCATGGACTGTACCCCACCAGGCTCCTCTGTCCATGGGATTCTCCAGGCAAGGATACTGGAGTGGATCACCACTTCCCTCTCCAGGGAATCTTCCTGGCCCAGGGACTGAACCACACTGGCAGTCATTTTTTTTTTTTTTACCACTGAGCCCCCAGGAAAGCCCCGAGGTGAAAGGAGGTAAGAAGTAAAAAGAACAAATCTAAAAATACAGGACATGCCAACATATAGGGGATTAAGAGAGAAACCTCTGGGGCTGGAGGAAAACCAGGCAAGTGTGGTGCACAGGGATCAAGGGAGAAATGTAGCAACAAGTCAGGGATCAAGTGTGTCAAGTAAAAGGTTGACTGATCATCTGGATCCAATTTCAGGGTTACTCGTGACATTGATAACGATACTTTTGGTGGGACAGTACAGAAAGCTTGAGTGAAGTATGTTGAAAAGAAAGAGAATTAGGAATTGAAGTATAGACAACTGTTTTAGGACCACAGAACTGGGTGATTGAGCTGACATTTCTTCTCTCATGGTTCCAGAGGCTGGATACTTGAGATCAAGGTGTTGGTAGTACTGGCTTTCTCTGAGGCCTCTCTCCTTGACTTGTAGACGGCCACCTCTTTACTGAGTCTTCACGTGTTTTTTCCCTCTGCACCTTCCTGTGTCCAAATTGCCAATTCATAATAGGATCAGGATCCCCCCACATGACTTAAATCACCTCCTTAAAAGTCATGTAATATTCTGAAGTGCTAGGGATTGGAACTTCAGCATGAGAATTTTGTGGATATATAACTCAGTCCATAGAAACTTTCTTGAGAAGATTTTGTGTAAAGAGGATAAACCAGGCAGTAGTTGGAGAAGGCTTTGGTGTCAAGGGAGAATTTTCTCTCTGAAGATGTGGAAACCTGGTGTGGTTACATACAGAAGGAATGATCTAGTAGAGAACAAAACTAGGTGAGAGAGGGGAGACTGACTAAAACTATGTCTGCAGTAGCTCAAGAAAACAGAACCAAGTGCACAAATGGAATTCCTACACAGCAGTGTAGGTGTCATCCTGAGGAACAAGCCAGGAGGCAGAAAATTCAGCTGAGGGGCAGAACTGTGAGTCAGTGCGATGGAAGGACTTTGGAAAGTTTCCTTCTAATTGTTTTTCTAGGCAAAACAGAACGCAGGGTAATCAGCTGAATGTTGGTGCTGGAGATCTTTAGAGAGAATGAGGGTGTGAAATTGCAAATGGGAGTGAAGGACACAGCATGGAGTTGCTAAGCAACGCAAAGGGTCTAATTGTGACCAGGGGTCCTGAATTGAGACTGAAATCACTGTGGCTGCATACTAATCGTGAACAAAGCCTGAATACCGAAAAGTGCAAAGCATAATGAACAATGTGATAAGTGAATAGAAGATAACTGCCAGGGCAGAATTTTAAAAGACCCCATGCTCCTTTTAGGACTTGTTGCTAATTTTTCTTCACCTTGATACATACGCATCAATCATTTTAAAATGTAGTTTAGGGCTCCCCTGGTGGTCCAGTGGTCAAGACTCCGCCTGCCAGTGCAGGGGGGCATGGGCTCCACCCTTGGTTCAGGAAGATCCTACGTGCTGGAGGGCACCTAAGCCCACGCGCCACAACTACTGAGCCCACACTCTAGAGCCCGAGAGCGGAAACCACTGAACCTGCGCACCTTGAGCCCGTGCTCCAGAACAAAGAGGAGACCCTGCTCGAGGCAAGTGGAGAAAGCCCGAGCGAAGCAATGAAGACCCGACCCAGCCAAAAATAAATAAATAAACTAATCAAAAAAATCTTGAATGTAGTCTAGGTTTGCATGGTTTTTTAAAAATGTTTATTTATTAATTTTAGTACGTGCTTTTTTGTTGTTTTTGTTTCTGTTTTTTATGGGATCTCAGTTTCCCCAACTGGGGATTAAACCCAGAATCCTAATCATTAGGCAACCAGGGAGCTCCTGGTTTGCATGTTTTTTAAATTTATAAACATGGGATATTATTGTAAGAATCCTTTAAATCAGTAGTACTTTCGCTTCACAGTACGTGTAACATATGTGGGCAATGCTCATTTAATTTCATTGAATAGCACTCCGTGACATATGTGCCCCGGGAATCCTGTTTCTATGCTACTGTCAAGGTACATCTGAGTTGTTACTATGCTACTGCGAACACGCTTACCTGCTGTTCAATATGCCTGCCAGTTCTTTAAGGATACACTCTAGGCATATTCCGTACAAAACACTCCCCCATAACATCTTTCTTTATCTGACTAGGAATCCATGGATGAATGCTATCAGCCAGTTTAGGGGAAAATGCATGCATGTTAAATCTTACAATCCCTGAACAGGGTTTCTCTTTATCTTATTTAAAACCTTTCAGTAAAAATGTATACTATTCTCCATAATAGTTTCACAATTCTGTTAGGTCTCATCCTAGATACATTTGCTTTAAAAAATAAAAGATACAGTGCTCTCTGTTACTCTGGGCCTTCCTCCCAGCAGTCAGTAGGCACAGGCCTGTCGGAGGCAGAGCAGAGATGGCCGTGGGAACCGCCAAACAATGGGAGATGCGGTTGGATCAACCCCTTCTTGATCTTTTCTGCCGGCTCACTCGGTGAGCTTGGCTCCCTCTTCCCCAGCCCAGGTTACCTATATTTGCTATTTTTGTTGCTAGTTAAATTGCATGGTTTCACTATATATTCTGACTGATTGATTCTGCTATAGAAAGCACAATTGATTTTTGAGTTAAATTATATCCAAAATGTTTGTTAATTTTCATTAATTTAATAACATAAGTGGTTTTTTTCTTCTGCTTGAGTTCATACACTGGTAATATGATAAACTTTGATTCTCCTTTCTAACTTTATATTTCTTCCTGCTTATGCCATGGGTGAAAATCTTTGGTACAGTACTGAGTAGAAGTGACTGTGGGCTTATTACTTAGGTCTCAGTCTGCAAGCTCACGTTCCAGGGTGAGAGGCTCTGTGTACAACTGTTCAGTCATCACTATCAGATTAAGAGAATTCTCGGGTGGGATGCGGAGGGAGATGGGAGAAAGGTTCAAGAAGGAGGGGACAAATGTATACCTATGGCTAATTCATGTTGATGTTTGGCAGAAACCAACACTATTCTGTAAAGCAATTATCCTTCAATTAAAAATAAATAGATTTAAAATATAAAAGAGAAAATTCTCTTTTATTCTTTATTTCCTAACAGATTTTTAAACTTTTAAGATTTTTTTAAAAATCAAGTACTTTTATTGTCCTTTTAAACGGCTATATAATATTCTCATTTAATTTGTAACTGTGATAAAGGATTCTTCCAGGCAGTAATGTGGATTTAGGGACAAGAAGAAAGATGACCTTGGCAGCTATGAGAAGAGGGAGTTTTAAACAATTTTTATTGGAGTGTAGTTGCTTCACAATGTTGTGTTAGTTTCTGCTGTTCAGCAAAGTGAGTCAGCCATGCGTATACATATGTCGCCTGTTTTTTAGATATCCTTTCCATTTAGGCCACCACAGAGCACTGAACAGAGTTCCCTATGCTATACAGCAGATTCACGTTAGTTATCTCTTTTATATATAGTAGTCTATATATTTCAGTCCCAGTCTCCCAATTCATCCCACCCTCTCTTCCCCCACTTTATAACATAAATTTGTTTTCTACATCTGTGACTTTATGAGAAGAGTGATGTTTAGGTGTTTAGAATCTATTTACCAAAATTCCACACTCCTGAAGGAGGTAAAGTTAGGGACAACCAATGACTGAGTTTTTGTCAACGGCATGCAAGCAAAACTTTTGTGACCCATCTCTTGGCGTCCCCCAGTTAAAAAAACATCTCCCACAGGACTCTCCCGGATCTTTCCACTTTGGTTCTCTTGATGTAAGAATAATGGAAGCTTGTAAGCCACCTGTCAAAGATAGCAGAGCCATAAAGGATGGAAGGAGTCTGAATTCCAGAATCACTGTTCAGGAGAGATTCACCCTCCAGCCAGGAATACCAATATTGGAATTTTAATAAGTGAGAAGTAAACTTCTATTGAGTTAAGTTCTTTTCCCAGTTTCATCAGTGTTACCTTAAATCATATAAATTTCCCCAAGTTTTTGTTGTTACAGAAGGAGGATAAATCTTATCATTATCATAAGCAGGATGATGGCAATGTGTTTTTCTTCAACCTTCTTTAACCATAAAAATGACTTGACCTGGGAGGGGATTCAAGATTGGGAACACGTGTACACCCGTGGCGGATTCATGTGGATATATGGCAAAACCAATACAGTACTGTAAAGTAAAATTTAAAAAGAAAAAAAAAATGACTTGACCAGATTCATGGTGTGAGTGACAGAGAGGGAAGAATTAGAGAGATGAGGAGGCGCACATGGTGAAACTTGTCACTTAGAAGGAGAAGTAGATTGGGGAATGGGAGGCACTGTGAACCTATTTCTCTTGGATAAGAGGGTGTCCATCCAGTAATGGGGATCTGCGGACAGGGAGGCAGCTTGGCCCTGAAAGCTATCAGAAGAGTGATTTAAGTGAAATAATGTCATGATTTCTGAAGTAGAATTCTAAGGTCCAGTTCTACTGTGACCAAACCTACCAGTTCCCTCATATGAACAGAAAATCTATTCACCAAAATTCCAAAATGCTAAGGAAAGGAAAGCCCAAGAGTCCAAGATATAGTGCATATTTATTTGTTTGCTTTTGACAACAGAATCATAAGGGATTTGTCTTTGCTACAGAAAGAGGCCAGAACTATGTTAGGAAACCAGAGAAATAAATTGTAACTCTGGCTTGCTCCGGCTTCTCGGTTTCCACTTTTGCTTCCAGCCACACCTTCTCGCCTACACGCAGCGGCAGGGTCAACATGCCAGAGAGATTCCTGGGCTCTTTGGTGGAGACCTGATGCTTTTCTAAGACAGAATTTTTGTCCCTCATCAGCTGAACAGTCACCTTGCAGTGATGGAGATCCACATCGAAGAGGAAGTGGTAATTTCCTGGCACCCTGCATGTGAAGACCCCAGTGTCCTCCTGTAAGTCTCTCTGGGCATTGTACAGGACCTCTGTGAAGGGGACAGGCTTCGAAGGTGAAGGCAGCTGGCCACTGAGCTTCACAGTGAAGGCGGAATTTCTCTGGCACGGGCATTTTACACTTGGTCCTGGAATTCCCGTCATACCTGGTAAACCTGGTATTCCTTAGAGAAACAGACAAGACACAGTAAGAAGGTCATAGAATCCAATAAAAAGATGATACCCAGTCAATGTGTGAAACCACCACTTTTTTTTTTTTTAGCTAACATCATGGTTAAGAGATTGATTTTTGCTGTATGATTCAATGGTTTCAAGTCACATCTCTGAAACTGACCAGCTGTGTAATCTTACTAAAGTTAATCAACCTTTCTGGGCTGTATTTCCTCATCTGAAAATATTATTATTGATGTCTCATGTGATTATTATGAAGTTGTAATGAGACAGTGTGTATAAGGGACTTATAGTACCTATGTGTGGTGCATATGTATTATTTGATAAGGCCCATGATAGTGGCCCCATAAGAGATGACACACAACTGTGATCTTTCCTGAGAGCCCCTCTTGGTCTGGTCTCATTGGCTACAAAGAAGTCCTGGTAACCAGGACAGAATCTGGGAAGAATCTTGCTTTGTACTCAGGTGCTCCCTGGGCATCATCCTTTTATGCGTGGTGCATATGTATTATTTCCTGTATATTATATCATCCTGACTTGGGTGGGACTAATTCTTGCTACAGCTTCACCGGTGGCTCAGTCAGTAAAGAATCTACCTGCAGTGCAGGAGACCCGGGTTTGATCATTAGCAAGAAATTTCCTTCTCCAGAGGATCTTCCCAGCAGAAATTTTCCTTCTCCAGGAGATCGTCCCAACCTTGGGAAGGAAAATTCTTGCTAATGATTCTAATCTTACTGAAGACAATAAAAAGGCCTGGGTGTCTAAGTCTGGGGACCAGAAAGCCTTTGGATTACCAAATCTAACCCATAAGGCCCATGATAATGGCCCCATAAAAGATGACACACAACTGTGATCTTTCCTGAGAGCCCTTCTTGGTCTGGTCTCATTGGCTACAAAGAAGTCCTGGTAACCAGGACAGAATCTGGGAAGAATCTTGCTTTGTACTCAGGTGCTCCCTGGGCATCATCCTTTTCATAAGAACTAGGTTTGGGGCTCTAAGTGCTCAATGAAACCCAATGTTCTGATGATATATGATGCCCTGCTATACTTATTAAACCCCCCTTTTTTGCTGTTTATTGGACAGTCTGATTCATGATACTGACTCTACTTAGCACATGTTCCCACCATGACTAATCCACATGGATGCTAGTACCCTGGTTCTAGAACTAGGCCACTCTCTCTTGTTCCCTGCGATTTGAGCTCTGGTTCCCCTGCCCTGGGACCCAGCCCTACAGCTGACCATTTCCTCCACATTCTTTTAATCCTCAATGCCTTGTGCTCCTGAGTTTGAGGACTATGACATTCCTACCAAAAACATGAAACAGGAGTTGCACATAAAAAGCAGAAGAATGTATTTCTCACCTCTGGGACCAGGAGGCCCTCTTACACCTGGAGGTCCTGGGTGTCCTGGCAGCCCCGGAGGTCCAGTACACCCTCCTTTCTCCAGGACAGCATTTGCCACTAGGATGATGCTGACCAATATCCAGAGACCTTGATTAAAGTAACAAAGAGAAGTTTTTTTTTTTTTTTTTCTGTTTTTTATTTTGTTTTATTTATATATGAAGGGTGAATAGGTAGAGTTGCAGCCTGGCCCAGGAAAGGTATCATGTCTAGAATTAAACACATGGACTCAAATAGCAACTTTGCCCTGCTAGGAAACCGAGCAACTTACTCCCTGAAATTTCCTTATCATTCATATACAGCAATAATTACTCAGTTAAAACTGTTTCTGAATCCTGAAAGGTCAACATTTTTTCTTCATCTGTCCTTGAACTGATAGAACACAGAAAGCACTCAAACACAATTCTTAAATACAAAATCCTTTACTCTTATGAGAACCTACCACATCTCTCTCTCTCTTTAGTCGCTAAGTCATTACCAACTCTTACGACCCCATGGATTGTAGCCCGCCAGGCTCCTCTGTCCATGGGATTCTCCAGGCAAGAATACCAGAGTGGGTTGCCATTTCCTTCTCCAGGGGATCTTTCCGAACCCAGGAATTGAACCCAAGTCTCCTCCATTGCAGGCAATTTCTTTACCAACTAAGAGGGAAGCCCCAACCTACTATCTGTTGAATGCTTATTATGGAAAAGACATTGGGCTAGAAACATATCAGTAAGAAGTCATCACATGCCTGGTATTCTTGCCATAAGCATCTTTGCCCCAAGCATTTTCACCACAATCATTTTTGCTACATAATTAATTTGCCATAAGGCAATTTTGCCATAAAAGAAAAAACAGTTCAGTTTCAACTGGCTGACAGTTGTTTGGTTTTATTTCTCCATGGATGCAGTACTCCCATTTTTATGTTACATAAATCTTAGTTCTCATAATGCTCCTGATAGTGATGAGTAGGCGTGGTGATCTTAAAACAGTGGATGATAACAGCCACATATAAAGACTTGATAGAAAATAAGTGGATAAAACTTACTACAAGTGTGAAATAAGATAGTACAAAGTCAGACTGCATACCATCCTAGAAAATAACAACATAGCAGTTTGTAAATCCTTGGGTGATTTGAAGGCAAAGAGTTGAACCAGTATTTCCCATGGAACTTTGGAACATCTGTCCCTGGACATGTGACACAGTGTTAAGAGAGCAACGATCCTGTAGAGGATTTCACAATGCAATTCAGAGCTCAGTTACAAATATGCACCTTTAGTATTTGAAAACTGGAGGAGGAAGTTTTAGCAAAAAAGTGCAATGCTGAATGAAGAGACAACTTCTTTTGCTTGTAGCAAAAGAAAAAAAAAAAAAAAGACAAGTGCTTAAGTACAACCTACAAAGTAAAATCAGTTATTTGCATGATATTGTCATGAATCTGCACATTTTTAATGTATTCAAATAATTGTATTTCACAATTAAGTTTTTAAAATTTCATTACTCATTTCTTAAATGTTTTGTTATATCCTTTTAAGTGTCCCTCTTTTATCTTTCATTATTTTTATCTTTTAGAGCAAAATTGCCTTGTGGCCAGTTAGTTATGAGGCAAAAATGTCTATAGTGAAAATCCTAGGGACCATGATGTCTGTGGCAAAGAAGCTGGTGGTCTAGAACTGTACCTAGAACTGTTCATTAAACCCCTACAAGGGAAAGTTTATATTTCATTTTACAGATTAGTGGTTTGAGATTCAAAGAGGTGATTCTACTTACTTCCAACCAGATTGCTAGTCAGTTACAACCTGAGGGTGTGTGCTTGTATGCCCAGTGGAATCCGACTCTTTGCAACCCCACGGACTGTAGCTCGCCAGCCTCCTCTGTCCATGCCATTTTCCAGGCAAGAATACTGAAGCCAGTTGCCATTTCCTCCTCCAGGGGATCTCCTGATCTAGGGTTCGAACCCACGTCTACTGCATTAGCAGGTGGATTCTTTACTACTGAGCCACCTGGGAAACCCCAGTTACAATCTGAGGCAAGATTCTTATTCAAAGCATTCTGAATTGAGAATCAGCATTCTCAGTTATGTGCTTTTAATTAGTTGATTAATTGTTGGCTGATGGCCCTGCCCTCTCATTTCTCCAAACCGTCTGCCCTTGGCTCCCACCTTTCTCGTCCAGCTAAGTCTTATAGCACAGCAACCCACAAGAAGCACCTTGATTTGGACTGTATTCACTCTATGCTTATGTTATGTTTCTGTCTTCCAGAGAAATAATTTCAGAAAACCCATTTTGGGCACTAGAATATTCACCTCCATTAATAGAATGATATACTCCATCCATCCTTTTACAAATACTTGACCCCCCCTCCCACAACCTCCGTCCGCCTCCTACCAGCCATTCTCAGGACAGAGCCTTTCCTTTGTGGGATGGGCGTCTCTCAGATTTCTTTCTGAAATGCCTAGCTGTGTGTCTGAGGCTTGGGCTCTGGTCACTGCTCACTCCGTCAAGGCCTTAGCTAAATGATACGAAGCTGCCTGTTCAAATATTTATCCCTGGTCCGAACTGAGAAAACAAAATTAATATTTAATCACACGGTGGACTTAGGCCACCCACTCTTTCTGAATTTGGATCTTGGGCCCAGTAGGGTTGTCAGCTAGAAGTCCTAAGTCATTTTCAGATTTCCCTTCCAGCATGTCTATTATGGAAGCAGCTGTCAATACATATAAGGCCGGGATAAGGAGGTCATTTCTCCTGTTCCGACTTCTTTCTGAAGACTTATTCCTTATGTTTAACCACAGATCTGGAGTCATCACAGACCATTTTCTGAACAGAAGGCCAAATGCAGAGCAGGAAGTCTAGAATTGAGGGTAATTCCCAGTAAGAATAATGTCCTAGGGGAACCAACATTGTGATACATAATTAAGTGATCAAACAAATGTAAAGTATGCAGTGCTAATTAATCTTAGATACTATTTTAACATGGGCTTCCCAGGTGGTGCTAGTGGTAAATAACTCACCTGCCAATGCAGGAGATGTGAGACTCAGGTTTGATCTCTGGGTCGGGAAGATCCCCTGGAGAAGGGCATGGCAACCCTCTTCAGTATTCTTGCCTGGAGAATCCCATGGACAGAGGAGCCTGGAGGGCTAAAGCACATAGGAATGAAAAGAGCTGGACACTACTGAAGTGACAGCATGCATGTGTTATTTTAACACGCACGGCACTTGCCTCTTTTGATCCCAATGACAATCTTATAAGGAAAATATCTGTGATTTATTATATTTTATACAAATCAAACTATTTATAGAACACTCCATATTCTTATTACCCTTTTTAAATTCTTTCTCCCTGGAATTCTTATGCCCCTGAACTTTGACGAACTCTAAAATTTGGGTCAAATATCTCCTTTCATATCTATATCAAATATATAAATATATGGGAAGAAGACACTTTTATAAAGAGAATGAATTAGAAGTTAGTTCTGAGTTAGGGTAGGGGACAGCTCAGCACTGAACACAGTGAAGTTGATGAACTATAATTCAAAAGTGAATAACTGCTCATTATTTTCCTGTAAACCACTACTGGCCTAGGATGCAAGGCCAACTGGCATATCAATGGTTGTCAAAGGGAATAAACTCATCTGACCTAGCAGTGGACTGTAAATGCCCAGTAAGCAACCCAGAACATGTAGGTGAGTGAATCCTTTGACTTCGCTTCTAGAATATTTTTTGCAAACAGAGGGTTGAACTGTTGTCATTACTTTGCTTTTGTGTAATAAAATATTGATCTTTTTTTTTTAAATCAGTGTTGTACTAAGGATATATCTAATTGATGGTAATAGAGATTTCCTTCATCAAGGAAAGGTTAGAACTTGACAGTACATAGAATAAGATGGGGAAACACTTTATCTTCTCATGTGTGCCCTAAATTCTATTTGGAGAAAGTACTTCTTGTCAGGGAGAGTCCTTGCTAAGGATATATGTTTTGTTGTGGCTGCAGCTGGAGCCAAAACCACAGGGAAGAGAATTAAATGATCATGCATGTACCAGACATAATTTTCAGACCATAAATATGATGTCAACAGTAGCTGTTTTGGAAGATGTTCTTTATCAAGTTGAGGAAGTTCCCCTTTGTTCCTAGTTTGCTGAGAGTTTTTATTATGAATATGTATTGAATTTTGTCAAATTATGTTTCTGCATCAATTGATATAATCATATGATTTATGATCTGCTCAATTTTAAGATTTAGTATATAATGTTAGTGATCAAGACACTGTGGTATTGGCAGAGGGATATAAACATACGTCAGTGGAACATAAAAGAAAGTCTGCATAAGTTACACACAATCAGCCTATTTTTTACAAAGATGCAAAGCCAATTTAGCAGAGAAAAGATAGTTTTCAACAGGAGGGAATATATATATATATGTGTAGCTGATGCACTTTGCTGTGTAGTAAAAACTAACACAACATTATAAAGCAATAGTACTCCAATAAAAAATTTAAAAATGATGTTGAAACAATTGGTGGTCGAAAAAATTAATATTAACCTAAACCTCATTTGTTGTTTGTTTGTTCAGTCGCTAAACAGTCTGACAGTTCTGACTCTTTGTGACCCCATGGACTGCATGCAGCACCCCAGGCTTCCTTGTTCTTCACCATCTCTTGGAGCTTGCTCAAACTCATGTCCATTGAGTCAGTGATGCCATCCAACCATCTCCTCCTCTGTCGCCCTCTTCTCCTCCTGCCCTCAGTCTTTCCCAGCATCAGGGTCTTTTTCAATGAGTAGGCTCTTCACATCAGGTGGCCAAAGTATTGGAGCTTCAACTTCAGCATCAGTCCTTCCAATAAAAACCTAATGCCTCATACAAATATTGACTCTAAATGGATAATAGATCTCAATGTAAAATGTAAAACTGCAGTACTTTTAGAAGAAAACATTGGAGAAAAATATTCCTAATCTTGGGCTAGGAAGAATTCTTGAACATGACATCAAAAACTTAAATCACAAAAGACAAAATTCAATAAAGGGACTTTCTGGAAAAGAAAAATTTTGCTCTTAAACACTGCTAAGAGTTGGAAAAGACAAGCCACAAACTGGGGAAAGTACTTGCAATCTCTGACAAAGAACTTGTAAAGGGAGTACACAACAAATTCTCTAAACCTAAGCATAAGAAAAGAAACAATTCTTTTAGAAAATGGAAGGCTTGAACAGACATTTCACCAAAGAGGATATACAGATGGAAAATTTAAAAAAGTATATTGAAGAATGTTCCAACACCATTAGTCATTAGGGAAATACAAATCAAAGTCAACATGGGACGTGACTGCATACTTACTAGGAAAATTAAAATTTTAAAAATACTAATAATACAAAGATACAGAGCAGAAATTATCCTCCAATTAAAATAAATTAATTAAAAGAAAGATACAGAGTAACTGAAGCTCCCCCACATTGTTAGAAGGAATGTAAAATGGTGCAGCTGCTGTGGAAAACAGTTTGGGAGTTTTATTAAACACACCAACTGTATGATTCAGCAATTCCAATCTTGGGTGCCCATCCTGAGATGGCTGAGAGAATCATATAGTGGCTGAGAGAATCATTCCCCCAGGATTTCATGCCCAGCCTTCTGTGGATGTGATTTCACTTCTGTGGTTGTGTTTTGTCACACGTGCAACTTGTTACCTGAAAACTAGGTTTGCTTCTTGGATGTGGAGCCAGTAGACACAACCAAGCCAAAGGCTGAGAGAAGAAAGGGTTTATTATTACTTGCAGCAAATAAGTAGAACACCGGGGATCTTCCCCAAATCAGTGTCTCTCCAGCAGCAAAACTGAGTAAGTTTTAAGCTAAGGTACATGCATATTCATGAAGGCACTTGAGCAGAGGAGAATTCAGCATATGATTGGGGGATAGTTGACAGAGTTCCAGCTTTAGTTGATTGAAGTCAGAAGGGTCAGCATCATCATCCCATCCTGAATGGTCTGCCTTAGTTCCTGCAGAACTCAGATATATTCTTGCGTACAATACTTGAGGAGGAATTATCAGTGCAATGTGTGTGTGCATGCTAAGTCGCTTCAGTCTTCTCCGACTCTTTGTGACCCCATGGACGGTAGCCCACCAGGCTCCTCTGTCCATGGGATCCTCCAGGCAAGAATGCTGGAGTGGGTTGTCATGCCCTCCTCCAGGGAATCTTCCCAAATCGGGGATTGTCTGCACTCTGACGTCTCCTGCAGCAGGTTCTTTACCACTAGCACTACCTGGGAAGCCCTGTCAATGCAATAGGGTTGTTCATTTGCCTTTTCTCTGTTCCTGAATTCCTTTGTTCCCTTAAGATCATTGATGACTGAGACCTGTTCAAAGGCAAGCATTGCAGCAAGGCTTGGATCACAAAATGGCTTCTCTTAAGTTAATAAAGCCTGCCTGGTTCTCTTTCTCCAGAGACCCCTTACCCATCAGCTTACAGACTGATCTTAAGGAGATAATCCTCAATTGTCTGGGGCAGCCCTAATGTAATCACCTGAGCCCTGAGAAGCAGAAAAGGAAGGCAAAAGAGAAAGGCAGACAAATGAACAGCTGAGGGTGAAGGAGCTAAGGATGGTGCTGAACTTGAACCTCAGACCTACATTCTCATGGAACAGACTCTCCGAACAGCCTGAATGAGGTTGGAAGCAGAGTTTTCCTTCTGATGCCTTCAGAAAGGAAGGCATCCCTATGGGCACATTGATCTTGGCCTCCTGGGACTCTCAGCAGAGAAGTCCTCTTATCTATATTATGCCCATGATGCCAAAAGCTTGGCCTCTGTGCGCCTGTGCTGAATTAAATCTCAAAGACAGAGTTTGAGATGAAGTAGAAAAGGGTGGCTTGGGACTTCCCTAATGGTCCAGTGGCTATGACTCTGCACTCCCAACGCAGGGGGCCCGAGTTCTATCCCTGGTCAGCGGACTAGACCCTGCATACTGCAACGAAGATGGAAGATTCCCACGTGATGCAGCTGAAACTGTGTGTGTGCTTAGTTGCTCAGTCGTGTCTGACTCTTTGTGACCTCATGGACTGTAGCCCGCCAGACTCCTCTGTCCATGGGGATTCTCCAGGCAAGAATACTAGAGTTGCCATGCCCTCCTCCAGGGGATCTTCCCAACTCAGGAATCAAACCCAGGTCTCCCGAATTGCAGGCAGATTCTTTACCATCTGAGCCACCAGGGAAGCCCAAGTATACTGGAGTGGATAGCCCATTCCTTCTCCGGGGGATCTTCCCGACCCGAGAATTCAATACTTCAGTGAGACATTGCTGACAATGTTCAGGTGTGTGCACGGTCTGAGATGGTTGTTTTCCTAATCTTGATTAGTTTCTCTGGTCCCTTAAATCTTGCCTTGGGTGGTTTCTTGGCTACTTCTCCCTTGATTAGTAACAGTTGGAATCTACCCTTTGGAATTCAGGGAAGGTCTTGGAGGCTGGAATCTTGCCTACAAGAAACAGGGGACAAAAAAAAGTCTTCTATGCCCAGGAACCCACATGGTGCTCCCTCACTCCCACAGTTTCACCCAGACTTCTGACTCATGAAACTATGAGATAATAAATGGATGGTGTTTTAGCTCCAAATCTGTGGCAATTTCATGTCAGCCATCAAGACGTACATAGGACATGTAGCTTTCATGCCTTTTCCACGGGCATCCTTTAATTCTTTAGCTGCCTTTGTGAATGTCAAGGGAAAAATCCAAGCTCATAAACCCAGTCCTATTCAGTAGGTAGAAGGAAAAATAAGGGAGGAGCTGGGGTCATATTCTGGGGCTGTGATGTGGCTCAAAGAGGAATAGATCCAGGGTGGAGTCCACTTACTTCAGTAATCAGATTCTGGTCTCCAGCAACTCACTGCCAGAGGTGTGTAGAGGGAAGGATTCCAGTGTGGATGTCAATTGCCCTAAATTTTCTCTGGTTAAAAATTAACCGGCCTATTAGCCTTAAGAGAGATAAGAAATCAAACATTTATTGAGATCAGTTCATTTAATCAGACTACTTAAATCTATCTAAATGAAGCTCAGGAGATAAGAACAGAAAAAACAAGAGGCTCTATAGTTGTTCAAATTTCTTTCTACAAGTCAGGATGCCTGGGGAAGGAGAAGGAATTTTCTTCATGGGAATTACAGATAAGAGTTCCTTATAATCTTGTAGCTAGGAGTTCCGGGAAACAAACTCACTCAGAAGGACAATGTAGATAGTGGATTGCAGTTTATTACACCGGTAGGCCCAAGGCAGAGTCTCCTCTTAGTCAAGGACCCCGACCAGTTTTTGTGAAAACCTTATACACCCTAAGCGTACGTGCCCAAAGCCACCTCCCCAAAATTCCCTGAAACTAGTCTGAACAAAGGAAAAAGAAAGATGCAATCAAAGTTAACCCAAGACTCAGAAGCCTTAAGCCTAGGTAGTTAACAGTGGACAATTATTGATAGGCACTTACAAAGCCAGCTCCCCCAAATTCCCTGAAACTAGTCTGAACAAAGGAAAAGGAAAGATACAATCAAAGTTAACCCCGAGGCTCATAAGCCTTAAGCCTAGGTAGTTAACAGTGGACAATTATCAATAGGCTTGTGGTCATATCCCAATAAGCATAATAGAATGTATGATTCTATTCGTTACACAGATAATTAGGGTATTCTTTTAGGTGATGGAGAGCCCTGGGGCTCTTCCTTCCTGGGGGCCTGGTTTTCCTCTTGGTATGTCGTTTCCATAGATACTGGGCATATAGCTCAAAGTCCACAGTCCGCCCCTGCTTTCAAGATAGAACCTGTTCTGTTTCCTCCTTCAATAAAAGCAACAATATTAAAACTGCTTACTTCGTTTCAAGCTTGATTTTGAGTTTTTAATATGCTTTTAATTATTGCATTCCCATAATATGTAGAATAACTTACCCTAGCACAAAAGAAAGAAACATACTTTACTCTAGAGGTAATTATTTAGAAGCTTAAGAAAAAAATGCAAATATTTCATCCTATTATATATAACTTCATCATTTGAGGAATCTCAATTTATTGATATAAAGAATAGTGAAATTAAAAGACACTTGCTCCTTGGAAGGAAAGCTATGACAAATTTAGAAAGCATATTAAAAAAGCAGAGACAACAGTTTGCCAACAAAGGTCCATATAATCAAAGCTCTGGTTTTTCCAGTAATCATGTATGGACGTGAGAGTTGGGCCATAAAGAAGGGTGAGCGCCAAAAAATTGATGCTTTTGAATTGTGGTGCTGGAGAAGACTCTTGAGAGTCCCTTGGACTGCAAGGAGATCAAACCAGTCAATCCTAAAGGAAATTAACCCTGAATATTCATTGGAAGGATGGATGCTGAAGCTGAAGCTCCAGTACTTTGGCTACCTAATGCGAAGAGCTGACTTATTGGAAAAGACCCTGATGCTTGGAAAGACTGAAGGCAGGAGGAAAAGGGGATGACAGAGGATGAGATGGTTGGATGGCATCACTGACTCAATGGACTTGAATTTGAGCAAACTCTAGGAGATAGTGAAGGAGAGGGAAGCCTTGTGTGCTGCAGTTCATGGGGTCACAAACAGTCAGACAGACTTAGCAAGTGAACAACAACAAAACTAATAGCTAACACTTAACTGTGAATTTCTTATGTATCAGGCTTTGCATGTTTATTTTACCTAATACGCAATGAGCCCATAATATTCGTTACTATTATTACCTTCACTTTATAGAAAATGAAACGGAAGCAAAGCAATTGTTTGGAAACTTGTCCAGAATCCACCTGTGAAGCAGGGACTTTGACCCTAGGGGCCACAGGTTTTAACCACTCTGCTCTATGACCTCTTTCTATAAACCCAATAACTCCCATGTACTCTGTTCTGTTTAATTGTGAAAACAGAGGCACATTTAGTGAAATGTCTGTCTAAATCTACAATTTGTAAATCTGTAAATTCTTATCAATTTAAGTTAAAAATTCAATACAAACAACTCCAACTAGGGTGACAATATAACATTGGACTCAAGCTATCTCTGTCCTAGGTTCTCTTTCCTATTCTAACTCCCAGCCAGGTACATCCCACCACATTCCTTCCCTGGGCCCATGAACTGTCCTCGTGCTCTAACAAGCCATACCAATTTCCTAATCCTAATCCATGAACACTCTCCCAGATCCAGGACTGTGCCTATTGACAGGATCCACAATTCCAACTTTGGGGGCAGTTATGGAATTTGAGAGCGCAGTAGTTGCCTTGCCTCTGTCTGAAGAACTATCACTTCTACACTTCTGCCTAAAATTTGCTAAACCATGGGGCCCCATCCTCCAGGATGTGATAATGCCTGCCGATCTGAGGTGGACCTGATGTAATAATACTAGAAATAAAGTGCACGGTAAGTGTAATGCACTTGAAGCAACCTGAAACCATTCCCCTCCCCATCCCCCGGTCCACGAAAAATTGTCTTCCTGTGGTTCCTGGTGCCAAAAAGGTTGGGGGCCACTGCTCTAAATCTGGGAGCACCAGATTGAGTTTTGTAGCAGTTCTGCTCATGGACCACACAGATAGGCAGTAACACGTGGACTCCATTATTGTAGAAACCAACAAACTTCACAATATAGTCTCTTGTATTCTCTCTCCACTTTAATTATGAGGAACTAACCACGGTACCCTGACTCCATTCAGGAACATTTTGCTTCACAGAAGTAAAGCTTTTGTGAACACTGACTTATAATTCTTTGATAACATCAGAAAATGGAATTCCACAATATATTAAAAAGTATCTCTTGCCACAGGAAGTAGTTACTTATTTGTAGATGTCGCCAGGCTTGACTAGATGTTAATTACAACTAAGATAATGCTGCATTTAATATTCAACTTGTTAGGATTTGTTTCTCAAGGAAATCCTTTCCTTCTCTGCCTACGGAAGCCAAGTTCTGTCTTATGTACTTAGAGGTCCCCAGAGATCCTAGCTCCCTCAAATAAATCATACATTATTATATTTACATCCTCACTGAAGCAGGAATATTTGAGGTCAGAACTGTGTTAAGAGTTGACTTGCCTTCCCTGCCTAGATGGGTAAAAATGTGCTGAACCCCAGTCAGTTCTTAGAGCCAACAATAGTTAATTTATCTAATGCCCTAACTCCCACCTCTGTGACTCCTTTTGGTAAAAGAATGAAGTTCTTTTTCTCACAGTGTGTATGTCTCAAATACATATGACAACTGAAAAGGCAGGAGGTAGAGTGGGGTAAGAGCCACTGGCAGTGAAAATGACTCACAAGCACCTCGATCCACCCTGTTGACCTTCGAGTTGAGGACCCTGTGGGATTCCGGGACCAAGAGGGCTGGAAGGGTTACCTGGGGATATTGTTTTGGGTTAGGCAGAATTTTCTTCAACAGGATACTAAAGCTTGAGTTCATTGAACTACTGTTTTGGCCATCTCTCACATGCTCAGAAGGGTGTCAGTCTTTATGCACATGTTTGTGTGGTAGAAAGAGAGCGGTGCTTAATTGCAATGATTCTAAAACATCCAAGTGTTCACAAACATCCCTTCCATCACTTAGTTGTGGCATCTTCCCACCCCCCCCCAACCCCCACCCCAGCTCTGGGGGCAGAGTCTTTCCTTTTACAAGTAAAGATGACGCTGCTGATGTAAATATCTCTGTGCAGGGTGAACAACTGCTTAAATTACAATAAAAATAAAACGTGCTGATGACTCTTTCTCTGAGCCAACTTTGATAAAGGAATGAATGGAGAGGAGAGTAGGGCTCAGCAATATTTTCTGTTGAGTCTTTCTCCTTGTTCACACTAAACAAGTCAAGCCCTGGTAGCATATGGCAATCCACCAAGTCAACATACAATGTTTATGTTTTGTGGGTGGGAAGAACTTCTCTACTTTCCTGATGAATATTTTGCCTCTCTACAACACATGTATGTCCTTCAGTATCCAAACTAATAGGTTTATCTTCTAACTTCACCATTAATAAGTAATGTGACTATGGGCACCTTGCCACATCCTTAACCATAAGAAGATTGCTTATGGGGCTTCCCTGGTGGTCCAGTGGTTAAGAATCTTTCTTCCGGTGCAGGGGACATGGGTTTGATCCCTGGTCCAGGAAAAATGCGTGCGCCACAACTTTCGAGCCCACGAGCCTCAGCTACTAAACACTGTGCTCCCCAGTGTGCTCCCACACTCTGCAGTAAGAGAAGCCACTGCGATTGAGTTAGGTGATAGATGGGCTCCAGGTTAGATATTTACAACTGGCTTCCTGTTTGCATTTCGTGGGGAACAAAGAAGTGGGCTGGATACTCACAACTGTTAGCATTTCCTGAGACAAGAGATAGGTAGGCTCTAGTTGAGGAATTTACAGTCTCCTGTTTGCCCTCCAAATTGGAAGTAACAACAGAAATAGGGTATATAGCCAGTGTTTGTCTCTTGTGAACAGCTTATGGTAATCGTCATGGCAAGGACAAAGAGGGGCAAAACCCCGCTTGAGTAAAGGATTAAGGGATCTCCACTCCCTCCTCTTTGGGGACAAGGGAGACACTACACATGTGCAGAAAGGCTCCTTGTGGGTCAAAAGTCAGGGGATAATGCCAGGTCAGATGAGTCTTGCTCCTCCCAGAATCCTTCACTTCAAGATCCATCTTGGCTGAGGGGTACATGTGCATCCAGGTTAGGGTCTAGGGTAGGTCAGGTGTGGAAAAAGAAACCAGATATTTGACCTGATGGAAGACAAAGACGCAGAAGAACTGCTTTATATAAATGACTAACCACGTCTTGACTGGGCTCCTCCTCGCTGGGGAGGACACCCACACTCTTTCTTTCTCTCCGGGTGTGCATGTCTGCCTTGCTTCTGTCTCATCTAAACAAACCATTTCTCTGTGTGCTCTCCCACTTGCTGTGCTTTGCCTCTAACAATTTTGTACCTGCATTTATAGTTTTTGCCTCTGTGATAAATGCATTTGTTACTAGAGGCAAAAATCCAGGGGAAAATAGCTTCTAGTCCCCAGTTCTCACTGGTCTAGTGGCTAGGATTTCTGGATTTCATCCAGGCTGCTGCTGCTGCTGCTGCTAAGTCACTTCAGTCGTATCCGACTCTGTGCAACCCCATAGATGGCAGCCCACCAGGCTCTCCTGTCCCTGGGATTCTCCAGGCAAGAACACTGGAGTGGGTTGCCATTTCCTTCTCCAATGCATGAAACTGAAAAGTCAAAGGCTACCCAGGTTCAATTCCGGGGCAGGGAATTAAGATCTTGCTTCACACCACTGCTCACTGTTGCGTTGCCAAGATCACAATGAGAAGCCATAAATAAACAAATAAAATTTAAAAGGTGGATTATAGGAGATCCAGGTAGTGTATTTAGGAAAGAACGTTCCATCATTTGGCTGTCCTAGTGCATGGTTCAGGGGCCTCTTTCTCTTTCCACTTTGGGTTATTTGGCTTGAAGCTGGCTCAGCAGAATTGAGTTTGCTAATTGAAGAAACATGGATTCTCTAATTGATAGCTGTAGTGCTGGAATGGAAATTCTCCTAGCTAAGCCCTAGTCAGGTTAGTTCACCAGCCAGGTGAACTGTTTCCTCTTTCTTTCTGAAATTCTCTGTGATTTTGTACAGTTATGGGAATGAGTCCTTCTATTGGAACTTTCCTTGGTGTTTCCAGGGTGGCCAAAGCTATTGACATACTTCTCAAGAGAACGAGGAGAAGGGGAACAGCATACCCAGCTGACCCTGTCTGAAGTAGTCCACCAATAAAATTACATTTATGTTACATGATGTGTGTGTGTATATGTTCTTGACCCTAGCAAAACATGTTATCAATCAACCAGGGTCTCAATTCTGCTTCCACTTCAAAATCAGTTCGAAAGCCAGGTTCCCTCTTTCTCTTCGTCAGACATTTTTTATGTCCCAATTCAGAGCAGGCTGCCCAACTGCCTTACATATTCCTCAGGTGGGATGAATGGTCCTAACTAACTCCCAAAAACATGATTGCTGAAAATGGCTTCAAAGTGTCTTTCCCTCTTAGTGGGTGGACAACGCCACCCAGCGTTCTCAGGGGGAACTGTTGAGCAATGATCCTTGAACGCCTTATTGCTCCATTTCTCCATAAATTCCCACGTGTGCCAACAATATCTCTATTATTTGGCTATGGTTAGGAAGGCTTCCACAGCTTCCCATGCTTTTAACTGGTGTATGGAAAGGTTATTTATAGCGAGGGCAGAGTTTCGTGAGATGAAGCTGGAAAGGCAAGCAGAGAGTGAAGACATACATGCTAAGCTAAGACCCACACACACTTGCTCATTTCTCCCCGCAGCATCTCAAGCATTTTGGGTTTCTGTGACTCTGTCTATTCTGCTTCCTTTCCCAGGATGCTTTCCCCACCCACTCTGCCTTGAGATGCCCCCTCTTTCTGGGAGGTGCAGCTGGAACATCTATCACCTTCTCTATGAAACTCTGATCACCACCCCTTGCCTTTCCCTGATAAAAATCAGTCATGTATTTCTTTCTGCTCCTTCATGCCCTCTTCCCTATACCACTTAAATGTGTGTTTCAATGTTTATACAATTGTTCTGCATGTAAACTCTAGGTTCTGAAATGAGACAGACTGTCTTGTTATTCTGTATGTCCCCAGGGTTTAGCAGGGGGGTTTGCATATTACAAGGTGCATGATTAGAATAAAGGACAAGTGGGAAAATATGCACATTGGTTCTGAGGAGTCAGATTAAACGCTCTTAGAACAGAAAAATGAATGCCATTACGAGAGAGGGTAGAAATACTGAAAACATGAGGCTGGAAGAGCTAAGAGCTAACGGGAAGTGGTCATGGATTCTAAGAAAGTAACTCATTTCACTGCCAGAGAAAGAACTATTTGTGTAATGCTAAAATTCATATGATAATAATCATTATCTTTATTATTTCAGAAGGACAAGAGAGCCACATAAAGGCTTATGCAGAAATTAATGGGCTACAATTCAGAAGATCTCTAAAACCATTAGAGAAGATTCTAACTTTGCATTTCACTGAAATGTCAGGTTTCTTGCTTGGAAATGTCTCCATGTATGGGCTCATCATCCTCCCAAGGTAGAAATCATCAAGATATCTCTAATCCGCCACTATCCCTAATTCCCAACACCCAACTAATCATCAGTGTCAAATGCTGTGACCCCAGAAATGTCTCATTGCTTGGCTCCTGCTAGTGAGTCTCTCATCGTTCCTCACTGAGATCATTCTGACCGTCCCCTCACCAGCTTAGCCCTAACTTCCCCCTTTCTAACCCATCATCCATCGAGCAGTCTTTCTAGAACCCAGATGCTCTGACACTTCCCAGGTGAATATTCTCAGTCTGAAAGAGAAAGCCCAAACTCCTTGGTGTGGCACAACTTTCACATGCTGCCTTTGTGTGCAACCAATCTTAGACCCCACTGTTTTCTGCAGGGCTGGACCTCTGCCTCAGTTCACTGGCTCCCAGAACCAGTCATGGTCTTTTCAACCTTTAAACACTTTCACTTCATGCCTTTGAATGTGCTATTTCCCCTGCCAGCTGCTGCTGCTGCTGCTAAGTCGATTCAGTCGTGTCCTACTCTGTGGGACTCCATAGACGGCAGCCCAACAGGCTCCCTCGTCCTTGGGATTCTCCAGGCAAGAACACTGGAGTGGGTTGCCACTTCCTTTTCCAATGCATGAAAGTGAAATGTGAAAGTGAAGTCGCTCAGTCATGTCTGACTCTTCGCAACCCCATGGACTGCAGCCCACCAGGCTCCTCCGTCCATGGGATTTTCCAGGCAAGAGTAATGGAGTGGGGTGCCATTGCCTTTTCCGGAATATCCTCAAATCCCTTTTCAAAGAAAGTTAAGGTAGCATTTTTCTTGGAGACCCAGCTCTGAGAAGAGGCTTTCCCCACTTCACGAAGCAGAGGTGAACTCTTCTCATCTGTGTCGTCACTGTGCATTGTTGATGCCCTTATTCCCGCATTTTTTAAACTTCTATTTTAGAAATTATTAAGTTCTTTTGGAAGTCTCTTGGTCTGCCCTCTACTGGCCGAAAGTAACTGAAGTGGGGTGTAAAGTTTTGGTATCTTTACAGTCTTTATTTCTAGCACAAGGATGGAAAATGGCAAGTGCTGAAAGCACATTTGTGAAATGAATGAATAAATAATTGAAAATGAATGAATGGGCAAGCATAAAGAAACTCTAAATGTCCCTGCTACATGCCCAGTCAATCCACACAGAAGATCTTGAGGGTGGGATTCATGCATAAAATTGTTCAAAGCTTTCCAGAAGCTTCTGGTATGCAGACAAAGTGAAGCAACACTATTGTAAGGTAATCCAGAGTACGTGCTCCTTTCCCATGAGTCCATCAATTTCCTTTTAGTTGATTTAGGGCTTCCTGGTTGGCGCTAGTGGTAAAGAACTCACCTGCCAGTACAGGAGACATAAAAGTTCTGTCCTGGGTCAGGAAGATCCTTTGGAGGAGGGCATGGCAATCCACTCCTGGTTTCTTGCCTGGAGAATCCCATGGACAGAGGAGCCTGGCAGGCTACAGTCCATGGGTCACAAACAGTCGGACACGACTGAAGTGACTTAGTATACACGCACCCATATAGTTGATTTACAATGTTGTGTTAGTTTCAGGTGTCCATCAAAGTGATTTAGTTATATATATATTTTCTTCAGATTCTTTTCTATTATAGGCTATTACAATATGTTGCATATAGTTTCCTGTGCTATACAGAAGGTCCTTTTTTTTTTTTTCATCTATTTTGTATATAATAGTGTGCCACTTTCCTTTTAAATCCTTCTCAGCCTTGGTCCTTGATGAAGGGATCCCTGCCTGCCTCCACTGTTAAACCTCCACAGGGAAGCAGCGACAGGATCATCTCTGTCCCTCTACTGAACCTGGTGAAGAAGGAAGCCCGCTGGCACAAGGGTGACATCCAGTGGTGAAAATGAATTTATTCTCCCATTGTCCCATTCCCTGAAAACTTACAAGCCTACGAGAGAACCCAGTCTATACACCTCTTTGCACTGGTTCAGTGGTGGGATTTTTTGTCCCAGGTAACTGATGCCACTCCAGGAAGATGCCTGGCCTGAACTGCACTCTTGGAAACTCAGCGGGGAGGTTTTGGTCTTTGTTGAACTTGGTCTTCACCTTCCCCACGCTCTGCCTGCCTGCTGACCACCCTCTGTGGCTCTGTTCCCTGCCCTGGTGTCATTCACAGGCATGGGTCCAGAGCCCCTGGCTTCCAGCCTCACACCACCCGTGCCACCCACTGTTGCCACTGAGAAAGGGTGAGTGCGCTCTGTCACCTGGCTAGGTCTCCCAGGTTGCAGGCAAGACACATGGGAAGGGGCGCTTCTGGTTCTCACTGGCTCATAGGCTCCCCCAGCCTCTGTGCCTCCTTCCATACCTCGCGCTGCTGCTGCTCCCCAAATATGGAGGAAGCTGATGCTCATGCCATTGTTTCAGTTTGCTGGGGTAACAAACGAAGTACAAGGTACCACAGGCTGTGGCTTAAAAAATGAAGATTCATTTTTTTCTCACATTCCTGGAGGCTGGAAGTCCCAGATCAAGGTGTTACCAGCATGCTTTCTTCTGAGGCCTCTCTCCTTGGCTTGTGGGTGGCCGCTTTCTCCCCATGTCTTCACCTGGTTGTCCCCCTGTCTGTGTACTAGTCTCCTTTTATGAAGACACTGATCGTAGTGCAGAAGTGGGGGAAGGGTAGTGATAACTGAGTCAGCCTCCCTACCCGATATTGGTCTGTTCATATTTTCATATCTTCAGTATTTAGTCTTGGTATGCTGTGTGTTTTCAGAAATATATCCATTTTTATCTAGGCTATCCAATTTGTTGGCATACACATCTTCACAGTATTGTCTTATCATCCTTTTTATTTCTATGGCATGGGTCATAAAGCTCTCTCATTTCTGGTTTTATTATTTGAATCTTTCCTCTTTTTTTTCTTAGTTAATCTAGCTAAGGATCTGTCAGTTTTGTTAATCTTTTCAAAAAACCAATTCTTAGTTTGATTTTTAAAAATTGTTTTTCTGTTCTCTATTTCATTGATCTCTGCTCTAATCTTTTTTATTTCCTTTTTCCTGCTAGATTTGGGTTTAGTTTGCTTGTTCTTTGTTTTCTAGTTGGACTGGGACAACTGCTCATACAGTCTGGTATGAGGTCTGGGGAAGCCCAGGGGCTCAGCAGAAAAGGGCTCGACTGCCGTGCAGGAGACACAGTGGCCTCGGGTTCCACCTCTGGACTGGGAGGATCCCTGGAGGGAGGCATGGCAGCCCACCCCAGTATTCTTGCCTGGAAAATTCCATGGACAGAGGAGCCAGGCAGGCTGCAGTCCATGGGGTCACAAGGAGTCAGGTGGGCTGCAGTTAGTTAATGGGGTCACAAAGAGTGGGACATGACTGAGCACTCCAGACAGTCTGGAGTGTCCAGAAGTTTGCATTGCCCTCCTAGTGGCAGGGCCAGGGCCCAGCTGGTTCCGGAGTAGTGTCCGGCCTGTAATGCAGGATTATGGCTTTTTACTGATGCTCCTGGAGAAGGCAATGGCACCCCACTCCAGTACTCTTGCCTGGAAAATCCCATGGATGGAGGAGCCTGGTAGGCTACAGTCCATGGGGTCACTAAGAGTCGGACACGACTGAGCGACTTCCCTTTCACTTTTCACTTTCATGCATTGGAGAAGGAAATGGCAACCCACTCCAGTGTTCTTGCCTGGAGAATCCCAGGGATGGGGGAGCCTGGTGGGCTGCCGTCTATGGGGTCGCACAGAGTCGGACACGACTGAAGCGACTTAGCAGCAGCAGCTTCTGCTCCCTGGGCGTTCAGAAGTTAATTAAGGCTTCTTAGTGGGAGGGGGCAGTGCAGGTGCAGGGGTGGGTGGAGCTGGGTCTCTGTCCTCAGGTGGGATGGCCTTGCCTGGAGGCATGTCCAAAGGCAGCTGTGGCTCTTTAGTGGTTAGGCAGCCAGTGGGCTGATGGGAAGGGCTGTGTCCCCGCCCAGCTAGTTGTTTGGCTTGTGGGTGTTGGATGATGCCCGGGCTCCGGGCTAGTGAGGCAAGATAGCAGCCGTCGCAGGGCCCTGTGGCTGAATGCTCCCCAATATGTTTCTCCGTCCCCATGGTGACCTGCAACCACCCCTCGCTTCTCCAGGAGAGGCTCCAAGACCAGCAGGTAGGTCTGGCCCAGGCTTCTATCAAATTACTGCTTTTGCGCTTGGACTCAGTGTGTGCGAGATTTAGTATGCC
Organism: Redunca redunca; assembly: GCA_006410935.1. Lineage (NCBI taxonomy): Eukaryota > Metazoa > Chordata > Mammalia > Artiodactyla > Bovidae > Redunca > Redunca redunca. The sequence goes on from SJYQ01001793.1 coordinate 431,789, forward strand.
CTTTCAGAGCGAAGACTCTTATTTCCCCTAGTTCTGTGGGGCTCGTCTTCCCGGTGCAGGGCCCCCCACCCCTCTGCCCTCGGCGGGGGAGCCTGACGTGGGGCTCGGAACTCTCATGTCTGCAGGAGAACCTCTGTGATATTTTTCTCCTGTTTATGGGTCTCCCAACCAGGGAGGATGGGATCTGATTATATCTTGAGTCCACCCCTCCTTTTCATCTCCTTATGTTTCCTTCCTTGTCTTTAGTTGTAGAAGGTCTTTTCTGGTAGGTTCCAGTCTTTCTCATAGATGGTTGTCCCGAGGGAGTTGTGATTTTGGTGTGCTCGTGAGAGGAGGTGCGCCCAGGGCCGTGCTGCCGCCGTCTTGACTATTCCCCTAGTCCTTTTGTTAATGTAAACATTTACAACACTAAGTTTCCTCTTAGCCCTGCTTTTGCATAGTTTTAAGTTATTTTGATTCTGATTAAAGGGAATATAAAGATATAAAGTTATCCGTAAGATGCAACACCTACAGTTTTCATTACCAAAAGCTGCTGCTGCTGCTAAGTCGCTTCAGTTGTGTCCGACTCCGTGCGACCCCATAGACGGCGGCCCACCAGGCTCCCCGGTCCCTGGGATTCTCCAGGCAAGAACACCGGAGTGGGGTGCCATTTCCTTCTCCTTACCAAAAGCCAGTGTCTCTCATAACGATGGCTGTCTCATAACGTTTTCTCTTCACAAGAATCACCTGAGGCTCTCCTAACATGTAGACGAGGTACCTCGCCCCAGGTTTTCTGAATTAAAATCTCTCTAGTACTTAACGACAACAATCAGTGTTATTAACAACCTCCCCAGGAGAACTGAACTCATGCTGTGAGTGCCTGTGCAGTCCTGTCGGAGTCTTTGGGACCTCATGGACTGTAGCCCACCAGGCTTCTCTGCCGATGGGATTTCCAGGCAAGAATACTGGAGTGGGTTGCCATTTTCTACTCCAGGGGATCTTCCAGACCCAGAGTTTGAAACCGTGTGTGTCGCTTACGTCTCCTGCCTTGGTAGGCAGATTCTTTACCAGTGCACCACCTGGGAAGGCTCATGCTAAAAACTGAGCAGCTCTTTTCCACTCTGTGCTGTCTCCTAATAGTTAGCATAGTGCTTGCACAGAGTAGAGACCCAGCAGCTTTGTAGACACGAGTGAACAAGAGTATGAGCCAGCAGGGCATTTATCTGGAAAGGAACCCCAGACCTTTCCTGTCTTCCTGATTCCAAATCCAGTGCAGTTTCCCTAATCCCTATTGGATAACACCCTCAGGATCCCTTCTGAAGTCAGGAAGACATTAAACCATTGTCAGAAATGGCCCTCTGCTGTTATTATTAGTTTTTTTTTGGTTTTGTTTTTTACTTTTGGTTTAATTTTTATTTTATATTAGATATAGTTAATTTACAATGTTTTAGTTTCAGGTGTACAGCAAAGTGATTCAGTTATACATATATATATATATATATATATATATATCCATTCTTTTCCAGGTTTTTTCCCCATACAGGCTGTTACAGAATGTTGAGTAGAGTTTCCTGTGCTATGCACCAGGCCTTGTTGACTATTTATATATAGTAATGTCTATGGGGAGAAGGCAATGGCACCCCATTCCAGTACTCTTGAAAATCCCATGGACGGAGGAGCCTGGTGGGCTGCAGTCCATGGGGTCGCTAAGAGTTGGACATGACTGAGCGACTTCTCTTTCACTTTTTACTTTCATGCATTGGAGAAGGAAATGGCAACCCACTCCACTGTTCTTGCCTGGAGAATCCCAGGGACGGGGAGCCTGGTGGGCTGCCGTGTCTGGGGTCGCACAGAGTTGGACACAATTGAAGCAACTTAGCAGCAGCAGCAGTGTGTATGTAATTCCCAATTTATTCTTTCCCACACCTTTCTCCTTTGATAACCATGAGTTTGTTTTTGAAGTCTGTGAGTCTACTTCTGTTTTATAAATGAGTTCATTTGTATCATTTTTAAAGATTCCACATATAAGTGGATATAAGTGATACTGTTTATTTGTCTCTTACTTCACTTAATATGATAATCTCTAGGTCACCTATATCCTGCAAAAGGCATTATTTCCTCCTTTTTATGGCTGAGTAGTAGTCCACTGTATATAGGTACATCTTCTTTATCCACTCTTCTGTCAATGACATTTAGCTGGCTTCCATGCTTTGGCTGTTGTCAATACTGCCACAATGGGCCCTCTGTTGTTGATTCTGAAGGCTGTCTTTCAGGCTGTCACAACTCAGACCTCAGGTCTGCCGGACTTACTGTCTAGCCTGCCCATGAAGCAGGTAACTTGTCTGAAGCTTAGAGCAGTGGCTAAACTCATATTTCCCCCTGCTGTCACCAGGGATAATTTATTCCCAATAGAATCTTTCATAAAGGATCCTCCCCCTCAAAAAGCCTTAGTCCTGAGGGGGGAAAAGAAACTTTGAGATTACTTTCTGATAAAAGTCCTCTATAACCTTGATGTTTGTTGTACTGTTCTATAAGGACTGATAAATCTAGCCTCATCCAACTGATGGTGAATTTGATTCCATCTTGAATTTCACTACTGTGGACTCTGGGGAAAACTGCTAGCCTCTCTTAATGGAAGAGGACAAAGGCCATCTCCGGACATGTGAGGTCACACACAGCTCAGGGAGCATGGAGTTTATTGAGTTTGCTGCCAGCTCAAGCCATTTTCTCAAAATGACTTTCTCTGGGGAGCGATATTATGCTAATACTGTTACAAGCTCAGAGGTTAGGCTATAAAATGATATTTGCCTCTTTTGTCAGCTTTATGTTTTGCTTTAACAGTTGTTTAAAATGTGGAAAAATCAAGGGGGAGAAAAGCCCCACACCAAGTAAAAAGACTAAAGAAAGAACGGAGGGGAAGTGGAGAGTAAGCACAGAAAAAGAGAGCAAATAGATAAAAGAACTTGCTATTCTGAAAAGGGGAAGAAAATTTAGGTCCTGCCGGTGCAGGAGGGACTAGAGGAGCCATCCCACGTTGAAGGTCAGGAAGGGCGGCAGGAGGAGATACCCCTCATCCAAGGTAGGAGCAGCTGCTGCGCTTTGCTGGAGCAGCCGTGAAGAGATACCCCACGCCCAAGGTAAGAGAAACCCGAGTAAGATGGTAGGTGTTGCAAGAGGGCATCAGAGGGCAGACACACTGAAACCATACTCACAGAAAACTAGCCAATCTAATCACACTAGGACCATGGCCTTGTCTAACTCAATGAAACTAAGCCATGCCGTTTGGGGTCACCCAAGATGGACGCGTCATGGTGGAGAGGTCTGACAGAATGTGGTCCACTGGAGAAGGGAATGGCAAACCACTTCAGTATTCTTGCCTTGAGAACCCCATGAACAGTATGAAAAGGCAAAATGATAGGATACTGAAAGAGGCACTACTCCCCAGGTCAGTAGGTGCCCAATATGCTACTGGAGGTCAGTGGAGAAATAACTCCAGAAAGAATGAAGGGATGGAGCCAAAGCAAAAACAATACCCAGTTGTGGATGTGACTGGTGATAGAAGCAAGGTCCGATGCTGTAAAGGGCAATATTGCATAGGAACCTGGAATGTTAGGTCCACGAATCAAGGCAAATTGGAAGTGGTCAAACAGGAGATGGCAAGAGTAAACGTTGACATTCTAGGAATCAGTGAACTAAGATGGACTGGAATGGGTGAATTTAACTCAGATGACCATTATATCTACTGCTGCAGGCAGGAATCCCTCAGAAGAAATGGAGTAGCCATCATGGTCAACAGAAGAGTCCGAAATGCAGTACTTGGATGCAATCTTAAAAATGACAGAATGATCTCTGTTCATTTCCAAGGCAAACCATTCAATGTCCCAGTAATCCAAGTCTATGCCCCAACCAGTAACGCTGAAAAGCTGAAATTGAACGGTTCTATGAAGACCTACAAGACCTTTTAGAACTAACACCCCCAAAAGATGTCCTTTTCATTATAGGGGACTGGAATGCAAAAGTAGGGAGTCAAGAAACACCTGGAGTAACAGGCAAATTTGCCCTTGGGATACGGAATGAAGCAGGGCAAAGGCTAATAGAGTTTTGCCAAGAAAATGCACTGGTCATAGCAAACACCCTCTTCCAACAACACGAGAAGACTTTACACATGGACATCACCAGATAGTCAATACCGAAATCAGATTGATTGTATTCTCTGTAGCAAAAGATGGAGGAGCTCTATACAGTCAACAAAAACAAGACTGGGAGCTGACTGTGGCTCAGATCATGAACCCCTTATTGCCAAATTCAGACTTAAATTGAAGAAAGCAGGGAAAACCGCTAGACCATTCAGGTATGACCTAAATCAAATCCCTTATGATTATACAGTGGAAGTGAGAAATAGATTTAAGGGCCTAGATCTGATAGATAGAGTGCCTGATGAACTATGGAATGAGGTTCGTAACATTGTACAGGAGACAGGGATCAAGACGATCCCCATGGAAAAGAAATGCAAAAAAGCAAAATGGTTGTCTGGGGAAGGCTTACAAATAGCTGTGAAAAGAAGAGAAGTGAAAAGCCAAGGAGAAAAGGAAAGATATAAGCATCTGAATGCAGAGTTCCAAAGAATAGTAAGAAGAGATAAGAAAGCCTTCTTCAGTGATCAGTGCAAAGAAATAGAGGAAAACAACAGAATGGCAAAGACTAGAGATCTCTTCAAGAAAATTAGAGATACCAAGGGAACATTTCATGCAAAGATGGGCTCGATAAAGGACAGAAATAGTATGGACCTAACAGAAGCAGAAGATATTAAGATGAGGTGGCAAGAATACACAGAAGAACTGTACAAATCTTCACGACCTGTATAATCACGATGGTGTGATCACTCACCTAGAGCCAGACATCCTAGAATGTAAAGCCAAGTGGGCCTTAGAAAGCATCACTACGAACAAAGCTAGTGGAGGTGATGGAATTCCAGTTGAGCTATTTCAAATCCTGAAAGATGATGCTGTGAAAGTGCTGCATTCAATATGCCAGCANAAAACTCAGCAGTGGCCACAGGACTGGAAAAGGTCCGTTTTCATTCCAATCCCAAATAAAGGCAATGCCAAAGAATGCTCAAACTACCGCACAATTGCACTCATCTCACACGCTAGTAAAGTAATGGTCAAAATTCTCCAAGCCAGGCTTCAGCAATATGTGAACCGTAAACTTCCAGATGTTTAAGCTGGTTTTAGAAAAGGCAGAGGAACCAGAGATCAAATTGCCAACATCTGCTGGATCACGGAAAAAGCAAAAGAGTTCCAGAAAGACATCTATTCCTGCTTTATTGACTATGCCAAAGGCTTTGACTGTGTGGATCACAATCAACTGTGGAAAATTCTGAAAGAGATGGGAATACCAGACCACCTGACCTGCCTCTGGAGAAACCTGTATGCAGGCCAGGAAGCAGCAGTTAGAACTGGACATGGAACAACAGACTGGTTCCAAATAGGAAAAGGAGTATGTCAAGGCTGTATATTGTCACCCTGCTTATTTAACTTATATGCAGAGTACATCATGAGAAACGCTGGGCTGGAAGAAACACAAGCTGGAATCAAGATTGCTGGGAGAAATATCAATCACCTCAGATAAGCAGATGACACCACCCTTATGGCAGAAAGTGAAGAGGAACTAAAAAGCCTCTTGATGAAAGTGAAAGAGGAGAGTGAAAAAGTTGGCTTAAAGCTCAACATTCAGAAAACGAAGATCATGGCATCCGGTCCCATCACTCCATGGTAAATAGATGGGGAAACAGTGGAAAGAGTATCACACTTTATTTTTCTGGGCTCCAGAATCACTGCAGATGGTGATTGCAGCCATGAAATTAAAAGAAGCTTACTCCTTGGAAGAAAAGTTATGACAAACCTAGATAGTATATTCAAAAGCAGAGACATTACTTTGCTGACTAAGGTCCATCTAGTTAAGGCTATGGTTTTTCCAGTAGTCATGTATGGATGTGAGAGCTGGACTGTGAAGAAGGCTGAGCGCCGAAGAATTGATGCATTTGAACTGTGGTGTTGGAGAAGACTCTTGAGAGTCCCTTGGACTGCAAGGAGATCCAACCAGTCCATTCTGAAGGAGATCAGCCCTGGGATTTCTTTGGAAGGAGTGATGCTAAAGCTGAAGCTCCAGTACTTTGGCCACCTCATGGGAGGAGTTGACTCATTGGAAAAGTCTTACGCTGGGAGGGATTGGGGGCAAGAGAAGAAGGGGATGACAGAGGATGAGATGGCTGGATGGCATCACTGACTCGATGGACGTGAGTCTGAGTGAACTCCGGGAGTTGGTGATGGACAGGGAGGCCTGGCGTGCTGCGGTTCATGGGTTCGCAAAGAGTCGGACATGACTGAGCAACTGAACTGAACTTCCTCCCTTTCATTTGAAGGGAGTGTGGCATAAGTTTTTCACTTTCTTAACCCTCCCCTACCCACCCGGACTGTCCATGACCCTGTTCTTTTTTCCTCTTTAATCCTCTTAGGTTTTGAAGGATAATCTTAGAAAGTTTTCATTTGCTTGAGTGTGTCACTGAGGCTGTGCATAGACTACTCTGAGTCAGATTGCTGCTTAACAGAGGATACAGCTGCAAAAGGGAATCAAGTTTTGCATCTTGTACATTTTGACAGCCCACACTGGCTGCCCTCCTTCCTCTCCCTTCATCTCCTGGAAAACCTTCAGCTGAATCCGGCAAGCTCATTCTTTTAGGAAGACAGCTGCATGTAATCCCTTGCTATTTAGGGTACAGAGATTCTGCCTTGCATGGGTAGAGCAAGACTTCTGGGCTCCAATCTGCCTCGTTATCTCTCCTACTCCAAGGAGAGAGAACATGAAAAATTGAAAGGGAGGGTTCCCATGGGGCCCTAGGTTTCCAGACCCTACCACATCTTTCCCACCACACACACCAGAAGCAAAACTATAGGATATCCTCCTACCATTAAGGCATTTATTAAATTATAAGGTATATCGCTTTTCTGCTCAATGTTTTGCAGTTGTGAAAAAAGTGAGAGGGAAGAACAAAAGGGGAGCTTAGTTTTAAAGAATCCACCTGCCAGTGCAGAAGGCACTTAGATCCCTGGGTCAGGAAGATTCCCTGGAGAAGGAAATGGCAACCCTCCCCAGTGTTCTTGCCTGGAAAGTCCCATGGACAGAGGAGCCTGGTGGGTTACAGTTCATGGGGTTGCAAAGAGTCAGACAGGACTGAGCATGCATACACAAAGAAAAAAAGAATTAATTTGACATACAATTCTGGTAACAAATATTATGTTGTTTACATCTCCTGCAAAGTCAACTATAAACATCCAGGGAAAGTGGCTGTGTCTGTGTCGTCTTTTCCTATACCCACCTCTCTCTCTCCCCTCTGCTCACCTTGATACTCTTCTGTAAGTGGCTACCTGCAAAATGAAGGCCAGGCCATAGTTTTGAAGTCTGAATGTTACTTCTTTGTATTAAAAATACTAGTTATTAAAACTGAGTATAACTTGATGTAATCCCACTTATTTATTGTTGCTTTTGTTCCCTTGGCTTTTGGTGTCAAATTGAAAGTGTCACTGCCACACCAATATCAAGAAGCTCACCCCTGTGTTTCTTCCAGATGTTTTACAGTTTCCAGTTTTACATTCTATAATCCATTTTGAGTTGATTCTTGTGTGTAGTATAAGACAAGGTTCTAGTTTCATTCTTTTGTGTGTGACTTTCCAGTTTCCCCAATACCATTTATTGAAGAGACTATCTTTCCCCATTGTGTGTTCTTAGTGCATCTGTCATAAATTAATTGACCACATATGTATGCATGGGTATATTTCTGAGCTATTCTGTTCCATTGATCCTTGTGTCTGTTTTGACACCATACTGTTTTGATTATTATGGCTTTGTCATGTAGTTTGAAATCAGAACATGTAAAGACTCCAGCTTTGCTTATTTCTCTCAAGATTCCTTTGGCTATTCAGGGTCTTTTGTGATTTCACACAAATTTTAGGACTGTATTTTCTATTTTTGTGAAAAGAATGCCATTGGAATTTTGATATGGATTGCACTGAATCTGTAGATCATTTTGGATGGTAGGGACATTTGAGTAATATTCCCAGCCCTTTTCTGCATAGGAAGCAAAACGACCTGTTACAGGGTTTCCAGACCCTTCTATCTTCTCTCGTATGGCATCCACTTAGCTGTGTGTCTTTCCTCACCTGCACTCTGCCTGTTGTAAAGGGCCTGCCTGCCCCTGTATGGGGAGCTCTGTGAGTGTGAGAAGTTGGGTCAGTATTAGGATGAATGAGCATGTCTTACTCAGTATTAAAATTAGCAAGACCACTTTACAAAAAATCTGATTCATTTCACTCCAGTCTTGTCTGTCATAAGGGTAACATTTTGATATCCATCTGCCTGACTTTTTTTGACCATCTGTAGGGTGGAGAAGATAGGCTGTTACTTACTCCCTAAAATCTCAAAATGATCAATGCTAATGAGGCATTACCATGAGCAATTGAACTGTTTTCTCCATTATAGTTTATTATAAGATGTTGACACAGTTCCCTGTGCTATACAGTAGGGCCTTGTTGTTTACCTATTTTATATCTAGTAATTTGTATCTGCTAATCCCAAACTCCACATTTATTCCTCCTCCATACATTTCCCCTTTGGTAACCATAAGTTTTCTATATCTGTGAGTCTGTTTCTGTTTTGTAAATAAGTTCATTTGAGTCATAGTTTAGACTCCATACATAAGTGATATCAAATGATATTTGTCTTTCTCTGTCTGATTTCACTTAGTATGAGAACTCTAGCTCTATCCATGTTGCTGCAAATAGCATTATTTCATTTTTATGGCTGAGTAATATTCCAGTGTGTGTGTGTGTGTGTGTGTATGTATGTATGTATACACATACCGTATCTTCTTTATACGTTAATCCATTGATGGACATTTAGGTGGCTTTCATGCCTTGGCTATTGTAATAGTGCTGCTATGAACACTGGGGTACATGTATCTTTTTCAAAGTAGAACTTTCTCTGGATAAAAGGGCAGTTTTCATTCCAGTCCCTAAGAAAGGCAATGCCAAAGAATGGGAATTACATTCCCATCAACAGTGTAGTGGGATTTTCTTTTCTCACACACTCTCCAGCATTTATTATTTGCAGACTTCTTGGGGATGGCCATTCTGACTGGTGTGGGGTGATACTTTGTTGAAGATTTGATTTGCATTTCTCTGATAATTAGCAGTGTTGAGCAGCTTTTAATGTGTTATTGACCATCGATATGTCTTCTTTGGAGAAATGACTATTTCCATCTTCTGTTCATTTTTTGACTGGGTTGTTTTTCTGTTATTGAGTTGAATGAGCTGTTTGTGTATTTTGGAAATTAAGCCCTTGTTGGTTGTATCATTTGCAAATATGTCCTCCTAGTCCATACGTTTTGTTTTGTTTATGGCTTCCTTTGCAGTACAAAAGCTTATAAGTTTGATTAGGTCCTAATTATTTATTTTTGCTTTTATTTCTGTTGCCTTATGAGGCTGACCTAACAAACCATTGCTATGATTTATGTCAGAATATTTTGCCTATGTTCTCTTCTAGAAATTTTAATGTAAATGTCTTATATTTAAGTCTTTAAGCCATTTTGAGTTTATGAGGGAGTGTTCTAACTTCATTGACTTACGTGTGGCTGTCCAACTTTCCCAATACCACTTGCAGAAGGGACTGTCTTCTCCATTGTGCATTTTTGCTTCTCTTGTTTAAGATTGATTGTAGGCATGTTTATTTCTGTGAGCCAAGAATATTGATGGTAGGCAAAATCAAGATTTAAAGAAACAAGATGCTCCATGTGAATCACTTGGGAATTTGCCTACAGTGCACCTTCCCCAAAACATTTTGCTTCCATCTATGGGAGAGTGGTTATAATATGCTAATTTGGATGGAATAAAACAGCTTACTATCATCCGCCCAGAAACTGCCACAATTCAAATGGTCCGTGCTTCAGATGGGAATGATGCCCTCCAGTGTTGCATAGTACCTAATCTGTCCTATAGTCTGAGTCAATGCTGTGTCCAACACCATGTTAGGGGGAAAGTGGACGGACACCCATACACCAAATTCCCTCATCCTCCATTCAGTCGAAACATCCTTCATGTAACTCAGTCCCTCAAAGGCCAACTCTCAAATTGGCCATGTGTGACTCATTTTGGACTCTTGGAACCATACTTGTTATACATAAATGAAGATGTCCAAGTTCTTCATGGACCAGCCTCTAGCATTGCCTGATTTTAGGTCTCTGGTGCCAGACCTTTCTCAGGTCTACCAAGCTCCTGGGCCTGCAGCTTGCTGTTGCTAAATGCCAGTCACCCAACCCCAAAACAACTCACTGATGCTGATGTGGCCCAGTGTCTTTGTACAATTCCCATTCCAATCCTCACTGTCTCTGCAAAAGCCTAGCATAGTGGATGCTCAAAAAGCTATTTAATGAATGAATACATTAACACATTCCCCTTCTGTGTATACATTATAGCTTCCTCCTGATGTCAAATTTGCCTAAAATGTATTAATTTTTTTAAAAATTGAAAACTTTTTATTTCTTATGAAAAAGATGAAAGCTGCATAATTTAGAAGTCTAATCACCAATTAAAGATTCATCTTAGACTGTATATATAATGCCACAAGTCAGATAATGGATGAACTGTTTCAACAGATTTGTTGTTGTTGTTTTGAGGAGAAGAGTACTATAAGCTAGGATTAATAATAGACACTAAATCAGTCACTGGTTGATTCTGCCAACTTTTTCAGTGGATGTTGCAAGGCATAGTATAACATATCATTACTTTAAAAAAAATAATTGGGATATAATTGCTTCACAGTATTGTGTTTCTGCTGTACAATGAAGTGACTCAGCTATATGTATACATATATCCCCTGTTTCTTGGATTTCCCTCCCACCCACCTTCCAAATGTATTCATTCTTATTTTAACCTTTGTGACTTTTTCTATACCCACATTCTGCCCATACTAGTATATTTTTTATATTCTTTAAATTGAATCACCTTTTTTTTCTTAAATGTTTGAGGAATAAAAATCCTACTGTAAAGGGTACTTTAAGTTCTAAATAGGGGCTTCCCTGATAGCTCAGTTGGAAAGAATCCTCCTACAATGCAGGAGACCCTGGTGCAATTCCTGGGTTGGGAAGATCTGCTGGAGAAAGGATAGGTACCCACTCCAGTATTCTTGGGCTTCCCTCGTGGCTCAGCTGGTAAAGAATTCACGTGCAGTGTTGGAGACCTGCGTTCGATCCCTGGGTTGGGAAGATCCCTGGAGAAGAGAAAGAGTACCCGCTCCAGTATTCTAGCCTGGATTAGAATTTCAAAGTCTGTATAGTCCATGGGTTCACGAAGAGTCGGACACAACGGAGCGACTTTCACTTTCATATTCTAAATGATAAACAGCATCTCAGGATCTTCGTATCACAGTAAACTGTTCCAACCTCACACGACCAAAAGCCGTGTCGGGTACGAACACTGTGAAGGCATCACATTTCAGAGAACACTGACCTAGGGTCTGGAGTGCACCATGTCTTGAATCTGGTGCTCCCTGGTGCCAGGTGAATAATGCATGTGATCCCTACCTGCAGGCCTCATCAAAGGGGGTTCAGATTATGACACGTGTCAGTAACAGGACAGGGAGAGCCAGTGTTTAGAAGAACCGGGAGAGGTAGGCCACAGGCTCCCAGGCTGTCAACCCTTGTCAAAAGGAGACAGAGCCAGCCCTGACAGCCCAAAGTAATGAATCAGAATAATTATTCAGAGTCATTTGTCTGAAGGAGAAGCAGAAAGAGACTGTCTTCTTTTGCAGGAAGTGCTTAGGTGACTGTGGAGCCTGCTGGACAGACAAGCTCGTGTCAGAGACCTGGCTGGAAACCCAGACAGTCCTATCTCCACACTCCCCGATGAAGTCTCCTCCGCGCTTATTGTCAGGGCTCTCAATGGCTCATTGAGAAAGCTTCTGCTCAGCATCCGACAGAAGACATTGCTTTCCTACGTCTGCTTGGCTGTAGATGTAGGGAACAGGTGTTGCTAGGTGGTGTCAGGGACCAGCCAGGTCAGGCAGCCGAGAGTGACTTGCTGAGCAAAGCCCTGGAGGATGCTCTGAGCCCAGGAGCAGGGCTGGAGGAGCTGCCAACCTCTTGGTCTGAATGCTGGGGTGCCTTGGGAGTACCTTAGTTCACAAAGGTTAAAAAAAGCGGCGGGGGGGGGGGGCGGAGAAAATGATCAACATTTGAACATCCATAATATGCTGGGGACCATGCTGGCTGCTCTAAAGATAGGCGCTGTATGTCTTTTACCAAATTTTAGAGTAAGTCTTTTATTTCTAAATAACTAGTATCAGCATTCATCCTGAAGCTTGCTGGAAGGACAGGGCATCTCCCAGGAATTTCTGAGACTTCCCAGACTGCTTTATGTTCCAAAAGTCCACTTGTTGCTTGCCACCACTCCCTTTAGGCTGCTTTATGAACTTAAGTCTGGTTGCATTGGCTGCCTCAAAATCATGTTTCCATGCTGTCACCAGCCTTGCAGGGGCCACTTTGCACATTGCCACATACTGCTCGCCACACACTGTATGCAGGACCCTCTTTGAAGTCCCAACACACAGCTAATTCATGCTGGATGCTTCTGACCAGAGTTTAAGAATAAAACAAGGACACTGCACAGCACCTGGACATCGACAGTCATGGTTTCTAGGACACATCAGCCCTTCCCTTCTCACGAAGCTTGTCTTGTCACTGTGACTCAGGCTCATTCATCTCTCCAGACAGGAGTTCTCTAAGTCCTAATACTGCCATTCCAGCCCCCTTCTCTTCCCCCTCTTTCTCAGAGCCTCACAAGAGGAAAATTAAAAAAAGAAATAAGTAGAAACAATTCACTTGAGCTATACCACCCATAATGAAGATAGCACTGTATATTAAACAAAAAAAGTGACCATTCAATTCAAGTATATACACTTGAAACTTGGCATTTGCCTTTAGTTCTGAATGACTAAGTTATAAATGAATGTAGGTAGGTAGGGTTTTTTTTGGGCCATGTGGGATCTTAGTGCCCACCCCCATACCGCGCCCCCGCTGCCCGCCGCACCAGGGCTTGAACCTGTGCCTCCTGCAGTGGGAGCACAGACTCTTAACCACCGGCCCACCAGGGGAGTCCCTGTCGGTATGTTTTTAGAAGACCTGCAGAATACTGCCTGAGTGCCAAATACTTAGCTCATGATAACAGTCATATGAAGTAACACCTACTTTGATAGATGAGAGCACGGAGGCACAGAAAGCCCGAGTAATTTGCCTGATGTCACACAGCCGGCAAGTAACAGAGCAGGATTTAATCCATCATTTGGCTTAGTAGCAGTGCTCTTAACTACTGGACTAGGCTTCGCTGCAATGGTCCCCCTCTGCTCAGAGAGAGACCTAGTCCCAAAGACAATACCAGGCTTACGTGGTGGGGCCTTAGAAAAGAAATGCTGTCAGTTGTGGCCCCTCTTTCTGCCATCAAAGTTTTGGAAATATTGTTGACTAGATACTGGAGCCCCTCCCCCAGTCGTATTATCTAAGTTTCTCTTTATAACAACCTTGCTGGTTTATGTTCTCTCCATTTCACCTCTGGGAAAAAAGACGAGTAAGTAGTAGAGCTTGGATTTGACCCTACACCTGTCTGGATTTTAAAAAACATGCCCATTGCACGATGGTGGTTGTAAAGACCTCACCAGTGAAGTGAAGTCACTCAGTCATGTCCGACCCTTTGCGACCCCATAGACTGCAGCCTGCCAGCCTCCTCTGTCCATGGAATTTTCTAGGCAATAGTACTGGAGTGGATTGCCATTTCCTTCTCCAGGGGATCTTCCCAATCCAGAACTCGAACCTGGGTCTCCCACATTGTAGACAGAGGCTTTACCGTCTGAGCCACCAGGGAAGTCCGATACAGAGCACTGTATCTACATGGTGCTACCAAAGATAATTTTTTAATTTGCTTCATTTAAACCTTTTATCTACAGTTATAAGGCTTGCAGAGTTTAGAAGGAGAAAAGCTAGATTTCAAAGAAAACCTGCCTGTAATGATCAGTTGCATAAGTAATGTGCTTGGGGCCATGGCGGAAGGAAAGAGCAATTTGCCACGGTTCTAATTGGAATGTAAACCTCTGGGCTGGACGCATCCCTGCATAGCTTCCTTGACACGATTCTTACCTCCTGTTTCTCTTGCCCATCAGTCTTCCATTTGCTCACACTCAGGGAGGATCTCACTCAAATATTCTTCTCCAAATACAATGATGATGATACTAATAATAGTAATGTCAGCATATTCCTATTCATCCAGTGAGTGTCTATGTAGACACTCATTAGAGGTACTCATCTATCAGAATGGCCAGATTGGAATACTAGTGCAGTTGCATGCATGCTCAGTTGTGTCTGACACTTTGCGACCTTTGAGACCCCATGGACTGTAGCCTGTCAGGCTGCTCTGCCCATGGGAGTTCCCAGGCAAGAATACTAGAGTGCGTTCCCATGCCCTCCTCCAGCGGATCTTGCCTACCCAGGGATCAAACTCATGTCTCCTGCGCTGCAAGCAGATCCTTTACTGCACAGCCATAGGGGAAACCCTTGAGTACTGGACCCACCTCCTACTAGCTGTGTGACCATCAGCAAGTTATTTAGCTTCTCCGTATCTCAGTTCTTTGTGGTAAAGATAAAATGAAATCGTATGTGTGGAGTAGGTAGAGCAGTGCCTGACACAAAAGTAGGAGCTCAATAAATGTTGGTTGTTATTTTTATCATTTGCCAACTGTAATGATAGATGCCCATGATACAAGATAAAAGATAAATGTAGTGTGACTGGAGCTCAAATTAAATCATTATAAATGAGATGATAGTACATCCTTACCTTGACTGCCTCACTGTGAAGCAAACATTATATGCGAGTAAATACTTACCTAGCACAATTGTTCTGTTCCTTAACTAGTTGCCTCAAAATCAGAGGGATGCTGCAGGAGCAGCGTGGAAGAAAACCTTGTGTATGTTTTGAATGTTGGCTCTGTCTGAAAGCTAAACACCTGTGATGCCGACTGAGGGCAACTTCTGACAGTATGTCAGACCTGATGTCGCAGGAATTCTTGCACTCCAAATACTAAGTTAAAACCAGAAAAAGTTTAACACAGAGCCTGTAAAATATGTACTGTTTTGGAAATTTTCCTGGTGGTCCAGTGGTTAAAATCACTTGCTTCCACTGCAGGGGGCACAGGTGCAATGCCCAGTCAGAGAACTAGGTCCCCACATGCTGGGAGGTGTGGCCAAATAAATAAATTCAGTTAAAGAGTTTTAAAAATACACCTTGTCCCAAATATTGCATATTAATGCATATATATGGAATCTAGAAAAATAGTACTGATGAACCTGTTTGCAGGGCAGGAATAGAGAGGCAGACATAGAGAACAGATGTGAGGGCACAATGAGGCAAGAAGAGGCTGAGATGAATTCAGAGAGTAGCGTTGAAACATATACGTTACCATGTATGAAATAGACCGCTAATGGGAAGTTACTGTATAACACAGGGAGATCAATGAGAGCTCTGTGAGAGGTGGGATGAGATGGGAGGTAGAAGGGAGTTTCAAGAGGGAGGGGACATATACATACCTATGGCTGATTAATGTTGAAGTATGACAGAAACCAACACAATATTGTAGACCAATTATTTTCCAATTAAAAATAAATAAATTGAAATAAAAAAGAAAATACACTTTTTCTGTTGTAGCAGCCATGTGCTTGACCTTACGTTGAGCCCAAAAGGAAGAAAAAAGAAATATGTAGCTGCTAGAAACAAAATAAGTTGAGGAAAATATTAAGTAAGAAATGATGCTGCACAGGGTTAGTCGTCTTATAAAAAGGTCATGTTAGCTATGGACTGGGATATTTACAGCCATATGAAGGCAAAGAGTCTTGGCTTTTGTAGCAAGGTGAGAGAGAGAAGGAGAGAGCTTTAACAAAGCTAGGAGCCTTGAAGTGCTGTTCCATCTGTTCAAAGGAGATAAAACTTTGTTTTCCTGCTCAGGTAAGCTTTAATATAAATGGGTGAGAAAACAAAGTCACCATAAGAAACAAAAATATTGAGCCTGAAGCATCCTGGTAGGTAAGCTGAATAACATTATTACCATATTTCAGAAAGCCCCAAATAGGAAATAAAGGCTGAATTTGTTGTGGAATTAGTGTGATCACAAGGATCTTAGCAGCTGCAAATTCAAAAGCACTCTGTAAGGATACCTATGAGACACATGGACCTCCCACTGGGGGAAAAATCATATGAACATGAGTTTCCATATAAAATTATAAATGAAATAACAATTATGATAAAATTCAACAAGTAATAAAGAGAATTAGTACTCACAGATTGAGAAAAGAAAACCTGAGAAAATGTTAAATGATATATAAAATAAAGAGAAANTTGGTTTTGCCATACATCAACATGAATCCACCACAGGTGTACATGTGTTCCCCATCCTGAGCCCCCCTCCCACCTCCCTCCCCATAGTCATCCCAGTGCACCAGCCCCAAGCATCCTGTATCCTGCATCGAACCTGGACTGGTGATTTCTTACATATTATACATATTTCAAAGCCATTCTCCCAAATCATCCTACCCACTCCCTCTCCCAGAGTCCAAAAGACTGTTTTATACATCTGTGTCTCTTTTGCTGTCTCGCATACAGGGTTATCGTTACCATCTTTCTAAATTCCATAATATGCGTTAGTATACTGTGTTGGTGTTTTTCTTTCTGGCTTACTTCACTCTGTATAATCAGCTCCAGTTTCATCCACCTCATTAGAACTGATTCAAATGTATTCTTTTCAATGGCTGAGTAATACCCCATTGTATATATGTACCACAGCTTTCTTATCCATTTGTCTGCTGATGGACATCTAGGTTGCTTCCATGTCCTGGCTATTATAAACAGTGCTGCGATGAACATTGGGGTACACGTGTCTCTTTCAATTCTAGTTTCCTCGGTGTGTATGCCCAGCAGTGGGATTGCTGGGTCATAAGGCAGTTCTATTTCCAGTTTTTATGAGATAGTTTTAAATGAGGACATAAGATGCAAGGAGACTAATAGACTAATTTCTAATAGAAATTTCAGAAAGAATATAAATACCTCAGAAGGAAGGAATAGAATAGGCAAGAGGCAATATTTGAAGAGATAATAGTAGCAAAGTTTTTTTTAGAACAAAGATGGCTTGAAAAGGCATGCTGAGTCTTGAGAATAATAAATAAAATCCAACCCATACATCGACACATCATGGTGAAACTTAACATCAAAGACAAAAAGAAAACCTTGAAAGCAACAAGAAAGGAAAAAAGATTACCCTGTAAAAGAATTATGATTAGATTAACAGTAGAGTTCTTATGAACAGTAATGACCAGAGAACTGTAGAATAGTATCTTTGAAGTTCTTAAATACATGCTCTCCTGGAATTAATCCCAGCTCTTTCCTATTCAAGAGCAGTGGTGAAACCCTGCATTGATGAGCATCCTAGATCAATTAGTTCCAAACCTTCTCCTTGTAGAGCAATGAAAAGGCCCTTGGAAATCAGAGTGTATGCAAGTATTTATGGACCTAGAATTTCCTAAAAATAAAGCATCTTTTCCTTTCTAGAAAAAGGAAAGACACTCATGGCAGATAAGTTTGTGCTGATTTTAGGTTCTTAACTTACTCCAACCTCTGAGAGTAAATCCTTTCTCAGAGATTGGCTGGGCTGGTAGTATGGGTAAGTGCTGTGTGCTTAGTTGCTCAGTCATGTCCAGCTCTTTGCGACCCTATGGACAGTAGCCTGTGAGGATCCTCTGTACTTGGGGATCCTCCAGGCAAGAATAATGGAGTGTGTTGTCATGCCCTCCTCCAGGGGACCTTCCCAACTCGGGGATTGAACCCAGGTCTCCCTCATTGCAGGTGGATTCTTTGCTGTCTGAGCCACCAGGGAAGTCTGTATATGGGTAGGTGATTGAACTTGCCTACTGGCCTGGGAGGTTCTAATGGAAGACACACATAGTTGTCTGGACTGATCAGGAGGACACTGAAATTGTCACAGATCTCAAAGAACTTACAAGACACTGAATGCAGTATGTTCATATTCATTATAAAGAATGGGTGTGCTCTTAAGTAGAGAAATGGGATGTGATGGCCACCCAGAGAGGAGGTGTCTGTCTTATTATCTGTAGTTCAGACTTAGCTTGACACCCTAGGCCTTTCACCATCAAGTACTTTCAGATAATCTACTACTTCTCAGACTAACCCTCCCCTCAAAATGATTGGACTGCTCACCAACCCTTGAAAACAAGTCATATTCTATGAACTATTTATTAAATAAATATCGATTGTTTATTGATTGATTAGTTGAATGGTTGAATAGACAAAAGCAATTTATATACCTTTAAGTCTTGGCCTCTCAGCTGTACTAAACCACTCGACAGAGTGTAACACCAGATTGTACATAGAAAAAGAAATCTTCCATATGATACAAGCCATGTACCCTACCCTCAAAACTGTAACAACTTAGTATAGTTTCAGGATAGTATAGTAACAGTTTAGACACAAGCTTTGGAGCCGTGTTTCCTAAGATCTAACTCTGATTCTAGCACTAGCTCTGTGGCCTTGGGTAAGATGTTTAATTTCTTTATACTTCAAAATGGAACGATAAGAATAAAAGAAGAGATAGCTCATAGAGTACTTTTAAGAATTTAATGAAGAAATATGCATAAAATTGAAATATTCTGGATACATGGCAATGCTCAATATAAGTTAGCATAAATTGCTATTATTTTTATTAACACTTAAATCACACAGAACAAGGAAGAAACATTTGCTATTCAACTTCCATGTTATTGCAATTAGAGAAGGACATTTAAATGAAGATTTGGAGAGGACTATAAAATCTTCCAATTTTCTAAAATTCTACACCGACTCACAAAATGTTGAGGAGCTACCAAGGCTTAGCCATCAGGTCTCTTGATTCTTAACCTACCACTTATTCAATTAGCTCTATCACTTATACAGCCTCAGTCTCCTGGCTCATGACCAGCAACTTCATCACTTTACTACTATTATTACAACTGCTATTACTAATACTTACATTTCAACTACTGCTATTATAGCTCCTATTACCACAACCATAACTAATAATGCTTCTGTGAAATTCTCACTATCTTACTACCAGAAACCATGTATGTACCAATCTTACACTAGACATGTTTAAAAGCAGCATTTCTGCAAGGACTGTATTTATCTCTCCATTTTTACAGATGAGGAAAATGTCTAAAAAAATTGCTCATCACTCAGAGGCAGTGAGCAGAAGTATCAGGATTCAAACCTAGATCCCTCTGCATCCCCAAACCATGCCTTTTCCACTTCAACAATCTACTTCTCAACCTAAAATGTATTTGAACACAATGGAACAGATTTTTTTTCTTTTCAACCAGAGTTTTACAGCTGTTTCTCTCAGCCTGCAAAACAGATTGCTCCTGGTTGCTGAGCCTGACGATCAGTGCCAATTTGTCAAAATGCCAGTGGCATATTAATTATTTAGAGAAAGCACAGGCTGACAGCTTTCTCTCCACCCAGCAGATGCCTGTGTTTTAAGAACTGTAACAGCACCAAAGTGTGGCACACCCACTGATTTGCAACGTTTCTTGCAAACGACAAGTCTGTGTACATCCTCTGGGGACCAAAGGCAAGGATGAACTCTGTCAAGCTCATCTGCAGGAAGAAAGAGAAAAAATAAACCAAGAGAAAACCACCATGGGGCCATGAATCTGACAGTGGACGGCCTGAAGATTAAGTTCCATCTTCCTTCCGGTATTTGGAAAGCCTGACCTTCTGCTTTCTCAACTAGGCTCCTCCCTTCCAGCTCTTGCCATGATTATCTTGACAAAGCGCATCCTAGGTGATGGCCTTAGTGAGGTCTGTTTGACCGGAACACAAAGCAGTAAAGGGGAGAGGGAAGCTCTGTGGCTCGGAAGCCGGAGATAAATGGGGCTGATTGGTAAGGCAGGGTGAAGAATGGGAGAGTGATGGTAGCCATTTCACAAGGTACTTAACTTATGGACTCATAAGTCTTTCAGGACTTGGCAGTTGTGCTTCAAAACAATGGAGAGAAGTGAGAAAGCGATTGCACACCAAATACAACTTAGCTGTCTGAGAGCAGAAAGCAGGATTTTACCCTCATGACTCATGAGGTATCTGTGTGCACCATTTGTCATCTGAGTGGGGGAACTCATAGGCCTTGGAGACCTCTGCAGAGCTTCCAAGGTAGGATGTGCTTTGAATTCTGTTACTACAACTCATTGAAGTTTTCATTTTTCCAGGGGTTGCTAACCGTTATCAGGAACTGGCTTCCTAAGGCAGGTCCAGACACAGCATGCTCGGGAGCAAGGAGGAATTCTGGGAGGCTCTTGGGAGAGAACCCAATGAAGGTGGAGAAGTAGTGAACTTCCAGGTAGAGGGAGTTGCCTAAGTTAGGTTGTTAGCAGCCTGTGTAGTGGTAGTGATGATGGAGATAATGATGGTGGTGGAGATGATGGCAGTACAATAATAGCAGTGACCACTTGCAGAGCATTTATTCTATGCTGAACCTATGCTAAGAACCTCCGTATATAAAAGGTGTCATGTATCTTCTCCTACCTCCTGTCTTCCCTCTGGCCTCCATCCTACATCCTGTGTTCTTAGTCCCCTCCTCTCTTTAGTCATTTGACCTTGGGATTGAAAGGTCTAGGTCATGGGGGACCTCAGACGATAAAGAGAATGCATGATCAGCTTTCTTTGCTTAGAAGTATAACTGCAGATGAGAAGAGTTCCCAGGCTAGTGTGAAGGGACAGTATGAGAGACGACACAAAGCTTTGGTCTCTAAGAAAAAAGTCTCATAGCTGGACACCCTCAGAGATGGCTGTATTAGTTCTCTAGGGGCTGCCCTAACAAAACACCACAGACTGGGTGGCTTCAACAACAAGAATTTATTTTCTCATGATTCTGAAGTTTAAAAGTTCAAGATCAAGATGGTAACAGTGTTGGTTTCTTCTGAGTCCCCTCTCCTTGAGTTATGGATAGTTAAGTTGTCTTCCCGCCACTGTCTTCACGTGACCTTCTAAGTGAGTCTGTGTCCTAATCTCCTCTTCATATAAGGACCCTAGTGATACTGCATTAGATGACCACTGCATGTATGCTAAGTCGCGTCAGTCATGTCCAACTCTTTGCGACCCCATGGACTGTAGCCTGGCAGGTTCTTCTGTCCATGGATTCTCCAGGCAGAAATACTGGAGTGGGTTGCCATGCCCTTCTCCAGGGGACATTCCTGGTCCAAGGATTAAACCCATGTCTCTTGTGTCTCTTGCATTGGCAGAACCACTGCCTGAACTGCTGGGGAAGCTCATTTGAACTCAGTTACCCCTTTAAAGAACTTATCTTCAAACACAGTCACACTCTGAGGTTCCAGGGGTTAAGACTTCAACATGGGAACTTTACAGGCACACGGTTCAGTCCATAATGATGGCCTAAGGGATCAGGAGCAGACGGGGAAACTCAATGGATTCGCCAGATCTTCTTTCGCAAATAAGACCCCAGATTGATAAATGCTTGTGCCACAGTGTTTGCTAAATATTCTGAACATTATTCCTGGTCTATGCCCCTGTATTATACTGCCTCCCATGGATCAGAGTGTTCCCACCAATGCCTGCACTAGGGAACACATTGCATCATAAGGATACACTGCAGTAACAGCCTCCACATCAATGGACTCATCTACAAAATCTCACGCATGCTCCATGTCTAATGTGGCAGCAGGGGTCTCTGCTCATCATAGTTGCTCAGGGGTCCAGTTCATGAAGCCTCCATCCTAATGTTTGCTTGTACAGTTACCAAGGTAGAATGAGACTGTGGCATATGAGACACTCTTAATGCTTCTACAGGAGGTGACATGTGTCTTGTCTGCTTACATTTCAGTGGGCAATGGGCATCATAAAGGCATGCCTATCCTCAAAGAGTCCAACCCTGCCACATATATCTGGAAGAAAGAATTGTTTGGCCAGGTGTCCTGGTGATACCACACATGCCCAGCACTTACAATACAAATGAAACTGAGAAACCCAAATGTTCTGAGATTATACTTCTGACACAAGGGACTTATAAGAAAATCTGCTGCTAAGTCACTTCAGTTGTGTCCGACTCTGTGCGACCCCATAGATGGCAGCCCACCAGGCTCCCCCTTCCCTGGGATTCTCCAGGCAAGAACACTGGAGTGGGTTGCCATTTCCTTCTCCAATGCATGAAAGAGAAAAGTGAAAGTGAAGTCACTCAGTTGTATCCGACTCAGCGAACCCATGGACTGCAGCCTACCAGGCTCCTCCATCCATGGGATTTTCCAGGCAAGAGTACTGGAGTGGGGTGCCATTGCAATTAAGTAATTGTATTTAAAGAAAAAAACCTGAGTTTGCCAGCTGAGATCTATACATGCTATAATGAATTATTTCATCAAATAATTACAAAAAATACTTTGAGATGAATAGTTTTATTCCTATTTTATAGATGAGGAAACAGCTCAGGAAAATTAGGTAACTCACATAAGAACACTAATAAATGCCACAGCTAATATTTGAACCCCTGGACAGCTTGATTCCAGAAACTTCCAACTTTAAAACACAAGCTGTCATTTTTCTATTCATTCAACAGTTACCTATCAAGAGTCCCCTGTATGTCAGGCACTCTTGTGGACTTGAGAATATAGCAGTAAACAAGACAGGTCTCTTCATCATGGAACATATATTTTAGAGGAAGAAGAGGAGATCCAGAATAAAAACCAAGTAAACGACTATGCAAGCAAGTAAATGTCAGGTAACAACAATATTTGGGGGTTTTATGATAGAGTGGCTACTTTGAGAGGTGACATTTGAGCTCAAGCCTGAATGATAGAAAGGAGTTGGCCATGTGAATGCTTGAAAGAAAAGTCATTTGGGGAGAAAAGTTCATTGCAAGGCCTCAATGTCAGAACAAACTTGGAACACTTAAGAAATGAAAGGGTCTTTCATACTGTTGTGCAACCCACTCTGGTATTCTTGCCTGGAGAATCCCACGGATAGAGGAGCCTCATGGGCTGTAGTCCATGGGGTTGCAAAGAGTTGGACATGACTGAGTGACTAAGCACACACACAGAAAACTTCATTTCCATTCACCATCTCAGAATGTGACCTCATTTTTTTGGGTCTTTGCTGATATGATTAGTTAAGCTAAAATGAAGTCATACTGGATTGGGGTGAGCCCTACATCATGACTGGTATCCTTATAAGAGGCGGGACACAGAGATACAGGGAAGAAGCCCATGTGGTGATAGAGGCAGAGACTGGAGTGGTGCACCTCTAATCCAAGGAGCACCAAGGATTGTCAGCAGCTCCAGGAGCTGGAAAGAGGCAGGGACCATCCTCCTCTAGAGACCCCACAAGGAACCAACCCGGCTGACACCTTGATTTAGGATGTCTGGCCTTCAGAACTGTGAGAAAATTAACTTCTGTTGTTTTAAGCCTCCCAAATTGTGGTAATTTGTTAAAGCAGCCCTAGAAAACAAATGCATGAGTGAAAAAATGAACTCCACCACTTGAAAAAAGTGTGTTAAAGTCACAGAGAAGAAGAGAAGAATAACAATGGGAGACAGTGTCAGGCCCAGGCTTTCCAGGTGGCACAGTGGTGAGGAATCTGCCTGCTAGTGCAGGAGACGCAGGATATGCGGGTCCAAACCCTGAATTGAGAAGATCCCCTGGAGGAGGAAATCACAACCCACTCCAGTATTATTGCCTGGAGAATCCCACAGACAGAGGAGCCTGGTGGACTACGGGCCGTGGAGTTGCAAAGATTCAGACACGACTGAGTGAGCACACAAACACACATTGTCAGGCCCATCTTTGCAAAATACAATTTGCTATTACTGTTCATATCTCCAAACAGTAACAGCCTCAGAAGCAGTCAACCTGGCTTCATCTCCCTTTAGTAATTCCTATGTCCTGTTTCTATGGGTGACCCATGATGTAATCTAAAAAACGACAGAATGATCTCTGTTCGTTTCCAAGGCAAACCATTCAATATCACAGTAATCTAAGTCTATGCCCCAACCAGTAATGCTGAAGAAACTGAAATTGAACGGTTCTATGAAGACCTACAAGACCTTTTAGAACTAACACCCAAAAAAGATGTCCTTTTTATTATGGGGGACTGGAATGCAAAAGTAGGAAGTCAAGAAACACCTGGAGTAACAGGCAAATTTAGCCTTGGAATACGGAATGAAGCAGGGCAAAGGCTAATAGAGTTTTGCCAAGAGAATGCACTGGTCATAGCAAACACCCTCTTCCAACAGCACAAGAGAAGACTTTACACATGGACATCACCAGATGGCCAACACTGAAATCAGATTGATTATATTCTTTGCAGCCAAAGATGGAGAAGCTCTATACAGTCAGCAAAAACAAGTCCAGGAGCTGACTGTGGCTCAGGTCATGAACTCCTTATTGCCAAATTCAGACTTACATGACTTACATTGAAGAGTGTAGGGAAAACTGCTAGAGCATTCAGGTATGACCTAAATCAAATCCCTTATGATTATACAGTGGAAGTGAGAAATAGATTCAAGGGCCTAGATCTGATAGAGTGCCTGATGAACTATGGACAGAGGTTTGTGACATTGTACAGGAGACAGGGATCAAGACCATCCCCATGGAAAAGAAATGCAAAAAAGCAAAATGGCTGTCTGGGGAGGCCTTACAAATAGCTGTGAAAAGAAGAGAAGCGAAAAGCAAAGGAGAAAAGGAAAGATATAAGCATCTGAATGCAGAGTTCCAAAGAATAGCAAGAAGAGATAAGAAAGCCTTCTTCAGCGATCAATGCAAAGAAATAGAGGAAAACAACAGAATGGGAAAGACTAGAGATCTCTTCAAGAAAATTAGAGATACCAAGGGAACATTTCATGCAAAGATGGGCTCGATAAAGGACAGAAATGGTATGGACCTAACAGAAGCAGAAGATATTAAGAAGAGGTGGCAAGAATACACAGAAGAACTGTACAAAAAAGATCTTCATGACCCAGATAATCACGATGGTGTGATCACTCATCTAGAGCCAGACATCCTGGAATGTGAAGTCAAGTGGGCCTTAGAAAGCATCACTACGAACAAAGCTAGTGGAGGTGATGGAATTCCAGTTGAGCTATTTCAAATCCTGAAAGATGATGCTGTGAAAGTGCTGCACTCAATATGCCAGCAAATTTGGAAAACTCAGCAGTGGCCACAGGACTGGAAAAGGTCAGTTTTCATTCCAATCCCAAAGAAAGGCAATGCCAAAGAATGCTCAAACTACCGCACAATTGCACTCATCTCACACGCTAGTACAGTAATGCTCAAAATTCTCCAAGCCAGGTTTCAGCAATACGTGAACCATGAACTTCCAGATGTTCAGGCTGGTTTTAGAAAAGGCAGAGGAACCAGAGATCAAATTGCCAACATGCACTGAATCATGGAAAAAGCAAGAGAGTTCCAGAAAAATATCTATTCCTGCTTTATTGACTATGCCAAAGCCTTTGACTGTGTGGATCACAATCAACTGTGGAAAATTCTGAAAGAGATGGGACTGCCAGACCACCTGACCTGCCTCTTGAGAAACTTATATGCAGGTCAGGAAGCAACAGTTAGAACTGGACATGGAACAACAGACTGGTTCCGAATAGGAAAAGGAGTATGTCAAGGCTGTATATTGTCACTCTGCTTATTTAACTTCTATGCAGAGTACATCATGAGAAACGCTGGGCTGGAAGAAGCACAAGCTGGAATCAAGATTGCTGGGAGAAATATCAATAACCTGAGATATGCAGATGACATCACCCTTATGGGAGAAAGTGAAGAAAAACTAAAAAGCCTCTTGATGAAAGTGAAAGAGGAGAGTGGAAAAAGTTGGCTTAAAGCTTCAACATTCAGAAAACGAAGATCATGGCATCTGGTCCCATCACTTCATGGGAAATAGATGGGGAAACAGTGGAAACAGTGTCAGACTTTATTTTTTTGGCTCCAGAATCACTGCAGATGGTGATTGCAACCATGAAATTAAAAGAAGCTTACTCCTTGGAAGAAAAGTTATGACCAATCTAGATAGCATGTTCAAAAGCAGAGACATTACTTTGCCAACAAAGGTCCATCTAGTCAAGGCTATGGTTTTTCCAGTAGTCATGTATGGATGTGAGAGTTGGACTATGAAGAAAGCTGAGCCGCAAAGAATTGATGCTTTTGAACTGTGGTGTTGGAGAAGACTCTTGAGAGTCCCTTGGACTGCAAGGAGATCCAACCAGTCCATTCTGAAGGAGATCAGCCCTGGGATTTCTTTGGAAGGAATGATGCTAAAGCTGAAGCTCCAGTACTTTGGCCACCTCATGCGAAGAGTTGACTCATTGAAAAAGACTCTGATGCTGGGAGGGATTGGGGGCAGGAGGAAAAGGAGATGACAGAGGATGAGATGGCTGGATGGCATCACCGACTCGATGGACGTGAGTCTGAGTGAACTCTGGGAGTTGGTGATGGACAGGGAGGCCTGGCGTGCTGCAGTTCATGGGGTTGGATTCAAAGAGTTGGACATGACTGAGCAACTGATCTGATCTGATGTTCTGTTTCTATGGGTGACCCGTGATGTGTGATATGTGTGTGTATTCCTTGCTGTAAGTCTCAGTCTCTTCTTTGGAAAGTGTTGGGGTCTGAACACACCAACAATATTTTCCCCTGGGGTAGGTCTGTAACTTACACGTCAGCCGGTAAGTTTCACTGTTTTTTTCTGCCAGACTGAATTTTAAACTTTTCTCACTAGTATGTAGAGATTGAGCTAAAGCTTTGACAATTTCTGAGCTCCTGTTCTGGCTGAGATCAAGGAACCGTAATTAATCACCCAGGTGTTGTTGGATACTGTTGTCACTTCTCTCCACAAGAGCCAGTCCAGTTCAAAGCTAGGAGGAGGAACTGGGCATATGTGACCAGTATCCATGGATCTAGAAAGAATGGAGCATGTCCCAACCATACTCGTAGAAGAGAGATACTTATATGAGACACCTGTGCCTCAGGAAAGCCATCTGTTTACCAGAATCGCAGATTTACAGTTTGAGTATGCTCCAGGTGTTGGTGATGGACAGGGAAGCCTGGCGTGCTGCAGTCCATGGGGTCACAAAGAGTCAGACACGACTGAGCAGCTTACAGTCATGTAAGACTTACAGATTGAACCTTAAAGACCATCAAACTACTGAAATCTCATTGTCGATGAGACAGTGGATATGGAGTTATTTTAAAAAATGTTACAAGTGTAAGACAGCAGAGATTACCATGGATGGTTAGACAGTGATGGTCTCTAGTCCAATTCTTAACAAACTGACCACAAAATAGTCCTTAAATAAAACTTCGCAAATACCAAAGAATAAGTATTTTGCAGTGCCATAAACTTAAAAATCTGTAACAAAAATACAGTCAGCTAAAACCATGCTTGGATTGTAACAGTAATAATTAGAAAATATTAAGAATCATATGGAGAATCATTGGAGAAGGAAATGGCAAACCACTCCAGTTTTCTGGCCTGGAGAATCCCGTGGACAGAGGAGCCTGGCAGACTACAGTGCATGGGGTCAAAGAGAGTCAGAACACCACACTTAGTGACTAAACAACAACAAACAAGAATCGTAACAATGAAACTAGTGCATTCAGAAGACTTGGTGACATTGCTAAAGCAATGCCTTGTGGGAAGTTTATAACTTTAAATTTCATATATCGAGAAATAAGGAATACTGAAAATAATTTAGGAAGCTGTCACAATCAAGAAGATGAAAGAAAAAAGAGCAGAATAATCTCCAAAGGGAAAAGAATGGAAGAGTAGGAGTCAAAATTAATGAGAGAGAAAACAAAAGAATCAATGCTCCCTTTAAAAGACTAATAACTGAATAAAAGATCATTCAAAAAAAAAAAAAGAGCAAAAATTGACCTTCTTAGGAATGGAAAAAGTGGACAAAGCTATATGTTAAACTGTAAGTAACAAATATGACTTATTAGACAATTATGTTTGTTGCTGGTGGAAACTGATCTCCTTTTATTTAGGAACATCCCAGAAACCTATCTAAGTAGTAGGCAGAATCCAGCAGTGTTAACAATTCGGTAGACTGCCTTTCATGAGTGAGTTGTAATTTCTACTTTGGAAGTCTCAACATCATTTTTCTTGGTGATTACAGAAACTTTTGTTTTGATTCGGTGATTGATGGTGTATTGGAATAAAATTGTTATTGACAGGAAAGAAAAAGGGATCAATGTGTTGTACTGAAAATTCTTATTATTCTATTTATGCTAGAATTTGGGGGAAGGGTTATACCTAGGAAAATTTCTGGGTCAAAGAGAATATTGTGTATTGTTAATATATTTCCAAAATAATTACAATAATTCACACTTCTACCAGTAGTGGGTGATAGTGCTCACTTAGCCACAGGCTTGCTAACAGTACCAACAGGTTGTTCTTTGGGGCTTTTGGTTGAAACCATGTGAGATGGTGTATCATAGTGATTTTAATTTATACTTGCTTGGTTGTCAGTAATTTAATGATATTTCTATATATTATCTTCTGTGAATTGCCCTTTCAAATTTTATATTTTTACTATTGTATTGTTTTCATTTTCCTCTTAGATTTGCAGAAACTTGTTGTAAATTACAGACAATAATATTATGTCATTTAAATGCAGAACAAATTTCTCCTGTAGTGGAAGAAAATATATTTGCAAGTCATTTTGTGAACATACATTTTAATTTCTAGAGACTATATGCCTAAAAGTGGAAAGTCTGGATCATAATACAGAAATGCATTAAATTTTATAAGAAACTGACAAGCCATTCTCCAATATAGTTGAATCATTTTATGCTCCCACCAGCAATGTATAGAAGTGCATGTTGCTCTGCATTCTCACCAGCATTTGATTTTGTCTGTCCTTTAAAGTTTTGTCATTATAATAGATGTGAAATATTCTTTCTTGTGGTTTGTTTTCAATGTTCTGAAGACTAGTAACATTTGCATACTGCCCATTCATAACTGTTTTTCAAGTGTCTTTAAGTCTGTCCATTTGGGGGAATGTTTGCCTTTGTATGTGGGCTTCCCTGGTGGCTCAGATGGTAAAGCATCTGCCTACAATGCGGGAGACCCAGGTTCGTTCCCTGGGTTGGGAAGATCCTCTGGAGAAGGAAATGGCAACCCACTCCAGTACTCTTGCCTCAGTAATCCCAAGGACGGAGGAGTGTTGTAGGCTACAATCCATGGGGTCGCAAAGAGTCGAGCACAACTAAGCGACTTCTCTTCTCTTCTTCTTGCCTTTGTATTATTGATTTCAAGGACTTCTTTATATTCTTTTATTTTGGGTATGATTTCTTTTTTCTTTTCTTTTTTGGCTGAATGGCATGCATTATCATAGTTCCCTGAAAAGGAATCAAACCCACACCCCTTCAGTGAAAATATGGAATTTTAACCACTGGACCACCAGGGAAGTCCCCCCTTTTTAGTTTTTTTTTTCCATAAATAATACTCATTTATTCTTGCACCATTTGTTAAAAAAAAAAAAAAGCCAAAAACCCTCTATCTTCCTCTGAATTGACTTGGTGCCTTGGCAAAAAAATCGGTTGACCATATAAGTGTGAGTATACCTCTGACCTGTTAGTTTCCTCTGATCTGTTTGTCTCTCCTTGTGTCAGTAATAGTGTCTGGTTTTCCTCAGTTTTCAACGTTGCTTTGGCTCTTTACTATCCTCTGTGTTTCTTG
Source organism: Redunca redunca (assembly GCA_006410935.1). Classification (NCBI taxonomy): domain Eukaryota; kingdom Metazoa; phylum Chordata; class Mammalia; order Artiodactyla; family Bovidae; genus Redunca; species Redunca redunca. The sequence continues at coordinate 461,645 of SJYQ01001793.1, forward strand.
ATGGGAATGTAAATAGGTGTAGCCACTATGAAGAAGAGTACGGAGATTCTTCAAAAAATTAAAAATAGAGTTACTATACGATCCAGTGATCCCACTCCTGGGCATATATCCAGAGAAAACTCTAATTCAAAAATGTGCATGCACGCCAGTGTTACAGCAGCACTGTTTACAACAGCCAAGGTGTGGAAGCAACCTAAATGTCTATCAACAGATGAGTGGATAAAGAAGATATGGTATACTACTCAGTCATAAAAAACAAGATCTAGATATTATCATTCTGAGTGAAGTAAGTCAAAGAAAGACAAAGATATGCTCTCACTTGTATTTGGAATCAAAAAAATGATATAAATGAACTTAAAAAAATTCCTTGTGTTTCCATATAAGTTTTAGAATAAGCTTGTCGATGAAGAATATATGTAATTTTTTTTTTTTGGCTGTGCTGGGTTTTCGTTACTGCGTGGACTTTTCTGTAGTTGCTGTGAGCGGGGTACTCTGTTGCAGTGCATGGGCTTCTCAATGTGGCAGCTTATTTTGTTGCAGAACATGGGCTCTAGATGCATGGGCTTCAGCGGTTGCAGCATACAGGCTCAGTAGCTGTGGCTAATGGGCCCTTAAGCTCAGTAGGTGTGGCACATGGGCTTAGTTCCTCTGAGGGATGTGAAATCTTCCTGGACCAGGGATTGAACTCATGTCCCCTGTATTTGCAGGCGGATTTTTATCCACTGCATCACCTGGGAAGTCCATCAATGAAGTTTTGACTGATATTGTATTTGGCTTGTATTAATAAATCAGTTTGGAGAGAGTGGACATTCTTACATTTTGATTGAAAAGCCATTCATTTGGATGAACCCTTTCTTGTCCACTGCTAATCTACCCTAGGTCTAGGCACTATTTATTTGCTGCTCGTTCTGTGTCTGAACTCCCTAGACTCTTCACTTTGTCATCCAATTAAATTTAGCTTGGTACCAATATTTTCTCTTGCTTTGATGCCTTACCTCTCCTCTAATTACCAACTCATAGCTTATCTCCGAGTTCATGTCTTGTCATTTTCTTCCTGGGTGAGTTCTGCTCAGATTATCTACTCAGTGTTGTGACCTTTCTGTCTTGGGAACCAGGCACTCTCATTTACAGTTTCCATGGGATGCCTTGTACTCCTGGGAAAAGCCAGGAGAACAATCTCCAAACAGCTCAGTGTGGTAGACAAGCTTTTGAACGGGGGAACCTCTCTGATTTCCTCACTTAACCTCATTATTTTATATTGCCGCTTCAGCTCTCATGAGCCATTAGTAGTTCCCTGAACGTATATTTCGTTTGTTGCTGTTTAGTCGCTCAGTCCTGTCCAGTTCTTTGCAACCCCTGAGGACTGTAGCACAGCAGGTTTCCCTGTCCTTCACTATCTCTCAGAGTTTGCTCTAACTCATGTCCACTGATTTGGTGAAGCCATCCAACCATTACATTCTGCCACCCACTTCTCCTGCTCTCAATCTTTCCCAGCATCAGGGTCTTTTACAATGAATCCGTTCTTCCCATCAGGTGGCCAAAATATTGGAGCTTCAGCATCAGTCCTCCCAATAAATGTTCAGGACTGATTTCCTTTAGGATTGAATGGTTTGGTCTCCTTGCTGTCCAAGGGACACTCAAGAGTCTTCTCCAGCACCACAGTTTGAAAGCATCAACTCTTTGGCACTCAGCCTTCTTTATGGTCAAGTTCTCACATCTGTACACAACTACTGGAAAAACCATACCTTTGGCTATACAGACCTGTGTCGGCAAAGTGATGTCTCTGTTTTTTAATACACTGTCTATTTGTCATAGCTTTTCTTCCAAGGAGGAGTCTTTTAATTTCATGGCTTCAGTCACCATCTGCAGTGGTTTAGAGCCCAAGAAAACAAAGGTTGTCACTGTTTCCATGTTTTTCCCGCCTATTTGCCATGAAGTGATGGGACTGGATGCCACGGTCTTAGTTTTTTGAATGCTGAGTTTTAAGTCAGCTTTTTAACTCTCCTCTTTCACCTTCATCAAGAGGCTCTTTTGTTCCTCTTCCCTTTCTGCCATTAGGGTGGTGTCATCTGCATATCTGAGGTTATTGATATTTCTCCTGGCAATATTGATTCCAGCTTGAGCTTTCTCCAGCTCAGCATTTCACATGCTGTACTCTGCATATAAGTTAAATAAGCAGGGTGACAATATAGTCTTGATGTACTCCTTTCCCAATTTGGAACCAGTCTGTTGTTCCATGTCTGGTTTTAATTGTTGCTTCTTGACCTGCATACAAGTTTTTAGGAGGCAGGTAAGGTCGTCTGGTATTCACATGTCTATAAGAATTTTCCACAGTTTATTGTGATCCACACAGTCAAAGGCTTTAGCATAGTCAAAGAAGCAGATGTTTTTTCTGGAATTCCCTTGCTTTTTCTATGATCCAATGAATGTTGGTAGTTTGATCTCTGGTTCCTCTGCCTTTTTCAAGTTCAATTTTTACATCTGAAAGTTCTCAGTTCACATTCTGTTGAAGCCTAGCTTAAAGGATTTTGAGCATTACCTTGCTTGCCTGTGAAATGAATACAATTGTGCAGTAGTTTGAACATTCTTTGACATTGCTCTTCTTTTGGATTGGAATGAAAACTGACCTTTTCCAGTCCCGTGGCCGCTGCTAAGTTTTCCAAACTTGTTGGCATATTTAGTGCAGCATTTTAACAGCATCATTGTTAAAGATTTTAAATAGATCAGCTGGAATCCCATCACTTCTGCTAGCTTTGTTTGTAGTAATGCTTCCTGAGGCCCACTTGACTTCACACTCCAGAATGTATGGCTCTAGATGACTGATCACACCATCGTGGTTATCTGGGTTATTAAGATCTTTTCTGTACAGTTCTTCTGTGTATTATTGCCACCTCTTCTTAATCTCCAATGCTTCTGTTAGCTCTTTGCTATTTCTGTCCTTTATTATACCCGTTTTTGCATGAAACTTCCCTTAATATCTCTAATTTTATTGAAAAGATCTCTAAATCTTACCCATTCTATTGTTTTCCTGTATTATTATTATTATTTGCATTGTTCACTTAAAGGTTTCATCTCTCTCCTTGCTATGTTTTGGAACTCTGCGTTCAGATGGGTATATCTTTCCTTTTCTCCTTTGCCTTTTCCTTCTCTTTTCTTAGCTATTTTTCTATAGTTTTCAGGCATTCTATCAGATCTAACCCCTTGAATCTATTTGTCACTTCCACTGTATAATCATAAGGGATTTGATTTAGATCATACCTGAATGGACTAATGATTTTCCCTACTTTCTTCAATTTAAGTCTGAATTTGGCAGTAAGGAGTTCATGATCTCAGCCACAATCAGCTCCCAGCCTTGTTTTTGCTGACTGTATAGAACTTTCCCATCTTCAGCTACAAAGAATATAATCAATCTGATTTTGATATTGACCATCTGGTGAGGTCCATGTGTAGAGTCCTCTCATGTGTTGTTGGAAGAGGGTGTTTGCTATGACCAGTGCATTCTCTTTGCAAAACTCTGTTAGCCTTTGTCCTGCTTCATTTTGTACTCCAAGGCCAAACTTGCCTGTTACTCCAGGTATCTCTTGACTTCCTACTTTTGCATTCCAGACTGTATGATGAAAAAGACATCTTTTTAAAGTGTTATTTCTAGAAGGTCTTGTAGGTCTTCATTGAACTATTCAATTTCTTTGGCATTAGTGGTTGGGACATAGCCTTGGATTATTGTGATAGTGAATGGTTTACCTTGGAAACGAACAGATCATTCTGTCATCTTTGAGACTGCATCCAAGTACTGCATTTCAGGCTCTTTTGTTGACTATGAGGGCTACTCCATTTCTTCTAAGGGATTCTTGCCCAGGGTAGTAGATATAATGGTCATCTGAATTAAACTTGCTGATTCTAGTCCATTTAAGTTCACTCGTTTCTATAATGTTGATATTCACTCTTGCAGTCTCCTTTCTGACCACTTCCAATTTACCATGATTCATGGACCTAACATTTAGAATCAAACCCCATACCTGCCAGAGATGCTCAGAGGGCTCAAACAAACCTTGTGCACACCAGGACACAGAAACCCCACAGAGACTGAGACAGAACTGTGCTTGAGTGTCTCCTGTGGAGGTACAGGTCAGCAATGGACTGCCACAGGGGCAGGGGACCAGCAGACCTGGGTATGGCATAAGCCCTCTTGGAGGAGGTCATTGTTAACCCCACCATAGAGCCACCAGAACTTACACAGGACTGGGGAAACAGACTCTTGGAGGGCACAAAGACTCCTGGACAGGAGTCTCTGGTGGAGGCGTGGGTCAGCAGTGGCCTTCTGCAGGCTTGGGGGCACTGAGTGTAGCAGTGAATGCATGGGACCTTTTGAAGGAAGTCGCCATTATCTTCAGCACCTCCACTATAGTTGGTGAAAGTGAAAGTCACTTAGTTGTGTCCAGCTCTTTGCAACCCCAAGGACTATACAGTCCATGGAAGTCTCCAGACCAGAATACTGGAGTGGGTAGCCTTTTCCTTCTCCAGGGAATCTTCCCATCCCAGGGATCGAACTCAGCTCTCCTGCATTGCAGGTGGATTCTTTACCATCTGAGCCACAAGGGAAACACCATAGTTTGGCCCCAGGTAAATAACAGGGAGGGAACACAGCCCCACCCATCAACAGAAAATTGGATTAAAGATTTGCTGAGCATGGCTTCTCCTATCAGAAAAAGACCCAGTTTCCCCTTAGTCAGTCTCTCCCATCAGGAAGCTTTCATAAGCCTCTTATCCTTCTCCATCAGAGGGCAGACAGACTGAAAACCACAGTCAAAGAAAACTAACCAATCTGAGCACATGGACCACAACCTTGGTCTAACTCAATGAAACTATGAGCATGCCGTGTAGGACCACCCAAGATGGTTGGGTCATGGTGGCAAGTTCTGACAAAATGTGGTCCACTGGAGAAGGGAATGGCAAATCACTTCAGTATTCTTGCCTTGAGAACCCCATGAACAGTGTGAAAAGGCAAAAAAGATAGGACACTGGTACCATCACTTCACAGCAAATAGATGGGGAAACAGTGGAAACAGTGTCAGACTTTATTTTGGGGGGGCTCCAAAATCACCGAAGATGGTGACTACAGCCATGAAATTAAAAGATGCTTAGTCCTTGGAAGAAAATTTATGACCAACCTAGAAAGCATATTAAAAAGCAGAGACACAACTTTGCCAACAAAGTTCCGTCTAGTCAAAGCTATGGTTTTTCCAGTAGTCATGTGTGGATGTGAGAGTCAGACTATAAAGAAAGCTGGACGCTGAAGAATTGATGATTTTGAACTGTGGTGTTGGAGAAGACTCTTGAGAGTCCCTTGGACAACAAGGAGATCCAACCAGTCCATCCTAAAGGGAATCAGTCCTGAATATTCATTGGAAGGACTGAGGCTGAAGCTGAAACTACAGTGCTTTGGCCACCTGATGTGAAGAGCTGACTCATTTGAAAAGACCCTGATGCTGGGAAAGATTGAAGGCGGGAGGAGAAGGGGATGACAGAGGATGAGATGGTTGGATGGCATCACTGACTCAATGGACATGAACTTGAGTAAGCTCTGGGAGTTGGTGGTGGACAGGGAAGCCTGGCATGCCACAGTCCATGGGGCCGCAAAGAGCTGGACATGACTGAGCGACTGAACTAAACTGATGGACCTAACATTCTGGGTTTCTATGCAATACTGTTCTTTACAGCATTGGACTTCACTTTCATCACCAGACAAATCCACAGCTGGGCATCGTTTCCTCTTTGGCTCAGCTTCTTCATTCCTTCTGGGGCTATTTGTCTGCTCTTCTCTAGTAGCATATTGGGCACCTATCAACATGGGGGGGTTCATCTTTCAGTGTCATGTCTTTTTGACTTTTTCTACTTTTAATGGGGTTCTCAAGGCAAGCATGCGAAGTGGTTTGCCTTTGCCTCCTCCATGGACCACCATGGAGTTTTGTCAGACCTCTCCACTATGACCCATCCATCTTGGGTGGCCCTACACAGCTTGGCTCATAATTTCACTGAGGCCAAACTATGCTAGGGTAATGGTGACTTCCTCTAAAAGGACTTATGCCAACACACCATGCCTCCCAGGACTGCTGTAGTCAGTGCCTCTGACCCCGCGCAGGCCACTGTGGACACATGCCTCTGCCAGAGACTCCCAAATACACACAGGCAGGTCTGCTCAGTCTCTTACGGGATCACTGCTCCTTTCTCCTGGGTCCTGGTTGCACCAGGTTTTGTTTGTGCCCTCCAAGAGTCTCTGTGTACCCAGTCCTATGGGAGCTCTATAATCAAATCCCACTGACCTTCAAAGTTGGATTCCCTGGGGATTCTCAGTCCCTTTGTTGGATCCATCAGTTGGGAAGTCTGATGTAGGCCTAGAACTTTCGCAGCAGTGTGAGAACATCTTTGGTAGAGTTGTTCTCCAGTTTATGGATCGCCTACCTGGTGGCTTTAAGTGGGGCTAACGGCGACCTCCTGCAAGAGGGCTTAGCCACACACTGCACCTCCCTGTACTGCTGCTGCCAGAGGCCCTGTCCCCCACGGCAGGCTGCTGCTGACCCATGCCTCTGCAGGAGACCCTCACTCACTCACAGGCAGGTCTGGTTCAGTCTGTTGTGAAGGTCACTGCTCCTTTCCCTGGGTCCCGGTGCACACAAGGTTTTTGTTTTTAAAATGTATTTATTTGGGGGCATGCTAGGCCTTTGTTGCTACACATAGGCTTTCTCTAGTTGTGGGGAACAGGGGCTACTCTTCACTGGAGAGCATGGGCTTCAGTAGTTTAGTGGCACAGGGGCCTAGTTTCTCCTCTGCACGTGGGATCTTCCCCAGTGAGGGATCGAACGTGTGTCCCCTGCCTTGGCAGGTGGATTCTTATCCAGTGTGCCACCAGGGAAGTCCCTGCACAAGGTTTTGTGTATGCCCTTCAAGTGTCTCTAGTGGGTATGAGGTTTGATTTTAAACGTGACTGAGCCTCTCCTACCATCTTGTTGCAGCTTCTCCTTTGTGCTTGGACATGGGGTATCTTTCTTGGGTGGATTCCAACATTCTCCTGTCGATGACTGTTCAGCAGCTAGTTGCAATTTTGGTGTTCTCACGAAGATGACGAACACACGCTCTCACAGAAGAAGATGAGCACGTGCTCATGAACACACGAACACCTGCCATCTCTTTTGGTGAATGCATACACTTTCTCTCAAATCTGGACTTTTGCACATCCTATTCCACCTCAAACAATATGTTCCCCCAGATACACCCACTCCCCATCCTATTAGCTTTAGAGACTGTTCCTGATTCCTCAAGGGTAGTTAAGATGTTCATCTATGAACTCTTGTGACAGCGTCTTGTAATTCCTCATAGCAGCACTTAATGCTGTGTTCCTCAAAGGCAGGAGCTAGGTTTTTCTCACTGTTAACTTTCCAGCTCTTAGTACAGTGCCTGGCACAGACAAGGCTCTCCACCAATATTTGTTAGAGGAAAGGATGAAGAATAAGTGGATGGACTTCCCTGGTGGCCCAGTGGTTAACTCTGCACTTCCACTGCAGGGGGCATGAGTTTGATCCTGGCTGGAGAACTAAGATCCCACAAGCCACTCAGTGTGGCCAAAAAAAAAAAAAAAAAAAAAAAAATCATTAAAAAATTTAATGGATACTGTCAGTATGTTCATGGTACACTCTTAGGAGATGGGAACCCTGACTCACTAAAGACCTTATGGCAGTTATGTACCTGTGGTGGAGACAGGTGACCTATTTTCCCCAACACTTGTTAAAAAATATCCCTTGTCCAAAATCAATTGCACCAACCAAGCTTCTAATCTCAATGCCCTTCCCAAGCAGATTTCTTAACTGGAACAGATATGTGTTGGCTGGGTAACACATAATAGTAGATAGATACATGCTGTAAATGAGTATTTTGGCCTCTTCTTTTTAAAGCAGTTCTATATAATTTTGGTCGACATGGATACAATCTCAGAACTTCTTCCAGGAACTGAAAAAACTAAGTTTTTCTTCCTTTTTTTTCATATATACATTCCCCAAGGAGAGCAGCTCTTATTTCTCATGTTTTTTCCCTCATAGGATCTAAATTAATGTTGAAGATCTTGATGACATTTGATAAACATAAATTGAATGATTTATGATTAATGATTAATAAGGCTGAACAATAAACTCAAGGGACATGAATTAGTTTGCTAGGGCTGTTGTAACAAAGAATTGCAAGCTGGCTGTCTTATAAACAGAAATGCCTTTTCTCATAATTCTGTAGGCTAGAAGTCGGAGGTGGTGGCAGAGTTGGTTCTTTCCATAGATTGTGAGGAGGAATCTGTCCCATGTCTCCTAGCTTCTGGTAGTTTACTGGCAATCTTATACAAGCATCATACTGATTTCTGCCTTCGTGTTTTTTTTTTTTTTTTACTACACCAGGTCTTGTGGCATGCAGGATCTTCAGTCTTCATTGTGGCATGTGGGATCTTTCCTTTTTAATATTTTTATTTATTTATGGTTGTGCTGGGTCCTCATTGCTGCATGGAATTCTCGTTGTGGTGGCTTCTCTTGTTGCAAAGCACAGGCTCTAGGGTGTTTGGGCTTCAGTAGTTGCGGCTTGTGGGGCTCCAGAGCACAGGCTCAATAGTTGTGGTGTAAGGGCTTAGTTGCTCTGTGGCATGGGGAAATCTTCCCTCACCCGGGATCAAACCGGCATCTCCTGCATTGGCAGGCGGGTTCTTTACCACTGAACCACGAGGGAAGCCCCCAGTATCTTTTTTTAAGTGCAGTATGCTAACTTAGTTGCGGCATGTGGGATTTAATTTAGTTGCTAATTTAGTTGCGGCATGTGGGATTTGATTCCCTGACCAGGGACTGAACCCAGGCACCATGCATTGAGAGCACGAGTCTTGGTCCCTGGACCACCAGGGAAGTCCCTGCCTTCTTCTCCAGGGGATGTCCCCCTTGTGTGTATCTCTGTGTCAGGATTCCTCACTTTTATAAGGACGCTAGTCATTTTGGATTAAGGGCCACCCTACTCCAGAATGACCTGATCTAGATATATGTAATTGCACCTACAATGACTGTTTCCTAACAGTCACACTCTGAGGTACCTGGCATTAGGACTTCAGTATAAAGATGTAGCCCTAGACACCTCCCACTTGCAGACTATGAGATTTTTAGCATCTCAAAAAACTCTGGATCCCAATTTTATTCATTCAATCATTTACCCAATCTTTACAATGCTCTATTTTTTAAAAACTAATCACCGTCTAAGCTACTAAGGGTATAACATTGAACAAAACAGTCACAGTCACTACCCTCATAAAACATGTAGTCCAGTGAGGGAGTAAAGATAATTAAACAAGCATCAACCAGAAATTAAGGTAAGTGCCATGAGGTAGAAATTACAGAATTAAATAGGAGCATAGAACAAGATTATCTAGCCTTGCTTGGGGTCTGGGGTAGACAGTTGTGAAAACTTTCCCTGAGAAGTGACATTTAAAGTAAGCTCTTAGGCCATAGCATCCAGGTGAGAACGTAGAATCAAGCTTGTGGGGTTATCTGGAAGATTAAATTGGATAAAGCCATTTATCTGAATGTTGTCTTCATGCTTCCATTTATTTCTGTGAATGCACCTCTTTTGGACTTTACTGTCGTTTATGGAGCTGCTTACTGTGTGTCAGGCTCTATGCTGGTTTCCTACATCTCTAATTTCTCTCTAATTTCTTAATGACAACCATGAAGACAACATTTAGAGTGCTGTCATATTTTTTAAAGTGATGACAAGAACTATTCTGCTTTGGGCTGAATTCTGCAAAGTGCAAAATACTACTGATTCAAAAGTACTTTTTTGAAACATAAAAGTAATGAAAATAGTAATGGTATTACAAATGTAAATTGTGGAGAGATCTCCATACGATACATGGTGAAGAGGAATTCAAAATAACATTATAGATATAAATTAAGGAAAGGTCTCCATACAACACAGAGTGAAGAATAAATCCTCAGCCAAAAAATATTAAATATAATAGCAAGTATCTGAAAATGTATTTTATTGAGATTGCATTCCATTTACTTCTGCTGCCTAGGGAACTGTCAGTTTTGAATCCTTGCAAATACTGACAGATAGCCATAGAAATGTACTATTTTCAAATAAAATAGTGACCTCTTTGGTAATCCAGTCATGTTTTCTCCCCTCAGTCCTTGCACCAAATAATGCTTAATAATATGATATATATATATATAAAAAATATGATATATAAGTGAATTGTATATACAAATGGAGAAAAGAGTCCAAAACTCCAGAGGCATTATTCAAAGTATATACCAATCATACCACTGCTGAAAATTCTATCAAACTAGTAAAAAAAAGTTAGTGAATTTTGGATTAAGGAAGGGCCAAAAAATTTTTGCAAAATTCTTTCACCATATAACATTTTTGGACCTTCAGTTCAGTTCAGTCGCTCAGTCGTGTCTGACTGTCAGCGACCCCATGGACTGCAGCACGCCAGGCCTCCCTGTCCATCACCATCTCCCGGAGTTTGCTTAAACTCATGTCCAATGAGTCGGTGATGCCATCCAGCCATCTCATCCTCTGTTGTCCCCTTCTCCTCCTGCCTTCAGTCTTTCCCAGCATCAGGGTCTTTTTCAGCTCTTCGCATCAGGTGACCGAAGTGTCGGAGTTTCAGCTTCAGCATCAGTCCTTCCAGTGAATATTCCGGACCAACTTCCCTTAGGATGGACTGGTTGGATCTCCTTGCAGTCCAAGGGACTCTCAAGAGTCGTCTCCAACACCACAGTTCAAAAGCATCAATTCTTCGGTGTTCTGCTTTCTTTATAGTTTGACTCTCACAGCCATACATGACTACTGGAAAAACCATAGCTTTGACTAGATGGACTTTTCTTGGCAAAGTAATGTCTTTTTACCTTACATTTTATCAACTGTAAAAAAAAAATGTGTGAAGAGGAATTACTAGGTGTACATTTCTAGTGTATGGTTTGCTTACATGTAGCTCACACTCAGAGAAGGCAATGGCACCCCACTCCGGTACTCTTGCCTGGAAAATCCCATGGACGGAGGAGCCTGGTAGGCTGTAGTCCATGGGGTCACTGAGGGTTGGACACAACTGAGCGACTTCACTTTCACTTTTCACTTTCATGCAGTGGAGAAAGAAATGGCAACCCACTCCAGTTTCTTGCCTGGAGAACCCCAGGGACAGAGGAGCCTGGTGGGCTGCCGTGTCTGGGGTCGCACAGAGTCAGACACGACTGAAGCGACTTAGCAGCAGCAGCATCACACTGGTTTGTAGAACATAAGTCAACTCCTTAAACATGTATAGTGCATGTGTTACAAAAACAAACTTGGGTCCAGCTGCCTGCTCCTGGTAAGCCAATCTACTGAGACCGGGTTGTGGTGAAGGAACATGCAGTGTATTGCAAGGCTCCAAGCAAGGAGTCCAGGCAGGTAGTACTTAAAAGACCTAAAATCCCTGAATGGCTCCAGGGAAAGGTTTCTAAAGACTGGGTGAGAGAGGGAGATTTTGGCTCATCAGTTCGTGGACATTCTTCTGATTGGTTGCTGGTGAGGTAATCAGGAGTCACCATCATTAACCTGATTCCAGTGGGTTTGGGGTCTATGTGCTTGTGGGCAGTGTACAGTAAATTTCTTCCACTTGTTAGCAGCTTCAGTATCTGCAGAACAGCTCAAAAGACATGGCTAAGAATATTATCTATAGCTCTTGAGGAGAAACTAAAGGTCCTTGAAATTATTTAATAGCTAAACTATTATTATTTGTCTTTGTTTTTCTTTCTTTCTAAATTTTCTCACTTTTATGTTTAAGTTTATTCTTTGGAACTTGGGGAAGGCCTAGGAAGCTAAGGTTTTTCTACAGACAAGAGGCAGACAGAGGACATGGATGGGGATGAGAAGGGCCCAAAAAGTCCTGCTCTTTTCCACATATGTGACATAAAAGCGTTCAGTAACCTCTGATCATTGAAAGCTTGTGTTGTAATAAAACTTTTAATTTAAATTAAAGTGATTTTGTCAGCCATGAGAAGGACAGTACAGATGCAGAGGACCCATACCAATAGAGCACATGTATTTTTTAGAATATTTTATTCCCAGAGGCTAATCAGTAGCCAACAATATGCCTCCCAATCTTGATCCAAGGTTGAAAAAAATGGAAATTTTTACCATGATGAATGAAAGCCTGTATGTGTGAATTTTTTTGGTGCTCTGTGTTGAAAAAATGGTTGGTGTATACAAAACTATTTTTCTTTTCATGCTGATGCATAGGGGCTGATAAAAACAAAATGTTCTCTTTTTTTTAAAGTTAGGGATAAAAAGGAAACATTTCTTTGTGACTTGATTAATTCAATTACTTGGAATGGATTGATATATTTCAAAATGGGAGTCAATATCTTGAATAAACGGAATCTATCATTTCAGAGATAAAGGATTATAATTTTTAATATTTAGGACAAGATAGCAGAATTTCTTAAGAAGACCTGTAAAGAAATTCTGTAAAGAAATTCTTCAATCATCATGATAATATTTTTCTCCCACTGTCAGATAAAGAAACTAATGATATATTATTGATAATGTTTGAAAAATCACATCAAAATGCTGTCACAAACCATGTAGAAATATTTCTGAGAGATGCATTCAACGCAAGAATGAATTGGTATTCATCTTTCAGATTGAAAGATTGAAGTTAAAACTTTGCCTCTGATGTGTTCATGTCTAATGAGCATGGAAAGCAATCTTCAATGATACATTTGTTCTTTCTGAGTCAGTGTTTTAATTGAATAGCCAGAATTATTTAAACATCCTTACAACGATGAATTGGGATCTTCCAATTTAGAAGGTGTAAAGATTAAGGAATTATCTACTGATCATGGAAGCTGGACATGTGTCAAGCTGTTCATGATTAAACTGGCTATGAACAAACTAAAACTGGTGCCTTGTGTGCAACAAATGCCCATGAAGTGTCTGCAAATGCTGAGAAATTGAGACAGTGCTAGAAATTCTGATTAGGTTTCTCTCTCCTCTAAAAGCCCCTACCTCTGGAGCAGAAAATCAGTTCGAATCACAGACCACTGATTTAGTTAACATCAATCCTCGTTTTGGCTATATCTTTTCCCCCCAAGACTGGAAACCCCTCTTTGATTTCTTGACCCATGACTAAATCTGATTGCTCACTACTTGATATTTCCAGGTGGCGCTAGTGGTAAAGAACCCACTTGCCAATGCAGGAGACATAAGGGACATGGGTTCGATCCCTGGGTCAGGAAGATCCCCTGGAGAAGGAAATGGCAACCCACCCCAGTATTCTTGTCTGGAGAATCCCATGGACAGAGGAGCCTGGCGGGCTACAGCCCATGGGGTCGCAAAGAGTCAGAAACAACTGAAGTGACTTAGCACGCTTGTACGCTCACTTGGACCCTTGATATTGCACCCACTCTGTTGAATTTCCTAGAGCCAAGTGCTGAAGTTTGGTGGTAAGATAGACTACAGTGTTCCTTTGAATATGGACCACTTGTGTCCTCCTTCTGGAGCTTGTTGTTGAGAAAGACAGGTTTGTTCTTTACTCCTGATGGTTTCTTCCATGTGGAGGTAGCTCCACAAGTCAAACACACCAGGCCTTAAGTATCCGTTTTTGTGGGATTTGTAATTTAAAAAATATTTATTTATTTTCGACCATGCTGGGTCTTCGTTATTGCACGTGGGCTTCCTCTGTTGGTGGTGCACAGGCTTCTCACTGTGACGGCTTCTCTTGTTGCAGGGCACGGGCTCAGGGTGCCGAGGCTTCAGCAGTTGCGGCACAGGGGCTCAGTAGTTGTGGCTCGTGGGCTCCAGAGCATGGACTCCATAGTCGTGGTGCACGGGCTTATTTGCCCCGTGGCATGTGGAATCCTCCCAGACCAAGGATCGAACCCATATCCCCTACATTGGCAGGCAGACTCTGCACCCTGGGCCACCAGGGAAGTCTGGGATTTGTGATTTTTTAAGAGGAAACTGGGCATGAGTAACCCAGAGCCTTCCTCTGGTTTCCTCTCAGAACCATGTGAAACACAGAAAAGGGGCTGCCCTCACATAGGCAGTCTGGCCAATGTCCCCCACGAGCTGCCACAAGGTACACAGATCTATTTCAGGGTTAGTATTAGGATTCAGCTGGCCTTTGTGGCACATTTACCAATATCACCTTTTCTTGGTAAACGAAGTAGAACTGTGTTCTCCCTTTACTTATATTTTCACCTCTTTCACCCAATTCAAAAGCTCAGAAGAGGGATGCTATTATTCATCTTTGTTCAAATTCCAAACCTGGCCTCTGTTGCCAGATCAGTTTCCTCCGCTGATCTCCCACCTTGGTGCTGGGAATCTACACAGCCTTTCAGCTCACTCCTTGTCCCCATCAGCTGGAAAACAATATGCCTGGGTTTCCGAGAAGTTCACTGTGGTAAGACTGACAAGTAGTCAGCAGCCTTTGTTTATGGTGGTTTAACATATACCAGTCAGTCCATATATCCTCATCTTGTCTGTAAGCTATCAGAGTCCATTTCAAAGGGTTTACTGGAATTTAAATGTATCCCTACCAAGCAAGTAAAAGTATCAAAAAATATAGTGAGGCTAGTTATGAATTTTTGCTGGGAAAATGCTACTATATTGATAGTAAAGCTATATATATATTTATGTATGTATTGTTGTTCAGTTGTTCAGTCGTGTCCAACTCTTTACAACCCCATGAACTACAGCACCCCAGACCTCCCTGTCCTTCACTATGTCCCCGAGTTTGCTCAAACTCATGTCCATTTAATCAGTGATGCCATCCAACCATCTTCTCCTCTGTTGCCCTCTTCTCCTCATGCCTTCAGTCTTTCCCAGCATCAGGGTCTTTTCCAGTGAGTTAGCTCTTTGCATCAGGTGGCCAAAGTATTGGAGCTTGAGCTTCAGCATCAGTCCTTCCAATGACAATTCACGGTTGATTTCCTTTATGATTGACTGGTTTGATATCCTTGCAGTCCAAGGGACTCTCAAGAGTCTTCTCCAGTACCACATTTAGAAATCATATCTGTTTGTGTGTGTACACATACATATATATAATTAAATAATTATTTATTTGGCTAGGTCTTCTTTGCCGTAGACGGGCTTTCTAGCTGCAGCAGGCTGGAGCTTCTCTTTGCTATGGCTTCTCTTGTTGCAGCGCATGGGCTCCAGAGCACTTGGGCTTCAACAGTTGTGGTGCATGGGTTTAGTCCCCCATGGCATGTGGAGTCTTCCTGGATTAGGGATCAAACCAGTGTCCCCTGCATTGGCAGGTGAATTCTTAACCACTGGACCACCAGTGCAGTTCAGTCGCTCAGTTGTATCTGACTCTATGCAACCCCATGAACTACAGCACGCCAGGCTTCCCTGTCCATCACCAACTCCCAGAGCTTGCTCAAACTCATGTCCATCAAGTTGGTGATGCCATCCAGCCATCTCATCCTCTGTCGTCCTCTTCTCCTCCTGCCTTCAATCTTTCCCAGCATCAGAATCTTTTCTAAGGAGTCAGTTCTCATCAGGTGGCCAAAGTATTGGAGCTTCAGCATAGTCCTTCTGATGAATATTCAGGACTGATTTCCTTTAGGATTGACTGGACTGGGCCACCAGAGAAGTCCAAGTTATATATTTTCATAACTTCTCTGGCATATGTGGATGAAGACTGACCCCTGCCATATCAGTAAACAAATGGTGTTGTAGCCATCAAGCCATCAGCCACTGCAGCTGCCTCTACTGTGCACGTGAGGGGCTTCAGGATGGAGAAAAGCAGGATCCTGGCCCTATATAGTTAAGGAGCACATCAAAGGTAAGGCCCAGATTCTTGCATTTTCCTATATGTATAAAAGGGTTAAATTCATTAACTTGAGGTGTCTGCTGCTGCTGTTGCTAATTCGCTTTAGCCGTGTCTGACTCTGTGCGACCCCATAGACGGCAGCCCACCAGGCTCCCCCATCCCTGGGATTCTCCAGGCAAGAACACTGGAGTGGGTTGCCATTTCCTTCTCCAATGCATGAAAGTAAAAAGTGAAAGTGAAGTTGCTCAGCCGTGTCCGACTCTTCGAGACCCCATGGACTGTAGCCTACCAGGCTTCTCCATCCATAGGATTTCCCAGGCAAGAGTACTGGAGTGGGGTGCCATAGTTTTCTTTAATTACCAGTACTCTTTGACTACTATTTTTTATTTTATAAAAACTTCTATATATCCTGGCTCCTCCTTCACCTCTTCAGAGCCATCCCACAGAGCTATCTGAGAGGCTACCTTCTAGGCTTAAGTCCTCAGCGAGTTCACCAAATAAAACATAATTCTAAACTTTTAGGTTGTGCATTTTTTCAGTCAATACATGTATTACGTACTGAATAGATGTTTGACAAATGAATAAATTAATCATATACTTTATTTTTTCTAGCTCCTAATAGTCTTTTAATGCTTATAAACCATATTTTAAATGATATTTCCTTCAGGTTTTCTTGTTCTAATTTCAAAAACTTTAATAGTTATTTCTAGAAGTCCTCTTTTTTACCTTATTAGTAAAACAGAATGACATTTACCTTCCCCCAGTCTTCCAGCCTAACTCTCCTTCTCCATCATTTCTTAAAGAGCAGAAACGTTGACTGCATCAACAAAGATACATTTTATTAATACATTTTGTGCCCTGAGATGTAACTATTCTGGTTCTGGGAATTTAAAGTATGTTAAATGCTCTTTTATTATCATCTTTTATCTTTGGGGAAGTGTCCTTTTAAAGACAGTTTTTCTACCATTTATTGTTAGAATTATTCCCCTTGGCAGTGAAGCAAAGTAGGACTTGAATCATTTACTTCTCTCTGTTTCATGTGATAACATTCTAATATCTGCCATAAAGAAGTGAGTCTATTCCTTTCTTTGTTTGCTTTGTTGTATTATTTATAACTATGTCAACCTCTGCTTTCCCTGGCAAAATTCTTTCGGGTTCAATAATTTGTCATTGTTGTTTGGCTATGATTCCCTTTCTCTGGATTTTGTACAGACACTTTGGACTTCCCTGGTGGCTCAGATGGTAAAGCCTCTGTCTACAATGTGGGAGACCCGGATTAGAGCCCTGGGTTGGGAAGATTCCCTGGAGAAGGAAATGGTAATCCACTTCAGTACTATTGCCTAGAAAATCCCATGGACAGAGGAGCCTGGCAGGCTGCAGTCTATGGGGTCGCAGAGAGTCGTACACGACTGAGTGACTTGACTTCACTTCTATTTAAGAAAACAGAACCTAGGCTGTTCTTTTTGAGGTCACTCTCTTTCTCTGAGCCTACCACCAGATGTAGGGTTGATTCGAGGTCATCATCCCTCTTGACTGCAGGCTGGACAAAGGATGGACACCTAGGGAATCAAACTCTTTCTCCTAGCAATTTGGAGCTGAGAATGAGTTGGTCTTTTAGTCTGGGTTGACTGCTTGAATGGACAGATTGGGACCTCAGAAGTTGTGAAATGCAGCATAATTGGACTGTACACAATGAACTGGTAAGAGAGGAAAATGGACAGATGTACAGAATGACAGACTGACAGTGAACCAAGGAGACAAGCTCCTGATGACTTTCCCAGTCCTAGCAAGTCATGGCTTCCCTGGTGACTCAGGTGGTAAATAGTCCACCTGCGATGCAGGGGACCCAGGTTCAATCCCTGGGTCGGGAAGATCTCCTGAAGGGAATGGCAACCCACTCTAGTATTTTTGCTTGGGAAATCCCACGGACACAGGAGCCTGATGGACTACAGTCCGTGGAGTCGCAAAGGGCTGGACATGACTGAGCGAGTTTCACTTATATAGAGCAAAT
Source organism: Redunca redunca (assembly GCA_006410935.1). NCBI lineage: Eukaryota > Metazoa > Chordata > Mammalia > Artiodactyla > Bovidae > Redunca > Redunca redunca. The sequence goes on from SJYQ01001793.1 coordinate 479,491, forward strand.
TATGGCAGGCTTATTTTTTGAAACTTCAATCTGCATTTCTGTGTGTCCCTACTCCCACTATGAGGTGGTTGCTGGATTGCTGCTGTTCATATTATAGCATAGAAAGCAAGAGCTGCCTAAAGATAACACACAGAAGCAGTATAGGGTGGTGAATAATAGCAAGTGTTCTCCAGCTGGGCCATGTGATTTAGAAGATCTTGCATCACTTCCTGGCTGTGAACCTGAGCAAATGACTTAATCTACCTGTTGTCCTATCTGTAAGTTAGGGATAATGCTGCCTACCTCATGGTGTTAGTGTGACAATTAAATTAAGTAAAAACATAACATTCTTACAACAATCATCATCATGTCATAAAGGAACTAATAAGTGCAAGTTATTTTTATTATCATAGTTCTCCCCCACCCGAAGACCCAAACTAATTGAAGAACAGTACCCCAGAGGATGAGATGAGGGAGAGGAGCACCATGTAGGATACTGTGTGTGTTGGGAGGAGCAGACCATGTAGACAGTAGAGATTAGGGTGGCCTGGCAGAGCAGCAGTTCATGCAAAACTCTGAAGCAGTGTCTGAGGATGGGCTGAGCCTCAGAGGGGACCACTGCCTTCTTCATGAATCTGGGAAAGCAGGACTCTGCTCCTAAGCTTCCCTAGAAGTTCCTAGGCCCAAAGGATGGCAGGGATGTTAGACTGCTAGCAGCTTCCCAATTTCTAGTCTTTTTTCTTATTCAGGAAAAGAATGCCAAATTTTAGCCGGTCACCCCTGTAAAAGTGGCTGGATTTCCTTTTTTTTTTTGTTTCATATGAGAGGGAAATAGACTTTTGAGTAAAGAGTACGGGAGTGGGTTATGTTTCCTTCTCCAGAGGATCTTCCTGACCCAGGAATCAAACCTGGGTCTCCTGCATCACAGGCAGATTCTTTACCTGCTGAGCCATCAGGGAAGCCCCGTAGACTTCTATCTTAATCCACTGCTATTTTGTTTTTAAGTTTTGTATATAGCCATATTGAATCTTATGTGATTCAGCAAGGAAGTAACAGAGTTTCAAGACCTGAAGTTCAGACTGGGACGATGGGAAAATAACTAGGATAATAGGAAAAAAATAGAACAACAGATGGAAACTGAGAACTGCTAACAAAAGACTGGAGAGACCCTCTCTCTCTGGTGCTCCAAGGACAAAGATGGGCAAGGATGTCCCCCAGATAACCAAGATTTTATATCCCTTCAACCTGGCAAATGGGAGAGCCACAACCAGATGTACACTGATGCAATATTTCTTGCATATCTGAGTTTACTGTTTGAAATCCGGAAGCACTAAAGGGACTTAGCTGCCCGTGGATTTTGTGATATTTCCCAGAATGCTTTTAATGTATTCTGCTTTATTTGATTCTTCTAAAGTTCGTTCAAAGTGATTTGTTGTTTCTGCCCAAAAGGACCCTACCTAAGACATAGACCCCCACCAAGGCAGCTGTATTAATTTCTTAAGATGTCTCTTTCTTTCATCTCTTGACTAGGAATATTGTAAATTATATTGTCAGATTTCATTTTAAGGGTCTTCTATCTTAAATGTTTTGCTTTTTTGAAGAGTCAGTTTCTGGGATCATGTCCATTTTTTTGCCTTACTTTTGACATCTGCGTTATCAAAGTTTAGAGCCCCAGGAGGTGAGTGCTGGTGGGGTTTCTTCCTTTTACTCCACGCTGCTGTTTCTTTCATTTCAGTGTCATTGCCAGACAAGCAGTCAGTGTTTCCTTATTGATCTAAATCAAGTCCAGAATGGCAGTTCTTGCTGCTTCCTCTACCAGCTGAGCAGGGAACTGTCAGCAAGGCGAGCCAAGAATTTATCAGCTGTAATTCTCCCGCAGAATTAATCTACCGAGAGATGCGTGGCTCCTTGAATCTTTCAAATGTGGTTTTTATACATCTGGAGGATATGAGAAGAGATTCTTAGGCATGGTGTGGATAACACCTGTGGGGACTGCCTTTATTATTTAAACCTTTCACAGATTCCAGCACTTTGGGAAATTGGTTGACTGTTCAAACAAACTGAAGCCAAACGTTGGAGAGAAGTAGCTGGAAAGAACACAGAAATGGGCACTGGAGTGTAAAGCTCAAAACCCCTGTTTTGCCATTTATTCACTCTGTGGTCCCACAGAGTGAATAAGCCTCTTTAACTTGCTGGATTTTACGCTTTCCATCTATAAAATGGAGATGCTTTTCTCTCTTCTGGATAGCTCACAAAATTGTCTGGTACCAGTGTTTAGGAACGTAATTCATTTCTGGTCAAATGTATATTATTGTCATGATCTTTACATGCCCCAAGCCCCAGTCTGCCGTTCCCATGTGGAGAATTGTTCAAGTCATGCAAAAAGGAGAGGAAAGGACACTAGCATCTTCTGAGCACCGAGTATGACCCAAGTACTATCAGAAGGATACTACATGTGCACTTTCATCTAACTTTTCCACTAGCCCAGTGAAGCATGTATTAAGGTCTATTTCTGTGTTCATTTTGTAGATCAGGTTCCAGGAATTTAAGTGATAACTTAAGTTCAAAGTCTCATAGTTGATAACTTTCAGAGACAAAATTAAAGTCCTAGATTTACTACAAAGCTGTTTTTTAAAATTGGAGTATGATTGCTTAATAATGTTTTGTTAGTTTCTTCTGTACAACGAAGTGAATAAGCTAACCTAGATAGCATATTCAAAAGTAGAGACATTACTTTGCCAACTAAGGTCCGTCTAGTCAAGGCTATGGGTTTTCCAATAGTCATGTATGGATGTGAGAGTTGGACTGTGAAGAAGGCTGAGCGCCGAAGAATTGATGCTTTTGAACTGTGGTGTTGGAGAAGACTCTTGAGAGTCCCTTGGACTGCAAGGAGATCCAACCAATCCATCCAAAAGGAGATCAGTCCTAGGTGTTCATTGGAAGCCATTCTGAAGGAGATCAGCCCCGGGATTTCTTTGGAAGGAATGATTCTAAAGCTGAAACTCCAGTACTTTGGCCACCTCATGCAAAGAGTTGACTCATTGGAAAAGACTCTGATGCTGGGAGGGATTGGGGGCAGGAGGAGAAGGGGACGACAGAGGATGAGATGGCTGGATGGCATCACTGACTCGATGGACGTGAGTCTGAGTGAACTCCGGTTGTTGGTGATGGACAGGGAGGCCTGGTGTGCTGCGATTCATGGGGTCGCAAAGAGTCGGACAGGACTGAGCAACTGAACTGATACATATACATATATGGGATATAGATGGGGAAACAGTGGAAACAGTGTTAGACTTTATTTTTGGGGGCTTCAAAATCACTGCAGATGGTGACTGCAGCCATGAAATTAAAAGACGCTTACTCCTTGGAAGGAAAGTTATGACCAACCTAGATAGCATATTCAAAAGCAGACATTGCTTTGCCGACTAAGGTCCGTCTAGTCAAGGCTATGGTTTTTCCTGTGGTCATGTATGGATGTGAGAGTTGGACTGTGAAGAAGGTTGAGTGCCGAAGAATTGATGCTTTTGAACTGTGGTGTTGGAGAAGACTCTTGAGAGTCCCTTGGACTGCAAGGAGATCCCACTAGTCCATTCTGAAGGAGATCAGCCCTGGGATTTCTTTGGAGGGAATGATTCTAAAGCTGAAACTCCAGTACTTTGGCCACCTCATGCAAAGAGTTGACTCATTGGAAAAGACTTTGATGCTGGGAGGGACTGGGGGCAGGAGGAGAAGGGGATGACAGAGGATGAGATGGCTGGATGGTGTCACTGACTCGATGGACGTGAGTCTGAGTGGACTCCGGGAGTTGGTGATGGACATGGAGGCCTGGCCTGCGATTCATGGGGTTGCAAAGAGTTGGACACGGCTGAGCGACTGAACTGATACATATATCCCCTCCCTCTTGTGTTTCCTTCTACCCTCTGGGTCATTACAGAGTACTGAGCTGAGCTCCCTGTGCTGTACAGCAGCTTCCCACTAGCTAGCCATTTACCGCGGAGAAGGCAATGGCAACCTACTCCAGTACTCTTGCCTGGAAGATCCCATGGACAGGGGAGCCTGGTGGGCTGCCGTCTAAGGGGTCGCAGAGTCGGACACGACTGAAGCGACTTAGCAGCAGCAGCAGCAGCAGTGTATATATGTCAATCCTGACCTCCCAATTCATCTCGTCCCCGCTTTCCACCCTGTGTCCACAAGTCTGTTCTTTATGTCTGTGTCTCTTTCTGCCCTGCAAATAGGTTCCTTTGTACCATTGTTTTAGATTCCACATATATGCATTAATATATGATATTTATTTTTCTCTTTATGACTTCACTCTGTATGACAAACTCTATATCCATCCAGTGCTTGTTTATACTATTGGAAAGAGAGGTGAAGGAATGAGTAGCTGGAATTCCAAGGGCACCATTTTTAATGACATCTATTGGTGTTTGTTTTCTTCAGTAATTGCAATATTTTTATGGCATGACATGATTTTATGGAGATGGAACTCCAGGGAATTTGCACCTGTAGACAGTATAAGCTCAATTTACAATAACCCATCTTTTCACTGTCATCCAGGAACCCAGTTAGGTCTTAGTTCATGTCACTCTGCTCAAAGATCTCCAATGGTTTCTCAACCCACTCTGAGCGAGAGCCAGGCTCCCAATGGCCCCACGGGCCCTCTGTGTTTGTCTTCTCCCACCCCTACTTCCTGGTCCTCCTTGCTTGTTACTCTTCCCTAGTCTGCCCTGCTCCCATGCATCTTGCCAATCCTCTAGGCTGCCAAAGATTCTCTTTTCTCTGGGCCTTTGCATCGGCTATTGCCCAGGTGTCCACACGTCTCACACATACTTCCTTCAAGTCTCTGAACATCTCAGTGAGACTTCCCCTGACCATCCTTCAACATTTTGAGTGCTGTCTCTCCTTACAGCCTTCCCATGTCTGAAAGAAGTCCCTTTCTCCTTACCAGGAGGAGGAAATAAAACTGCTCCTTCCAGGACACAGAAAGCCTTTAAACAGCCCTTCACAGCATCAGACCAGGAACGACTTTAGAAACCATTGCCATCAATTCTTTAATATTACAGATAAAGGAGCCTGGTAGTGGGGGGAATTACTTATTCAAGAATGAGGAGTTGTACAGAGATGGGTCTGGGAAGAGAATGCAAGATCATTCATGTGTTTACTCATCTAACAGGTACCTATTTAGGACCTCCTACCTGTTAGGATCTTGAATAAAAACAGTTTCAGTTTTTACCTACCTCAAGAGCCTACAGCCTCAGGTCAACCTTACTGAACAAATCATTACATAAACAAGTGTGAAACTCAGCTGTGACAGATGTTGCAAGGGAGAAGTTGTTGGTGCTTTGAGAACATGGTTTGGAGGTTTGACTTGAGCAGGGAGCTCAATAACACTTTGTTTTTCTCTGTTAGTAGGATTTTTTTTAAAATCCTTTTTTAAAATTGAAGTATAGTTGATTTACAATGTTGTGTTTCTGGTATAAAACAAAGTGATTCAGTTATATATATACATATGTGTGTATTCTTTTTCATATTCTTTTCCATTATGCATTGAATATAGTTCCCTGAGCTATACGTTATGACTTTGTTGTTTATATTTTACGTATTGTTTGTATCTGCTAATTTCATGCTCCCAATTCATCACTCCCAGCTCTCCCCATCGGCAGCCGCAAGTCTGTTTTCTATCTGTGAGTCTGTTTCTGTTTTGTACATAAGTTCGTTTGTGTCATCTTCTAGTTTCCACATATATCATATGGTATTTGTCTTTTTCTTTGTGACTTCTCAGTGAACACTTTCTTGATGGAATAGTGCTAAAGCTGAGAATGAAAGGGTGATGGGCAGCTGATGGAGGAGCAAGGGCATTTTAGGCAGTGGGGTAGAGTGTGGTGTGAGATGAGGTTAGAAATGAAGGTGGAGGTTGGAGCCTGCAGCACCCTATAAGCTGTGATAAGAAACTTTATCTTTATCCTAGAAATATTGCAAGGTTTATCTGATTCCTATTTCTATTCCTTACCTTTAATCGCACTGTCAAATAATGTTAAGGATAAGTAATAGAGGAGGCAGATTCAATTTCTATTTATATCCAGAAATCATTGAAAGGGCAAAAAATAAACTTGAACATTCCTTCAGTCCCTTGCTTCTTCCTACTTCCCTGCCTGCCTAGGCAGTCAAATGCCCTCTCCTTATTTGCAATCCAGATTTGTGTGAACACTGCACGCACACACACACACACTTGCTTCATATGCACTTCTTCTTTTTAGCAAACAATGTCTTGACATTCCTCATACAGAGATAACAGAGCTTATTTTGATTAATCTCATTTAATTACAATTAGTTTATCCTCTTGGGTCATTTGATCCGCAATCACTTGCTGTCAGGGTGCTGAAAATAATGCCCATCCTGCTTTCTCCAAATGATGGCAGTGCAACTGAGAGGTCTTTCCTGGTATTGTGAAGTTCGACTCTCTGGTTCCAGAATGAAGAGAAGACCCAGGAGCACCATTATTAGCTACTTTGTGTTTGCCTGGTTAAACATTGCTCTTCTGTAAGAACCTTGTGTGTCCAACATCTGGGGCTTTGTTGACCCTGGAGAGATGGCCCCTCCCAGAGCTCATCTTCCATATGCAAGTCAGCCAGTGCAAAGCTCACTTCTCCTGCCTCCTTTATCAAGCTCTGACACTGAGCCACTTCTCTGCACCAGTCACTGCAAGGTCAGGTACCAGACAAGAAGAGAAAGCCCTTCACCTAGAGCCTACTGAAATTTTAACTAGCCAACCCTATGCCTGCTTAGTCTGTCTCACCTGTTCCTTCCCTGGAAACCACAGCAGGGCCTCTTGTCCACATTTTTCTCCTATTCCTTCTGCCTCTGGACCGGTCCTGCTACTTCCCCACATGACCCTGCATGGTGTGCCAGTCCCCTCCTCTTGGGAACTGTGAGGAACAAACTGTATTTGTTACTCTATGGTGACAACCATCTCCTAATCTGTTGGCCTCATCATTCCTGAATAATAGCAAAACCTATATTTTAAAGGGTTTCCCAGGTGGCTCAGTGTTAAAGAATCCACCTGCCAGTGCAGGAGATGTGGGTTCAGTCCCTGGGTTGGGAAGATGCCCTGGAGAAGGAAATGGCAATCCACTCCAGTATTCTTGCCTGGGAGATCCTATGGACAGAAGAGCCTAATGGGCTAAGATCCATGGAGTTGCAAGAGCTGGACATGATTTAGTGACTGAAAGCAATATTTTAAAGCCTCTTCCTCAGACTGGTTTCTTTCATTCCCTTCTGAGAAATCCCATGTGACATCCCTCTGGTCTTCTTGGGGCATATGCTGGTGGAATGGCAGGGATTCTGGAGCCTGGCACACCTGAGTTAATTGCCCCAGTGCACACCTTACCAGCTGCAAGACTGGGGGCTTTTGCTTCACCACCTTTTTTAAAATTTTTTTAAAATTATTTATGTGGCTCTTAGTTGCCACACGTGGCATCTTCATTGTGGTGGAAGGGCTTCTGTCTCATTGTGGCATGTGGGCTCCAGAGCACCGGGGTCAGTAGTTGCGATGCACTGGCTTAGCTGCCCCACAGGATGTGGGATCTTAATTCCTTGACCAGGGATCAAACCCACGCCCCCTGCACTGGCAGGTGAATTCTCAACCAGGGAACCACCAGGGAGGTCCCCTTGCTTCCCCTCCATGACACTTACTTCCCAGGCACAGAGAAGAGGATGACAGCATCTGTGTCCAGGGTAGGGTGAGGGTGAGGTGATGAAGGTCCTGCAGCCAGCACAGGACCGGGACATGGCGCTGCTTTCTGCCCGTGTGTTCTCTCCTCCTGTCTGTAACGTGGAGCCGCCTCTGCTCTCTGCTTTCTGGCTGCCTATTTTTGTTGTTGTTCAGTCAACCAGGAATCTTGAAAAACCACGGATGACTTATTGTAAGCTCTTCAACCTTTGCTTCCTGTATTTGTTAACCTCCAGCCAACCAGAGCCTTTTATTTTCCCATTCGTAAGCCCCATGCCAACCCTGACAGGTTCTGAGAGTGGGTTTTTGATGAACTGCTTGGACCTAACGTTCCCTCCAGCTGCTCCCCTGTTGATGATGGCTCATCAAAGACTTATCTTAAGAGCACAGGGCTTGGAGTCAGGCCTGAGTTCCAGTGCCAACTCTGTTTCTTAGGTAGGACCTGTGCACTCTGGTTAACCACTCTCAGCTTTAACTTCCTCATTTACAAAATCAGGTTTAAAATGTACACACTGCCTATATCTTGAGGCTGTTTTGTGAGGCAGACGGGACAATGTATACAAGAAGAACACTAGGAGGGAATGTAGTTAAAAATACAAGCGGCAGTTGGGGTTGGCCTTCTGTTTTTCCTCTGCTGTGTATCCTGTACTGCCCTCTCTACTTTCTGGTATCCCTGTATCCTGCTCCCTCCCAGCCCAGGTCTCTCACTGCTCTACCCCTGTCTTCTCCCTCTCACCCCTATGCTCTTGAGGGTTCTCAGAGTCCAAGCTTAAAGATCTTTCTTTCCTGCAAGGATTTACAGAGGAGACACCTGTGAAAGGGACAGGGAAGCCACAGGGAAGATAAAAGGAAAAGAAAGGATCAACTCTATGTGTACCTACTATGTCCCAGGTACTATTTCACATAAATTTCTTAGTCCTGGAAAGTAGGAATCCTTAGCATTGTCACTTTAAAAATGAGGACATGGAGGCTCAGAGAGGTGCAATAACTAGCTGGGAAGCAGCAAATCCTTGATTCAAAATAAGATCTGTTAAAGTATTTATTTTTGGCTGTGCTGAGTTTTCATTGCTTCACGGACTTTTGTCCAGTGGCGGCAAGTGGGGGCTACCCTCTGGTTGCAGTGTGCCGGCTTCTCGTTGCAGTGGCTCCCCTTGTTACAGAGCGTGGGCTCTAGGCCTTTAGGCTTCTGTAGTCGTGGCTCTTGGGCTCAGCAGCTGTGACTCCTGGGCTCTGGAGCACAGGCTGAGTAGTTGTGGCACGTGAGCTTCGTTGCTTTGAGGCATGTGGGATCTTCTGAGACCAGGGATCTAACCCAGGTCTTCCTGCACTGGCAGGTAAATTCTTTAGCACTGAGCCACCGGGGAAGCCCCAGTTGCTGAATCCTATTAACATTGTTTTTATGTTCTAATGGTAGATTTGCTATGTCATGTCAGGCAGGTAGGACAGGCAGGTCTCTGTAGACCAGTGGAAGTGTCTCAGTCCTCTGTCTTGCCCATTCGCAGGCCCTCAGACTGCTGCTTTCTCCTGCTGCCAGGAGGAAGACCACAAAGCAGTGTCCATCTCCTCTCTGTCTACTGGAGCTGCTCTCTTCCTGAGCCCATGGCCCCTCATATTCAGTGATTGGTGGAAATCATAAAGTTCCATAAATAGTATGTAGACAAAGCTCGTCTCTGAGCTTATTCCCATGACTTACCACATATGCAGGACCAACTATTAGTACATAATCTGCAGTGTGTGTTGTTCAGTGGTGTTGTGTCTGACTCTTTGCAACCCCATGGACTGCAGTACACCAGGCTTCCCTGTCCTTCACTATCTACTGGAGTTTGCTCAGATTCATGTCCATTGAGTCGATGGTGCCATCAAACCATCTCGTCCTCCATCGTCCTCCTTTCCTGCCCTCAACCTTTTCCAAAATCAGGGTCTTTTCCAAGGAGTTGGTTCTTCACATCAGGTGGCCAAAGTATTGGAGCTTTGGCTTCAGCATCAGTCCTCCCAATAAATGTTCAGGACTGATTTCTTTTAGGATTGACTGGTTTGTACTCCTTGCTGTCCAAGTGACTCAAGAGTCTTCTCCAGCGCGATAGTTAGAAAGCATCAGTTCTTCAGCATTCAGTCTTTTTTATGGTCCAGCTCTCACATCCATACATGACTACTTGAAAAACCATAGCTTTGACTATACAGACCTTTGTTGGCAAATTGATTACTCTGTCTTTTAATATGCTGTCTAGATTTGTCGTAGCTTTAGTGCCAAGAAGTAGGTGTCTTTTAATTTCATGGCTGCAGTCACCATCTGCAGTGATTTTGGAGCCCAAGAAAATAAAGTCTCTCACTGTTTCCATTGATTCCCCATCTATTTGCCATGAAGTGTTGGGACTGGATGCCATGATCTTAGTTTTTTGAATGCTGAGTTTTAAGTCAGCTTTTTCACTTTCCTCTTTCACCTTCATCAGGAAGCTCTTTAGTTCCTCTTTGCTTTCTGCCATAAGGGTGGTGTCATCTGCATATCTGAGGTTGTTGATATTTCTCCCAGCAATTTTGATTCCAGTTTGTGCTTCATCCGGCTCGGCATTTCTCATGATGTACTCTGCATATAAGTTAAATATGCAGGGTGAAATATATACAGCCTTGACTTACTCCTTTCCCAGTTTGGAATCAGTCTGTTGTTCCATATCCGGTTCTAATTGTTGCTTCTTGACCTGCATACAAGTTTCTCAGGAGGCAGGTCAGGTGGTCTGGTATTCCCATCTCTTGAAGAATTTTCCATGGTTTGTTGTGATCCACAGAATCAAAGCCTTCAGCATAGTCAATGAAGCAGAAGCAGGTGTTTTTCTGGAATTTCATTGCCTTTTCTATGATCTAGTGAATGTTGGCAATTTGATCTCTGGTTCCTCTGCCTTTTCTAAATCCAGCTCATACATCTGGGAAGTTTTCAGTTCACATACGGTTGAAGCTTAACTTGAAGGATTTTGAGCATTACCTTGCTAGCATGTGAAATGAGGACAACTGTGTGGTAGTTTGAACATTCTTTGGCATTGCCCTTCTTTGGTATTAGAATAAGAACTGATTTTTCCCAGTCCTGTGGCCGCTGCCGAATTTTCCAAGTTTTCCAAATTTTCAATTTCCAACTATTAAGTGCAGCACATTAACAGTATCATCTTTTAGGATTTGAAATAGATCAGTTGGAACTCCATCACCTCCACTAGCTTTGTTTGTGGTAATTCTTCCTAAGGCCCACTTCACTTTGTACTCCAGGATGTCTGGCTTTATGTGAGTGATCACACCATTGTGGTTATCTAGGTTATTAAGACCTTCTTTGTACAGTTCTTCTGTGTATTCTTGCCACCTCTTCTTGATATCTCCTGCTTATGTTGGGTCCTTACGGTTTCTGTCCTTTATTGTTCCCATCTTTTCATGAAATGTTCCCTTGATATCTCTAATTTTTTTTAAAAGAAATCTCTAGTCTTTCCCAGTTTATTGTTTTCCTCTATTCCTTTGCATTGTTCACTTAAGAAGGCTTTCTTATCTCTCCTTGGTTTTCTTTGGAACTCTGCATTCAGATGGGTATATTTCTCCTTTTCTCCTTTGCCTTTTTCTTTTTTTTTTCCCCTCAGCTGTTTGTAAAACATCCTTAGACAGCCATTTTGCCTTTTTGCATTTCTTTTTCTTGGGGATGGATTTGGTCACCATCTCCTGTATGATTTTATGAACCTCTGTTCATAAGGAGGTTCTTCAGGCACTCTGTCTATCAGATCTAATCCCTTGAATTTATTTGTCACTACCACTGTATAATCATAAGGGATTTGTTTTAGGTCATACCTGAAAGGCCTACTGGTTTTTTCTACATTCTTCAATTTGAGGCTGAATTTTGCAATAAGGAGCTGATAGTCTGAGCCACAGTCAGTTACCAGTCTTGTTTTTGCTAACTGTATAGAGCTTCTCCATCTTTGGCTACAAATAATGTAATTAATCTGACTTCAGTATTACTATCTGGTGATGTCCACGTGTAGAGTCATCTCTTGTGCTATTAGAAGAGGGTGTTTGCTGTGACCAGTGTGTTCTTTTGGCAAAACTCTGTTAGCCTTTTTCCTACTTCATTTTGTACTCCAAGGCCAAACTTGTCTGTTACTCCAGGTATCTCTTGATCTCCTACTTTTGCATTCCAGCCCCCTATGATGAAAAGGACATATTTTTTTGGTGTTTGTTAGTTCTGTAAGGTCTTGTAGGCCTTCATAGAACCATTCAGCTTTAGCTTCTTCAGCATTATTGGTTGGGGCATAAACTTGGATTACTCTGATTTTGAATGGTTTGCTTGGAAGTGAACTGAGATCATTCTGTCATTTTTGAGATTGCACCCAAGTACTGAATTTAGGACCTTTTGTTGACTATGACATTTATTCTAAGGGATTCTTGCCCACAGTAGTAGATATAATGGTCATCTGAATTAAATTTGCCATTCCTATCCATTTCAGTTCACTGATTCCTAAAATGTTGATGTTCACCCTTGCCATCTCCTGTTTGACCACTTACAATTTATCATGATTCATGGACATAACATTCCAGGTTCTCATGCAGTATTGTTCTTTACAGCATCAGACTTTACTTTCATCATCAGATACATCCACAGTTGGGCATCGTTTCCCCTTTGATTCAGCCTCTTCATTCTTTCTGGGGATATTTCTCCACTCTCCTCCAGTAGCATTTGGAATTTTATAGACCTGCGGGCTTCATCTTTCAGTGTCATATAATTTTGACTTTTCATACTGTTCATGGGGTTCTCAAGGCAAGAATGCTGAAGTGATTTTCCATTCCCTTCTCCAGTGGACCGCATTTTGTCAGAACTCTTCACCACGACCCGTCTGGTTTTGGTGGCCCTACATGTGGATCGAACCCGCGTCTCCTGCACTGCAGGCAGATTCTTTACTGTCTGAGCCACCAGGGAAGATAATAATTTGTGGGGCCTGGTGCAAAATGAAAATATGGGGCTCCTTGCCTAGTAATATTTCTTAGTGAACCAGTCACTTGAGTTGGGGTTTCTACAGTATCTAGTGATGACTCTGGACAATCAGGCCTTCATAAATATTTGGGAATAGCTGATTGATTCTTAAAAGTATGTAGAGATCATATTATGTGTGGTCCGTGGACCAGCAGCCAGTGTACTACATGGGAGTTTGTTAAAAATGCTGAATTTCAGACCGCATGTAGTGAATCCAGTTTTAAGATCCTCCCAAGTGATTCATTAAAGTTTTGAGAAGCACTGATGTGGGGGTGGGGTGGGGAAAGATATGATCCTAAAGACTAGGCTTATTGTTACTACTAGTTCAGTTCAGTTCAGTCCAGTCGCTCAGTCGTGTCCGACTCTTTGTGACCCCATGAATCGCAGCACGCCAGGCCTCCCTGTCCATCACCAACTCCTGGAGTTCACTCAGACTCACGTCCATCGAGTCCGTGATGCCATCCAGCCATCTCATCCTCGGTCATCCCCTTCTCCTCCTGCCCCCAATCCCTCCCAGCATCAGAGTCTTTTCCAATGAGTCAACTCTTCGCACGAGGTGGCCAAAGTACTGGAGTTTCAGCTTTAGCATCATTCCTTACAAAGAAATCGCAGGGCTGATCTCCTTCAGAATGGACTACTAAGGATCTTTCAAAAGTGAAGATCCTATAATCTTGTGTTTATCTGAATCCTTGGGAAACTGTGCAGATAACTGACAAGGTTGTAATCCGTGGGGCACATAGACCTGGGTTCAGTTTTCAGGACCCTCATTTTACCTCTCTGAGTTTCTGTTCCCTTATCTTCACACCATATTTTCTATTGCAGATGAAATAAAATCATGTATATTGTTCAGCAAATGTTTATTCCATCCTGCTCCTTCCCCCAGTTCTGGACTCACCTTTACCTGCATTGTTGAGAATGGTTTTTGATTACCAAGCAGCATTAGGAAAATAACTTTCAAGAGGGAGACCGTGTGGCTCCTCGTTCTCTTTGTCCTCATCTCCCATACTCATGTCACTTCCACCACCAAAACTGCAGAGGACAGTCCTAGCAGTCAGACAAATAGTGTCTGAGATGCAGCTCCCAAACTGCTTCACTTCGCTGAGCCTCAGTTTCCTCATTTATGAAAAGAATAACCCCACCTCTTATGGGATTCCAAGGCAAGGGAAGCAACAGATCTAGCCCACCAACACATAAGTGCTCCATCAGAGGCAGTAGTGGGTGGCTGCAGGTGCCTCTGAACACCGTTAGAATCTTCACAGCAGATCAGTTGTGGGAAGATGTGATTAAACAGGGTCTTCATGAGCCTTTTCTGTTGGATTAGACAAAGGTTTTTATGTTTGCAGGTTTTATGTTCTAAGTAACTCAGAGTTGATTAAATTTCCAAGCTCAGAGTTGCCTTTTGTTCCATAATGTATATAGGATGCACTTTAGACTATAGAGAGCATCACTTATGGAGGGGCTTCTGGGATTGTGGAATCTGAGAGTGAGGAGCTTTGTGTGGCGCAGTGACCATGGACCAACAAGAAAACAGAGGCATTTCTGAGACTTCTGAGGGGCAGCTCTTTGTTTTGAGGCCAGATTGCTAAGCCAGTCTACACAAAGAGAGCTCTCGGCCCTTTTCTTTCATGGGTGTTAGTGTCATGGGGGTAAGAGTGTCTTCTCTCACCTAGTTTCTAATCCATGAAAGGTCTGAATACTAAATATTTATCATAATATTCTTGGGAAGAAAATCAAATTGCTCAGTTCTACCTAAATGTTAAATAATCCTTGGGGAGAATGGAAACATTAGTGAGATAGATAATGTGGGTTCATATATAATGAAGTCAAGGAAAGGTCTAGAATTGTTGTTTTACCCTTTTCTTATAGATCTGGGAAGCTGGAAAAATCCCAAAGGCTCACATTTATATCTGCATATAACATGCACTCATCAGAACACACACAGTATTTCAATTAATGGCTATATCTTAAAAGTTGCTACAGAACTTGAAGCAGGGAGCACTTCCATTGTCAGGATCATGAACATGATCACTTCTGTTGTCAGGTGATAAGGCAGCAGAGTGGGGTGAAGGAAGTGTCCTGTGATAGTGTGCTCTGCTACAGGGCACCACTCACGTGACCGTCTCAGCAGCACACATGTGTACACAGTGGTGGGGAGCCTTCTGAGTTCCAGCTTCTTCAGCACCATCTGCCATAAATGTTTGTTACATCTTGTGCTATATAGTATTAATGAACTCAAAAAAATCACATATATATACATATCTATTTTCTGAATTGCCCTGTATATGTGTACCTACTTCTCATTCAAAACACTAAGATAGCAAGACAACTGTCTGTGCTCTTCAAAAATGTCCTTGTCGTAAGGGACAAAAAAGAACCAGGAATTGTTCCTCATTAAAGACTATGGGCAACTAAAATGTAATATCTTGGACAGGGTCTTGGGATCAGGAGTGGAGGTAAGGGATGGACGTTAAAAATGTTACTGATACGAAACATTACTAGAACAACTGGCAGACTTTAAATGTAGGCTGTGAGTTAGATGATAGTATTACATCAGTGTTAAATTGCTAAAATTTTATCAGTGCACTGCAGTTACAGATGGGAATGTCTTTATTTAAAAAATACATGCTAAAATATTGGGATGTAAGGGGCATGACATATGCAGTTTACTTTGCAGTGTTTCAGAAAAAAATATTATAGACGAGATATGGAGCATATGTGGCCAAATGTTAACAATGTGTGAAACTACATAAGGGCATATGAAAGTCATTTGTATTATTCTTGCCACTCTTCTGCACTGTAAGTTTAAAAATAAACTGTTTCCATGAATGTAATGTGGTGAAACATCTTGGCATCATCTGTTTACTTTTCAGTTAATTAGATAATTCTATGTGACACAAAAATAGATTGTGCCTGGCTTACTGTTGTGTTCACATGCCCATCATGGAGCCGATACTCAGTTGTGTGGAATACAGAAGAAGTGATAAAGATGCTACCACAGCCTTGACTTCTTTCCTTTGGAACCACAGCAGCATTACTTACCCAGGAATCTGTGATGAGTCTCTCCTGAGCAAGCCCTGTCAATCATTTCATGGCAGTGTCTGGCCTCATTGATCAGATAGTCTTGGTACCTGAGAACCAAGTGAGAAACACTTCCCCATTGACTTACAGACGCTCCTGCATTCCAGAAGATGCTATCTCTGAAGACTATTGACTGTGTTGTAATAAACCAATAATCAAATCCATCAAATATTCACAAGAGAACCCCTACATCTTTGTGGTGCCCCACTGTCTCCTTTCAGATATCATCAATCATCCCTTGAAACTAGAGAACACTGACTAAGAACATTCTTGTTAAATGAGTGAAAACAAAGACAGGTATATCTTTGATACTAGATTCTCTGGATCTGAAACTTCTTAGGATGCATTTGGTAGATAAGTGACTATCCTAAACTTTACTGACACTGGATTGAAAAATAAACCCTTGGGATTAAAAAAACAAGAGGGAAAAAAAAGCATGGAGTCATGAGCTACATGAAGATAGAACTGTATAAGCCCATCAGCCAAGCTGATTTCAGTATCTTAGGAAGAGATAGCAGCATAGAGTAAAACAACGTGGGTTTCAGATGTCAGCTAGATTTTGATTCAAATTCCAGCACCTCCTTAACAACCTCTGTGAATTAAGGTAAATAACATAATTTCTTTCAGGACCAGTTCCATTAGCTAATAATAGAGATAATAATACCTTTCTTATATTATAATGTTGCTGTGAAGACCCATCAGTGCCAACCCCCATAGAAGTCTTGGCTCTGTAAATGGCAGCTCTTATTATCTTCAGCAAGAGGGTGCAGGGGCCGCATCTGAGAGGAGATTTTAATCACGTTTCTTCCACTAACACAGAGCTCCCTAAAGGCCTGGTGACCACAAATGAAGCCTTAACTCAAAGACAGTAGAGTCTTTGAAAGGAACAGAATTAAAGTAGGGTCTGTCCTTTCATGATGGGGTACAAAGACGCTATTAGTCAATTCAGCAAATATGTCCTCTGTAAATCAGCTCAAGGCATTTGGAGAGATGACTTTGAAGCGGCACACTGGTGAGGTCCAAAGGGGAGCTGAAAACTTAAGTGTTTCTACTTGGGCCACACCGTCTAGGAAATAACCCAGGAGAAGTGTGCAGGGAATCAGTTACTGCCCTCCTAGAGTTGATCTCAGTTGTCTATATATGGTTATAGATTTCCCAGACCTGTTTCAAATGAATTTTCAGAAAGCCCGTGAGCATTGCAAGTTTTGGAGCATCTAAAGAAGGGCTGCTCTCTAGGGTGTGTGCATTATTGGAGGGATGGTGAAGGATCAGGAATCTCATAATATTCTATTGGTTCAAATCCTCTGTCAATATTTAAATATTTATTTATTTATGGCTGTGTCAGTTGTGGCACATGGATTCTTCACTGTGGTGTGGGGGCTTCTCTTTAGTTGTGGCATGTGGACTCTGTAGTTTGTGGCGCTTGGACTTAGTTGCCCCATGGCATGTGGGATCTCAGTTCCCCAACCAGGGACTGAACCCACATCCCCTGCATTGGAAGGTAGATTCTTAACCCCTGGACCACCAGGGAAGGCCCTCTGACAATATTTAGTACATTTCTTTCTTTTTTTTTTTTATTGGGGAAGAGACTATCATTGCAGGTTACATGGCTTTGGATTTAAACAGGTAGGCTTGGGTTTTAAATTTTGATTCTGCGATATATGGACTATGTGAACTTGGGGAAGTTACTTAATTTCCCAGAGCTCAGTTTTCCCATCAATAAACAGTAATATCCACTTTGCTGTTTTGCTCCAAGGCTTCAATGAGCTCATACATGCCAAAGGTCCTTGCACAGTGGTTACTCAATAAATCTCAGCTCTCTTGTACACTGAGTATTATGGGGGCTGAATGAAACAATCCTTTCCTTCCTCCCAGCTGAAAGCCAAGATGGTATTGGCTTATTTAAGAATGAAAACATCAGTGTGCCCCATTTATAAGCTTGTTTTACCCTAGGAAACTGATACGAAGGAATCGACATCTGCAGCAGTTGCTTCTGCCCAAGTGGCTGCAGCTCCGCACACAGGAGCTGGGGCTGGCAATGAGCTGCTGCTTGCAACATAAGCTCTGGGAATTCACGCCGTTGGCTCTACCGACTTCAGTCTCCACTGGGCTGGCAGTCTCTGTACTGAACCTGGGCATCAGCCAACATCTGAGCTCTTGCCTTAAGTGATATTGGCTTCAGAGTGTCAGGCACCTGTCTTGGGGGAAAGCAGGATTTTTCTCTTATTGGTATGGAGTGCCAGATTCTGGCTTTAACAAATTCAGTTTATGTGAAGCAATACCATCCCCCAATTTATACCTATTGTGTCTAAGTAATGAGCACCTTCTTTCATTCTCAGAGGTGACCCACTTTGGATAACAAATTATGTAGACACAACCATACTCATAGAAATGCAAGTGAAAGCAAGGTGGCTGGGCATGATTTAAGGGCCATGAAAAATTAAAAAAATAAGTTTTAGGGAATTAAAATTTGATTTTCAACACTGAGGAATTAGAGCTACCAGCATATGAAAGTTTGAGAGAAAGAGACTGTGTGTGTGTGTGTGTGTACAGGGGAAAGGAAAATGTGGTGAGCCAGCAGATGTTTAACAACCAGCTCTCAGGGCGTTGGTGCCCTGGTTTGTTGTGTTTTCTGATTTCCATGGTGTAAATACTATGATCACAGATGATTTCATGCTACAAATATGATGTTACTGAACACAGGAGTAAGAACGAAAGAGATGTGTACAGTAAGTTCTTGTGAGCTGGTATGAGCTGGCTCCCATGCACCAATGAACTTTGAATACTTCTGTGGTGTTTCACTTTTTACAATATTCATGTATAACTTTCATAACAAATCCTGCATATATGCAGTATATGTACGTGATATATATATACATACACACACACACACACTCATGAGACATAAATACACGCACTTACATATTGGGTTGGCTAAAAAAATTTGTTTGGGTTTTTCTGTAAGATTGTACCGAAAACCTGAACAATTTTTTTTGGTCAACCCAACATATCTGTGTGAGAGTTAGTCTTAACAGTCTTCCTAAAGTTTTTAGTAAATTTTAGTGAATGCACTTGAGTGCGTAACACACTGAGGGGCTCTCATAAATCCGGTGGCCACAGGGTTTCATAATTTCATAACTGTCATAAACTGCCATGATTTTGGAGAAGGCAATGGAAATCCACTCCAGTACTCTTGCCTGGAAAGTCCCATGGACGGAGGAGCCTGGTAGGCTGCAGTCCATGGGGTCGCTAAGAGTCGGACACAACTGAGCGACTTCACTTTCCCTTTCATGCATTGGAGAAGGAAATGGAAACCCACTCCAGTGTTCTTGCCTGGAGAGTCCCAGGGACAGCGGAGCCTGGTGGGTTGCCATCCATGGGGTCACACACAGTCGGACACGACTGAAGCAACTTAGCAGCAGCAGCCATGATTTACCTTGCTAGCCCATATCTGGTACCTAAAACCCCTGGCTTCCATGTTGTGATGGAAGCTAAATGGACAGTGGGAAACTGCTTTGAGGTCGTGAGTGTGAAATGAGATCTAACCTCAGGTAGGGAGAAAAAGAAGTTCAAGTGACGAGCGAACACAACGGGAGGACAGAAGTGTAAAGTTGCCGTTTATCGACTTTGCTTTCTACAATGAAGTGTTTCCAGCAGGTCCTTAAGAGTGGGAGGGGAGTGAGGAAGAAACAGTCTGTACTTGCATTTATTGATGCAGCGCCTGCTGGTCACACTGCAACTCGATACAAACAGCCCGGCAGAGACTGGGGCCCTGACTCTTGTTCTCATCAATGTAAACACAACATTAATATTGAAGATTCAAGAAAATGGGTAAAAAGTCCAGTGTCCCCTCAGTCTGTGTGATGGTGAAGGTGCTGGCCTACTCTTGGATGGGTCCCCAAGGGAGCCTGAGGTCATGACCTTGGCCCAGCCGCAGCAGAGCAGACAGGAACACAGAGGAGCCCCACACATTCTTCCCAAAGTTCTCCCAACGGGCTCATGAATCTTCAGGACTGAATAATGAAAGTTCTTTTAAAGGCCTGAGAGGTTCATACCTTTCACGTGCACAGAAACCATCCATTTAAAGCCCTATCCCCATGACTCAGTCACTGCCCAGAGAAAATGAGACCAGCTGTACAATAGCTGGTCTTTGCACTTCCACAGTCCTCTGTAGCCCCCAGATTCTGAACAATTGGAAATTTAAGGTCATGGGGCCTTGAGGACCATCCTGAAGAAGGCTACCCATGTTTAAATACTGGTTGAAGACTCTTGTCTTCTTGGTTGAGCCACTGCTGATCAAGGGATGTTAGCTGAGGCAGCTGGTTTTCCTTCAGAGCTTTAAAGTATCAGGTTTTCTATTTGGGATTCCCAGACTCAAACAAACAAAACCCCCCAAAACAAGAGTGACCTTGAGGACAAGGAGCCAACTGATCCCACCTCCAGGTCCTGTCAAGTACAATGTCAAGTACAATAGTTTGATCATTGGCGTGCCCTCCTTTTGGATATATGGTTAAACTGTAGGGCGAAGAAGAAAGTTTTCTCTGATAAAGAGACATTTTTGCTTTTATTTCCTGGGATGGATAACCCCCAGCACCCTGCCTTCCCTTAAAAAAAAAAACAAACAAAAAAACAATGAAAACATCCCAAAGACCTGGCTGTGTGGCTTTGTGGAAGGATAACCCCTTTGCTCCCTCTCACCCTCTGTGTCCCGTTCTTAGAGAGACTGCGTAGATGGGTGATTTCCCCTGCTCTGGGAATGATGGATCCTGGGCCAGAGTGGGGTTGGCTGGATCCTTGTCCCAGATCTCCATAATGAGGGCAGCTTAGTTGGGCCAAAGAGACAAATAAAAACAAACCAAAACAGTGATGCTCAATTTGAGTTTGAAGGCTGGGCCCCAAACAGCAAGTGGCTCTCCCCACCCTGCAGAACATCTGTTGCTCATGGTGGGCTTCCTGGTGCTAGCTGTTGTTCTCGGCCGTGAGATATTTGAGGGCAGCAAAGCCATAGCGGCGGGACATGTCCTGCTGAAACTCTTCCTTCAGGGTTTTGAGACAGATGCGGTATTGCTTGTTGGACCGGAACTTGGTGATGTCAAAGCTGGGGGCGTGAGGCATGTGGATCATGTATGCATTGGGCAGCACGATGAATTCATACTCCTGGAAGCAGACAAGAGCAGACTGAGACCCTCAGAGTCCCCCAGTGATGTACAGTGAGCACCCAAGCAGACAGCTACTTGACTAAACAAAGGAATGAAGTAATGTATGACCCCAGTAGCAGGGCAGCACCATGGACAGCATCACCACGTGGATGAGGGCAGTTAGTTCAAGGTTGTCTCCATGACCTTGGGTACATTACCTGGCTTCTCTGAGCCTTAGTTTTCTCGTCTATAAAGTGAAAGTAATTCTCCCTTGAGACTACTACCACAGTCACACCTACAGTATACAGTCTATAACTGAACTACGAAGGCAGAACTGAGGAGCTCAAAAAGAAACTTACTGGCCCCACAAATCCCCTTAAATTCACTATCTGGTCCTTTGGAGAAAAGCTTTGCAGACCTCTGGTTTAGCCTATTAGAATTCTGTAGGTGATTTCGAGGCAGGTGCTCAATAAGTATTAGCTGAATGAATGAAAGGGTTTCATGATTAAACACAGACTGAAAATCACCCCTTTAGTTATAGGGTAGAATAGCTGCACCTTATCTGCATGTTTTGTGTCATTTATATTGAATTCCTAGAATGCTTTGTGTCAGTTACATGACTCACAGGCTGAGTGATGGTCACCATTTATTCATCTTCATCACTCGGTTGAATGAGGATGAGGGGGTGAAATGGTTTGTACCAGGACACTCAGATGTGCTGGGGACCTGGATGGGAACCCAACTGTCACCCAAGGGAAGAGAAAGAAAAATGGATTAGGAATCAACAGAGCTGAGAACAAGTACTGTCATATTCTTACTCTAGGACCACGAACACACATTGTTCCTTCTTGAGTCCCTGCCTCTCTATCTCCAAGGCCCTTTCAGCTCTGAGGTCCAGGCGTCCCCTCCCCAGTTCCCCCTACCGCCCCCACAGTACTGGGGCCATAACATTCTACTTTTCTCACCTGGGCATCTAATTCCATGATGTGAGCCACCTTGTTCCAGCCAAAGCCCACAAACCTCCGGTCGTACTCAGGGCAGTCCCGTCTCACAACAACATACGGCTCGAAATCGGCCTCCCACTCAACCCGGTAAGGCGTGGTAGCAGTCCGCCACTTGGCGAAGTTTGTGGGTGCGTGGCCTTTTGTCCAGACATGGTACCTGGGACACAAGGAGAAAAGCCATTGGTGGAGGGGAAGGAAGCAGAGGTTTCCAAATGCTGGTCTGGAGAATAAAGATATATATGCTGATATAGTCTTTGTTGTGGGTTGAATTTTTGTCCCCATTCCTCACCTTCCCCTCCGCCCTGGCCAAAGCTATGTTCAAGTCTTGACCCCTAGTATCCGTGAATGCAACCTATTTGGAGAGAAGATCTTTGCAGATGTAATCAAGTCAAGAGGAGGTCAGTGGATTGTTGTGGTCTCTAATCCAAAGTCCTTATAAAAGGAGAAAATTTTGGACACAGAGATATGCAGGAGGAACTCCATGTGAAGACATGGGCAGAGATGAAGTGAGACACCTCCAAGCCTAGGGATGCCAAGGATTGCTGGCAACCACCAGAAGCTAGAAAAAGGCAAGAAAGAAATCTGCCCTTGAGCCTTTGGAGGAAGCCAGGAACTACCAACAACACCTCGATTTTGGACTTCTGGTTTGCAGAATGGTGAGGATAAGTTTCTATCATTTTAAGCTACCCAGTTTGTAGTACTTTGCTATAGCAACAAAAGTGAAAGTGGCTCCGTCATGTCTGACTCTCTGCAACCTCATGGACTATACAGTCTATGGAATTCTCCTGGCCAGAATACTGGAGTGGGTAGCTGTTCCATTCTCCAGGGATCTTCTCAACTCAGGGATTGAACCCAGGTCTCCTACACTGCAGGCAGATTCTTTACCAACTGAGCCACCAGGGACCCCAAGAATACTGGAGTGGGTAGCCTATCCCTCCTCCAGTGGGTCTTCCCAACCCAGGAATCAAATCAGGGTCTCCTGCATTGCAGGCGGATTCTTTACCAGTTGAGCTACCCGGGAAGCCCTATAGCAACAGAGACAGCCCCTTACATATTTGTTTTAGCGTTAGAGTGGTTGAGCAGCTTGACCAAGACCAAGTAATTAATGTTGAAATATATTTTTCCTGAATTCCTAGTTTTGTTTTTTCTACCCTTGTGTTCATGTGCTCAGTCGAGTCTGACTCTTTGAGATCCCATGGACTGTAGTCTGCCAGGTTCCCCTGTCCTCGGGATTTTCTAGGCAGGAATGGTAGAGTGGGTTGCCATTTCCTTCTCCAGCAAATCTTCCTGACACAAGGACCAAACCTGTGTCTCTGGTGTCTCCTGCATTGCACACAGATTCTTTACTGCCGTGCCAGCGGGGAAGCCCCTTGGGTTGGCCAAAAAGTGTGTTCAAGGCTTTCCATAACATCTTAAGGAAAACCCCGAATGAACTTGTTGACCAATCCAATACATCCTTCACTAATGAAGAGGCTGTCGCTATGAAAAGGTACATGACTTTCTGGATTGCTGTCTGTCATTTATGTGGAACAGCAGGTTAGTCTGTAACAGGAAGTGGAAGGCAGAAATCTGGGAAGACTTTTGGTGACCCTGTCCTAGTATAATGTCTTCCTCTTGAGGCAGGACCTATGAGCATGATATCACTCCTGCAATTATGTTACATTATATGGCAAAAAGGATTTTTGTAGATGCAGTTATGGCTACTAATCAGTTGACTTGAGACTAATGGCATGAGTCTGACCTAATCACATGAACCTTTATATCTGGGTTTGGAAGAAAGCAAAAAGCCGTGTGTGAGCTGCCTATGGGGGGTCATGTGGCAAAAAGCCTGTGGGTAAATGGTGACCTCAGTCCTCCAGTCACAAGGAAAGGAATCCTGTCAGCAAGCAGTGTGCCCGCAGGAGAACCACACACTCTAGGGACAACTGCAGCCTCGCCCACACTGATTTCAGCCAAATGAGAACCGTAAGCAGAGAATCCAGTCATTCCATGCTTGGACCTCTGACCCTCAGAAAGTGTCTGTGAGATAACAAATCTGTATTGTTTTGAGCTTCTAAACTTGTGGTAATTTGTTATATAGCAACAGAAATGAATATAACTATGGGTGGCACTAGTGGTACAGAACCCACCTGCCAATGCAGGAGACATAAGAGATGCAGGTTCAGTCCCTAGGTCGGGAAGATCCCCTGGAGGAGGAAATGGCACCACACTCCAGTATTCTTGCCTAGAGAATCCCATGGACAGAGGAGCCTGGAAGCCTATGGTCCATAAGGTCACAAAGAGTTGGACATGACTTAGCAACTGAACAACAGTAATAATGGTAATAAGCTCTGGGAAGCACTTAAGCTGGTTATACTGTACTACCCATAACTCTAAGTTCTCATAATATACCCAGTATCAAGTTACAAATAGCAACAGGTAGATCAGGGATGCATACCTAGGCAGCCTGGTTCAAGGGATAGGAGCTGTAATCAGGTTAAGGTTTAAGTTAACTATGCTGAGTTACCTCTCTTTATATGTCGCTGTCACCACACTCTCTGGCCTGTATCTAGAACAAGTAGTCAATGGGGCCTATACAGGAAGTTGAATGAATGAAAGAGAAATCTATAAACCTGAGAGGCACCTAAGACAAAAGTCAGTTAGTGGGGCAGGAATATGTCTCTGGGTGCTAAAAGAGATGGGGGCTGAGAGCCAGTGAAGCAGCAGATGGGGCCCAAGAGAAAGAAAATTCTAGAAAAAAAAGCTTCAGAAAATGCCCCAAGAAGCCTACTGTCACACCAGTAGACAGTGGTCTCCAGAACATGCTTTCTGAGAAAATCAACATTAGCCGCCCCCCACCCCCCCAAAAAAAAACAGTGATGAGAGACATTTCCTGGGTCCTCCTTGGGGATGCCGCTTAGAGGAAACTCGGGGCACTCTGCGTTGAGCAGAGGTCCCCCAGCCGGCATGTGTATCAGAATCCCCTGGAGGACTACTTAACAGCCAGATTGCCGGATTCCACCCCAGAGTTTCTGATCCAGTAGGGCTGGGGTGGGGCTTGAGACTTGGTGCTTCTAACAAGTTCCCAGGGGGGGCTGGTGCTACTGGTCCAGGGACCACTCTCAGAACCGCTGTCCTGGAGGACGGGTAGACCTGAGCATGACTATTAGTTCAGGTGCTGTTGGGAGTAGATTTCAGCGGCTAGGAGGTTTAAGAGTTCATCATTTGGAGGGAAGGTGACAAAGCAGTTTCTTGGAAGGAAGGTTTGTAATTCAGCACTTGGCATGATGGCTTGCAAGCTCTTGGCCAGAGCAGCAATCACGGACACAGCAGGCCAACCCCCCGCTCTCCCAGCTCTCAGGCCCTTGGACTTGGCCTTGAAATGAGTTCTTAAATAACCTGGGGATTTGGAAGGAAGGGTGCCTTGGAGACTTGCCAGGTGATGAGCCTTTGGGAAGATCACCTGGAGTAGGAAATGGCAACCTGCTTCTGTACTCTTGCCTGAAACTCCCATGGACAGAGGAACCTGGAGGACCAGAGTCCATGGGGTCAGGCACCGCTGAGCGACACGCGCAGCCATTAGGCTATGGAGTCCAGAGTCTCCACTTTTGCCTGCATTTTCAGACGCTGCTAAGTAAATTCAGGACTTGACCAGTGGTCTGACGGTATTTTGGTTAAGAGCCTAGGCTCTGTGGTTTTTAGACCTGGGCTGAATCCAGGCTCTGTCATGTACTGGCTGTGTGGCTTGGGCTAGTTATGTAGCCTCTCAGAGCCTCAAGTTTCTTTATCTGTAAAATGGGGATAGCATATCTGCCTCATGGATTTGTTGTGAGGATTAAATGAGCTGATCCCAGTGCCCAGCTCATGGTTTGTTGTTCAGTTGCTAAGTTGTGTCACTCTTTGTGACCCCATAGACTGCAGCACACTAGGCTTCCCCGTCCTTCAGTCCACTCCTCAATTCCTTTATCTGTATGAGAGGTGAACAGGGAGCTCCTCTGAATTGTTGCATGAATAACCTATCTCATAAAGTTATCTTCACAAAATAATGTTTGCTTGAGAAAACCTTCTAGAAACTTCTAGTAACTTAACAGTGGTATAAAAACCTAAGTTATTATTAGGATCTTTTCAGCAAAATTCAGATTGCATAGAAATGTATGTTTTGGGGGGGGCTTCCTAGGTAGTGCCAGTGGTAAAGAACCTACCTGCCAATGTGGGAGACATAAGAGGCGTGGGTTAGATCCCTGGGTTGGGAAGATCCCCTGAAGGAGGGCATGGCAAACTACTCCAGTATTTTTTTTTTTTCCCACTGCAGTATTCTCTCCTGGAGAATTCCCAGGCACAGAGGAGCCTGGCAGGCTACAGTCCATATGGTCGCAAAGAATCAGACACGACTGAAGTGACTGAGCACGCATGTGGTTTTATTTGTTTTTAGTTCAAAGGAAGTGTTTATACTGTTTAAAAGGGAGGCCTTTCTTTAAAATGGGAGCAGAAGGTGGGCGTGGCTCTCTCTCTCAATCAGGAGACCAAACAGGATTCCTACTCACCCAGGGGGCTCCCCTTAATGCTGCAGTCTGCCCCTGGGGACAGCAGCCATCTGTGTCTGTGCCATTGTGCAGACTCCCTGGCCCTTTGGACAGGGGGACGGGGAGCTCCTCTGCTTTGTTTCTGCAGGAGTGAGGCATCTGGGAAGTTAGAGAAATGAGGGGTTTGTTTGAAACTGTCACTCGGGCAGCAGGACAGACAGCTGCAATCTTGGAGTCACCTGGATGCTTTTAACTGTTGAAGCTACTACTGCTGCCCATCCCAGGCCTGAGGACCTCAGAGAACAGATCGCTCACAAGAAAAGAAAATGAGAGAGCGCCACCATGGCCCTAATGTGACGAAACCCACTGATCAAACGAGTGAATGGACGAGCAAACCAAAAGGAGAAGTCAGAGTCAGCAGACAGGGGCAGAACATCAACTGATTCAAGTGGAAAAGAAAGAAGCTGACCACCCTACCCAGCCTTCCTGTCCTTTCCATCTGGGTACACAGGGCGAACTCACTCTCTCACATTGGTAAGTTGTGTCTGACTCTTTCATGACGCTATGGACTGTAGTCTGCCAGGCTCCTCTGTCCATGAGATTTCCCAGGCAAGAATACTGGTGTGGATTACCATTTCCTCCTCCAGGGCATCTTCCCACCCAGGGATCGAACCCAGGTCTCAGGCATTGGCAGGTGATTCTTTACCATTGAGCCATTAGGAAGCCCTATAGGTCAATCACACAAAAAGCACACGGCACGTGGGAAGAGAAAGAATTATTCCAGGCACACATTTGGGCCAGCAGTGCTTCTGTGGCCTTAAAATGGTCTCATGCCAATGACAACTATCTGGGCCAGCAGCGCCTCTGGCTTCTGGTTTCCCAGGAGCGAGGACGACTTTGGGCTCCCCCTCTCCCAGGGGGTGGCAGTGAGGGCCACTCACCTGAACGTGAAGAGGGTCCCCATGTCTAGCATCGAGAGCAGCTCGGCCTTCGACTTGGGGAAGGAGAGCCGGTAGCGCAGTGTCTCAAACGCGGGGACGATCATGGCCTTCTTGGTGTTGGCGAGGTCCAGCTGGATGACAGACTTCCTGGAGAGAGGGCAGGCAGAGAGACAGGGCCCCTGTAATGCCAGGTAGAGGCTGCCCCATGCGAGGGTGTGGAGGTGGCTGGCACAAGGAGGGGTCGTAGAGAAAGCCAGGGGCAGCATCTCAGTTTAAACAGAAGGGAATCTGAGAGCTGGGGGAGGCCTGGAAGCTTGTCCAGTAGCACTCAGGAGCCTGGCTGTCTATGGGCCAGAAGGCAGAGTCTTTCTGGAGGGGGAGTGGAGGGGCTGCACGTTCACAGCGTGTGCCCCTGTCAGAGCCAAGTGCAAAAGCCAAGAGACCAGGTATTCACAAGGTGTGGAGACCAGCCTGCTTGCTGGGTCCCCTGGGCTGGCCACACACCTGATGCATCACTGGCCACAAGGAGAGCTGGACATAACGCTGATGAGATGATTGCCAACCTGGGCATCTGTGGTCCCATCTCTGGGACTCTTCACTCCTTGGACTCCTTCCGATGCTAAGCCTTCAAACTCGCCTGACACACCCCACAGAGTCAGCACCCAACATGCCAGAGCTCTGGACCCCGCCATCCTCTCACTCCTGCCTTCTGTACCTCTGAGACCCAGCTCCTGCCTTCTGGACTTGTCTGCCTGGAGCCAGCTCTGAGGCCATCATTTGAAAGAGAGAAAGGTCACGGCGCATGAGGCTGTAATGAACCACAGATAGGACTTGAAAGCCTGGCTCTTCACTTTAGGTGTCTTGCTATATTTTACAAGTAATTCAGTTTCTCATGACCTCAGGTTCCTCCTCAAAATGGGGCAATAATATCTCCCTGCTGAGCTGCTGTGGAAACTGGACAAGGTACCAGAAATACTAGTACTGCCAGGCGTACCAGGCACATGGCAAGCAGTCCCCATTATACTGCACTGCCGTCCCATTCCCAGGCATCTCTCTGGTCATGGCTGTGATACTTCATGCTGGCTTCCTGCTCAGATTACTGACCCTCGGGTCTCAGGCCAGCCTGAGATGCTCATTATCTCTGAGACAGAGAAAGAATTCTCCCTTGGAGTAACACGAGGTATTTCACAAAAATGCTGTAAGAAGCAGTCATCCAGTGCAATACAACTGCTTCTTACTTAAAGTAATTTACTCAATAGAACACTGAGCCTGTGTGTGGAGGCCAGGTTGGTCTGCAAGGAGCAGTAACTTGTGAGCCCAGGCCAGCGTGGGAAATGAACAGAGAAGCAATCCAAAAAAGAAGAGCAGCAGGGTTCGGTAGCCACAGGTGAGGGGGAGTCTGGACCAGGTCGAGATAAGGAGGGGTTTCTCGGAACCACTCTTGGTGAAGGGGTCTCACCAGCTCCCAGTGCCAGAGGGTGGTTGAGATGGACTGGAAGTTGACATGAGAATTCTTCAAGTATCATTTGCAGTTCACTCTATAATTATGCTTCAGTTAAGTATATACCAAATGATATATGACCCTCACATCACTATTTCAAGACAGATTTGTAAAGGATGACCCCAAGATAGAATCTGGGTGAGCTACCCTTGGCTGGTTGGAGGATCAGAGGTCTGAGTCAGCCTGTTCTGACCTGCATTCCTCTTGTCTTTCTCTAAGCAATGCCTTTATACAAACACTTAAGGTTCCCTGGCCTGTGGCCAGACATTCTCTTTCATATCAACCTTATGCTGGACATTGGCAGACTGGGGGCTTGTTACCTTTCCTCCAGGAAAGGTATGTTGTTGTTGTTGAATTGCTAAGTTGTGTCTGACTCTTTGTGACCCCATAGACTGCAGCACACCAGGCTCCTCTGTCCATGGGATTTCCCAGGCAAGAATACTGGAGTGGGTTGCCATTTCCTTCTCCAGGGGATCTTCCCTACCCAGGAATCAAATGCTCATCTCCTGCTTGGCAGATGGATTCTTTACCACTGAGCAACCTGGGAGACCCAGGAAAGCAAGCATCTTATTTATTGACATGGGTGTTAGGGATGGGACATATGGGTCTAAAGAATATCCTTGGATCAAAATGGCAAAGCCCCTGGAGGGAGGGAAGTTATCCCAGCACTGATGGGTGGTTGCTATTCCTTCAACAGTCATTATGCATTTACTATGTGCCAGGCACTCTGCTTGGAAATACAGACCACCACCTCCAAAGTCTCTTCCTGCCTGATGCTGACATTCTCATCTAAAATGTTTCAGGATGCTAAAAGCCCAAGGGCAAGGATCGCTAAACTAGGACTCAAGATTGCATTTGCAGCTAATTATGTGAAGATATGATTGCTGTGGAAATGGAGTGGGAGGCTGGGAGGGCTGAACAACAAAGGGAATGAAGAAGTATACACACATACACAACAGTTACAGAGATCTATGAATGTGGGTATCTCTATATAAACCTCAAATTGCTGTTACAGTCAAGGTTATTATAGAAACCACTTCTTAAAAAAATTTTTTTTTTTAAAATTTATTTCTCTGACTGTGCTGGGTCTTAGTTGAGGCATGCAGGATCTTTGATCTTTGTTGCTACATGTGAGATCTAGTTCCCTGACCAGGGATTGAACCCGGACTCCCAGCACTGGGAGCATGGAGCTGTAGCCACTGGGCCACCAGGGAAGTCTCTAGAAGCCACTTATTGGAATAGAAGATAACTCCCCTTCTCATGGTCCCTGTACACAGGGGCAGCCCTGACCAGGTGTTCGGGGCAGACACTAAGGTTTTAAATCCGTTTCTCACTCTTGGAAATCTGAACAGATGCAGAGGCTGGAGACCACAGAGGTCACTTGTGCTAACACCAGGCAGCACTCCAGAGGTTTCTGAATTTCTGCTGCACAGGGGCCCAGAGCTGCCATGGGTTACTTATGGTCTCAAGTACTAGTTTTCTGAATCCTACTTTGATTCCATAAGATAAACCACTCAGCAATTATGCTTCCCCTTTGATTTCTTTTCATTTTAATTAAGCGTCCAGCACTGGTTTCTGTTGCTTGCGACCGACCAACCAGTACACTGCAAGGTCCACAGTAAGCAGACCCAGTCAGCAGCATGCCGCCCCAAACTGAGTCCTAAGGAAGCTTCTTTCCCTCTGCAGAGACAGTATGAGATTCTGGAGTGCTTTCTGTAAATTCCATTTAATCTCGCTGAGACACAAAGTGCCACGGAGACGGATTTGTCACTAGATAGGTTTGTTTCAACCTCAGTTCAAGGAGGCTTTGATATCGGTGTCCTGAATGGTTCTTATTAAGAAGTTGTTTCAGCAACAAAGTGGTTTCAGGGCACTGACTCTGAGAACATCTGTTCCCTGAGCTGGTAACGGCAGCCTGGGCTTTCCTGCACTAGTGTATACAGTCAGCACCTCCCACCTTGGCTGGCCTGCTGACCACCTTGAGTGGCATGGTCTTCGGCCACTTTTACTAGAAAGTGAGTCCAGGAGAAGACAGAATGTCTCCAGTGCAGGTTCTTCCAGGAGCAGAGGGGGGATGGTGAAGTGGGAAGGCTGGCCCAGGGGCCAAGAGACCTGCGTCCTGGAGCCAGCTCTAACAGGCTGAACAGCTCTGGAGCCTGTCATTCCTCTCTCTGAGACTAGTTAATCTAGAGCTTTCAAACTGAAGATTTTTAAAAAACAGTATTTTTACTTATTTGGCTTCACCAGGTCTTAGTTGTGGCACACACAGGCTCTCTGATTTTCTTGCGGCAGGTGGAATCTTTAGTTGCAGCAGGTGGGATTTAGTTCCCTGACCAGGGATCGAACCTGGACCTCCTGCACTGGTAGCAGGGAGTCCTCGCCACTGGACCACCAAGGGCAGCCCCTCAACTGAAGATTTTGGGAGGCAGTCTGGTACGGTAGTAAATAGGCAGCTTGGTTTCTGGCCCTGACTCCATCACTCCTCTTGGGCAAGTCACTTGGACCCTTCTGAGTCCAGGGTTCATCACATGTAAAACACTCTGATGAGAAAAGGTACGCGTTGCATACAGAAATGTGTGGTGCAGGGCCTGGTACGCACTAGGCACTGGCTACTTGATGGTGGCCGCTTCTGATGGTTTGTTTATGTGTCAGTTAGGCTGGGCTGTGGTGCCCAGCTGGTTGGTCAAATAATCCACCAGATGTTGCCATGAAGGTATCTCATGGATGTGATTAACATTTAGGATCAAGTAAAAACCCTTACCCTTGATAATGTGGGTGGGCCTCGTCCAATCAGTTGAAGGCCTTAAGAGCAAAAATTGAGCTTTACTAGGAAAGAAGGAATTCTACCCCCAAATTGTAACACAGGAATCCTGTGTTTCCAGCCTGCTGGTCTGCTCTGTGAATTTCAGACTTGCCACCATCACAGTTCCTTAAAGTCACCATCCAGCCATCTAATCATCCTATGGTTCTGTTTCTCTGAAAAATCCTGACTGGCCCACTTGCCTTTGTCCATGACTCCTTTGAAATTATTCACAAGCCTACTAGAATGTTTCGGGCATGCAGAACTCTTAAAAGCCACCTTAGTTATCTACAGCAGCAATTCAGAATCTTGCTGGTATAACAGAGTGCCCAGTAAACACAGTGTCTTGGAAGCAGCCAGCAGCAGGTTAGGGTCTTGCCTGTCACCCTCCTGTGACCTTGAGGACCTTGTAGTCACAGCCTTCCCATCTGTAGAATGGACATGATGTTCTTGTCAGTCGGAACTGCTGTGAGGATGAAGTGAAATCATTGCTCTAGAGCCATTCTAGAATAACTGAGTAACAAATGAGCTAGCGCTCTCTCTCCAGATTCAGCTTCCCAGTGGGTCTGGAGCAAGTGAGGGGGTGAGAGCAAAGGGCTCAGTAAAGGCCACCAACTGCTTAAACCAGGGTCGTTTTCTGGCTTGCCAGCCTGCCTGTCTATGGAAACAGAGTTGATTTGATTTCGGTCTGTAGCCAGCTCCTTGAGCCCTCTTTCACATCACAAATAATTCAAGCATTCCCAACAGAGTCCATTCATCCCCTCCAGCCTGGCCCAGCTGACCTGCTGGGAGACTGTGAGCCACCACTGTCTTCCAAGTCCCCCGTGTCCTCACCTGTGCGTCTTTTCCCCGCAGCCTCTTGTGTTAGTTCACTCAAGTATGCAAACTGTTCACGGACTGTGTTGCTCCCACTTGCTAAAACTGGTGATTGGTGGGGATGAGGAGGGAATGTGAGAGTAGCAAGGTTCCCTAAGCCATTCGAGGGGGTGGAGGTGGGCAGAGACTGTAGGCTTTCATGGGGCTCAGCATTAAGTCAAATAATAGCAAGAAAGGGTAGACTTTTTACTGTAGGTAGATGGTCTTCCTGGTGCTTAAAATGACCAAACTCCAAGACTGATCCTGGTAGTTGACTGCGTGTATACTCACCAACCACCCCCCCACCCCTTCTCTTTATAACCCCATCCTCCACCCTAGAGGCAGGCCTCTATCATCAGGAAAACAGCCCAGGTTTCTGACACGAGGAGATGATGGGAAAGAGTCTCAGAGAAATAAGAAACAGGGATACACTGTGGGTTCTAATGCAGTAAAGATGAGGGCTCTGAGGCTGGGGGCCTAGGTTTGCACCCCGGCTGATTACTTAACCTCTTTGTCCTGCGGTTTCTGTCTGTAAGATGGGGATGGTGATCCCAACGTTGATCTCAGAGGGTGCTGGTGAGCACTGAGCTGGTGAGCACTGAGTGCTCAGCCTGTGCCTGGCAGATGACAAGCTGTGGTGTGCACTGCTCATCAGCGTGGGCACCCACCCACCCCTCTCTTTATGCTGGCCTGCCCACAGCCTGGCACCCACCCTGGATCTTCCCATTTCGCTCTGTCATTGGTTCATTTCCTGGCTCGTTGCACCCTGTACCAGGCGCTGCTGCAACACCTAGGCTACACTGGTAAACAGAACGGGCAGACATCCCTGCCCTCGCGGAGTTGACATTTTGTGGTCGGGGGACAGATGAGAAGAACAAACAGCATGGCATGTTGGAGAGTGAGAACTGCTGAGAGAGCATGGTGCTGGGCGAGGGATGTCAGGAATGCCAGAGGTGGGAATGGGTTGTGATTTTAAATAAGGTGGTCCAGGCAGGCCTCACAGAGAAGGGGATATTTGAACAAATGGCTGGAGTAGGTGAGGGAGCGCGCTGCCTGGTGATGTGGGGTAAGAGCTTTCTGGGTTAAGGAAATAGCCAGTGCAAAGGCCCACCTGAGAAAAGCAAAGGAAGGAGCAGAGGGAGTACCTAGAACGGGACTGGAGAGGCTCCTGCAGATTACACAGGGTTCACAGATCACTGAGGGGTGCGGTGGGCAAACGAACCCCCTGCCCCCAAAGCCATCCACCTCCCGGTCCCAGGAACCTGCAGCTATGTGACCTTCCAGGGCAAAAGCGATGCTGCAAATGTGATTAAGGATGCTGAGATAGGAAGGTTATCCTGGATTATTCAGGTGGGCTCATTGTAACAGTGAGGATCCTTGTAAGAGGGAGGTAAGGGAAGGAAATGGCAACCCACTCCAG
Organism: Redunca redunca; assembly: GCA_006410935.1. Taxonomy (NCBI): domain Eukaryota; kingdom Metazoa; phylum Chordata; class Mammalia; order Artiodactyla; family Bovidae; genus Redunca; species Redunca redunca. The sequence continues at coordinate 513,431 of SJYQ01001793.1, forward strand.
TATTCTTGCCTGGAGAATCCCATGGACAGACGAGCCTGGCAGGCTACAGTCCATGAGGTCACAAAGAGTCAGACACACCTGATCGGATAATGCGCGTGCGCGCGCACGCACACACACACACACACACACACGCACACACACACGCGCGCGCGCGCACACACACACACACACACACACACACACACACGTGAAAAGTCAGAGAAGGAGGCGGGATGATGCCAGCAGAGGCTGAAGTGATGCGGACACAAGCCATAGAATGTGGGTAGGCCTCCAGGGAGCAAGAAAACAGCTTTTCCTCTAGGGCCCCCAGAGAGTGTGCAGCCCAGCAGACACCCTGACCCTTCTCAGAAGCCGTACAGCAGCCACAGGAAACTAACACAAAGGTCTTGGGTTTTACTTGGTGAGAGAAGCCACTGGGGAACTCTGAGCTGAGTGAGGGGTGAGAGGATCAGTTTTCTGTATTAAAAAATCACTCTGCTGCTGAGAGTTGACTGTAGTGGCTCCCAGGAGATCAGTCACAAAGCCCTCGACATAATATAGGTGCTGCCACATAGGATGGCCAGATATGCTGATGTCTCAAGAGGAGCCGACTAAAGTGATCTTGAACGCATGTGAGGGCTGGGTATCTCTCAGGGGATGCCGATTTGGAGAGACTGAGAAGTGAGGAAAAGAGCATCACCTTTTACACCAGATGATGCCGATTCTATCTCAGCACCACTAACTGTGCAATCACAGGCAATTTTCTTAACTCTGGGCGTTTGTTTCCTTATCTTGATAAAAGTAAACACTTCACAGGCTCGGTTATTGAGAAAGCTAAGATAATATATTCATTAATTAGTGAATATTTATGAAGCCAGGCAGAGATACAGAGTCCAGAGCTGAGCGAACTGATGATAATCTCTGTCGTGGCAGAGCCCAAAGAGGAGGGAGTGAGGAACACAGAAATGTAGGGCCTCTGGTGTGGAGTTTCCCATCACTGAGCTGGGTTCTTTTTTTTTTTTTTTCCTAGAGAGACAAAGTATCACTATATTAAAGATTATTAGGCTCTGGGGGAGAGAGAGAGGGAGAGGGTGGGGTGAGATGGGAGAATGGCATTGAAACATGTATACTATCAAGTAAGAAACGAATCGCCAGTCGATATCCGATGCAGGATGCAGGATGCTTGGGACTGATGCAAGGAGAGGACCCAGAGAGATGGTATGGGGTGGGAGGTGGGAGGGGATTCATGTTTGGGAACGCTTGTACACTCGTGGTGAATTCATGTTAATGTTTGGCAAAAGCAATACAGTAATGTAAAGTAAACTAAAGTTAAAATAAAAATTAAAAAAAAATAAAGATTATTAGGTACTTAAGGGAGAGGGAGTAGGGAGTTACTGTTTGGTTACAGAGTTTCAGTTCTGAAGGTACAAATAGTTCTGGAGATGGATAATGGTGATGGCTACAAAACAAGGAGACTGAATGCCACCAAACTCTACACTTAAAAGATGTACAGATGGGTTAGGAGGATGCATTGTTAAAAATTATAATTTTATTGGAGCATAGTCATTTTTTAATGTTAGTTTCAGGTGTATAGCAAAGTGATTCAATTTTTTCATCATGTTTTCTCACATAGAGCATCATGGAATATTGAGAAGTTTCCTGTGCAGAGCACAGGAGAACTTGGTCCTTGTTGGTTATCTGTTATTAATAGTGTGGGTGTCTGTGTGTTCATTCCAAGCTCCTGATTTATCCCTCCCCACCACCTTTCCCCTTTGGTAATCACAGGTTTGTTTTCCATAATTTTAAGTCTATTTCTGCTCTGTAAGTAAGTTCATTTGTATCTCTTTTTGAAAAACAGATTGCACATATGGCTGATAGCATGTGTTTGTCTTTGACTGACTTCACTTAGTATGGTCATCTCTAGGCCCATCCATGTTGCTGCAGATGGCACTGCTGCATTCATTTTTAGAGCTGAGTAACATTCCGATGTATATGTGTACCACATCTTCATCCATCCATTTGCTGTTGTGAATAGTGCTTCAGTGACCACTGGGGTGCACGTATGTTTTCTCAAGATATATATCCCAGAGTGGGGTTCCTGATCATATGGTCATTCTATTTTTAGATTTTAAAGGAATCTCTATATGTTCTCTATAGTGGTTATAATAAGTTACCTTCCCACCAACAGTGTAGGAGGGTTCCCTTTTCTCCATACCCTCTCCAGCATTTATTGTTTGTAGACTTTCTGCTGATGGCCATTTTGGGTTTGAGGTGATACCTGATTGGAGTTTATAGATAATAAACCACATTTATTTCTCCAGTAATTAGTGAAGTTGAGCATCTTAATGTACCTGTTGGCCATCTGTATGTCTTCTTTGGAGAAATGTCTGTTTAGTTCTTTTTATTTTTCAATTGGCTTTTTTTTTTTGACACAGAGCTGCATGAGCTGTTTGTGTATTTTGGAGATTAATCCGTTGTAGGTTACCTTGTTTGCAAATATTTTCTGCCATTCTGTGGGTTGTCTTTTGGTTTGTTTATGGCTTCCTTTGCTGTGCAGAAGCTTTTAAGTTTAATTAGGTCCCATTTATTTTCATTTTTGTTACTCTAGAAAGTGGATTAAAAAAGATACTGCTGCAATTTATGTCAAAGTGTGTTCTGCCTATGTTTCATAGTGTCTGGCCTTACATTTAGGTCTTTGATTCATTTTATTTTTCTGTATGGTGTTAGAGAATGTTCTAATTTCATTCTTTTACGGGTGGCTGTCCAGTTTTCCCAGCATCACTTATTGAAGAGACTCTTCTTCTCTGTGCCTTCTGGCCTACTTTGTTGCAGATTAATTGACCATAAGTGTGTGGATTTCTGGGCTCTCTATCCTTTCCTTGATCTATATTTCTGTTTTTGGGTCGCTACCATACTGTCTTAATTACTGTAGCTTCCTTGTACAGCCTGAATCTGGGAGTCTGATTCCTCTAGCTTCATTTCTCTCTGTAAGGACGGCTTTGGCTATTTGGGGTCATTTGTGTTTCCATATAAATTTTAAGATTTTTTTGTTCTAATTCTGTGAAAAATGCCATTGGTTAAGCTGTATTCTAAGAAGCAGGAGTTAGCCAGTCAGGAGGAGAAGGGGGTTCAAGGTATCTGCAAAGTTTGGAAATGAGGAAGCATAAAGGACCCAGGGGAACTGAATTTCTTATAATGCGCCTGATATATTGTAGGTAGTGAATACACAGTAATCAGAATTGCCTGTATTTCTTCAATGTATTCAGTATCAAGCCCCGTGCCAGGCACTTTATATAGACATCACTGCAACCTGTGACATATGTACCAGTGTTCCGAGTTTACCAAAGAGGACATTCAGTCTCAGAGAGGCTAAGTAATTTGCCTTAAAGCACAGCTATTGGTCACCACCACCATTAACAAAGGATGAAGATGCTGAAATCAATACTGTATGAATCAAGACTACACCAGTGTAGAAATAACCTGGAAAGATCAACAATCAAATAACCTGTGAAAGATCACAGGATCTGTATGGACCAGGTCTGTTAATGCGGTGATTTGGCAGCTAGAGCAATGAACCTCGTGGGAGCTCATGGATCAAGGCAACTGGTGGGAGAGGTTAGGAAAGGGAAGGAGGGAGATGGCAGGAGGCTGGAGCCTGCATGCTGATACTCCTTACACAGCATCCCCACGGGGGATCCCACCTTGTAGCAGCTAACTGAGCAGAGGCCAGGATGCAGGCAGTATTTGGAGATACAGAGGCGTGCACCGACCTCCTGGCTTACTGAGCTCCCTACACTGGTGATTTTTCTGTTCTTTACCATCCACGAGTTTCTCTAACTAATACAGTCTGCTTTTGACTCCTTGGATCAGGCCAAGGTCAGAAATGGCCCCTCACTGTCAAATCCAACAGATTTTGCCGTTCTCATTTTTCTTTCCTCTGCACTTGGTGCTGAAGACCAATCCCTCTGCCCTTAGCTTGAGAACGCCATCTCCCACTCGCCCACTCTTGCTGCTTTGTGCATGAGCCCTCTTGGTGCTTGTTGTCTTCTGGACATCTCTTGCTGCCCCTTCTCCCTGGGTAGGGGTGAAAATCCTCACTCTCTGGTCATGAAAGCTTCCACTCCATTAACAGAAGTGGCTGTGCTGATTTCCTCGTGTTGGTGCAAAGAATGGCTGAGGCTGATGATGACAAGTGACAAACTGCTGGGAACTATGGGGCTGAAGGTATGGGGGCTGCTGTCAGGCTTCCAGGAGAGGAGACCTCAGCTCTCAGAGCTTGGATACCTGCAGCACCAAATGTCAGAGAGCCCGCTTTTTAATGAAACCTGAGTTTTAAGGAATCTAAGCGATACTTGTACAAGTTCCCAGGACTCACTCACAGGAAAGTTATAGTAAAAGGAACAGGATGAGGGAAAGAAATTTGTGCTGGAGTGTGCCTCTGCTTCCAAAACCAGAACAGCATCACTTTTTCTCTTAAGGCTTTGTGAGCAGCCAATTAGAGGAACTTGCTTCCCTGTACCTCCCCTGACCACCTCTGTTGGTCTTGATGTGTCCCGCTTGATGGGGAGCTACATCTTCTATGGGACTGGTTCATTCTGGACTTTAAAAAAATTCATACTGCAGTATAGTTGATTTACAGTGTTGTTAGTTTCAGGTGTATGGCAGAGTGGTTCCGTTATACAAATATCCATTTTTCAGATTCTTTTCCTATATAGATTTTCATAGAATACCGAGTTCTCTGTGCTATACAGTAGGTCCTTATGGATTATCTTATTTTCCTGCCAAAACAGAAGACTCTGGTTTGATCCCTGGGTTGGGAAGATCCCCTGGAGAAGGAACTGGCAACCCACTCCAGTATTCTTGCCTGGGAAATCCTATGGACAGAGGAGCAATGTGGGCTATAGCCCATGGGGTCACAAAAAGAGCTGGACACAATTGAGCAACTAAACAATAAGTGTGTGTATGTTAATCCTAAACTCCTAATTTATCCCTCCCCACCTCTGCTAATCATAAGTCTGTTTTTGAAGTCTGAGTCTATTTGTATATTGTAAATAAGTTCATTTGTAGCATTTTTAGTTTCCAGATATAAGTGATATCATATGACATTTGTCTTTGTACTGCACTTAGTATGATAATCTCTAGGTCTGTCCATGTTGCTGCAAATGGTATTCATTCTTTTTAATGGCTGAGTAGTATTCTACTATTTGTACCACATCTTTATCCATTCCTCTGTTGATGGACATTTAGATTGGTTCCCTGTCTTGGATATTGTAAATAGTGCCAACATGAACACTGGGGTGCATGTACCTTCTCAAATTATGGTTTTCTCTGGATATATACCCAGGGCTGGGCTTGAAGGATATGAGAATTCCATTTTTAGTTTTTCAAGGAACCCCCATACTGTTGTCCATAATGGATGTACCAACTTATATTCCTACCAACAATGTAAGAGGTTCCCTTTTCTCTCCATTTCCAGCACTTATTGTTTGTAGACTTTTTGATGATGGCCATTTTGACTTGTGTGAGGTGATACCTCATTGTAGTTTTGATTTACATTTTTCTAATAATTAGCAATGTTGAGCATCATCCTGGACCTTTTTGCTCACTGGGGACAGTGGGTGGTGGCAGCGTTAGTAACACACAGGACTGCCTGCTCATGTGCCCATCAGCTCTGCTATACTTGAGGTCATGGTTATGTTTCTTGCTCCAGCACTGTGCCAGGCACACAGCAGGCATTAAATAAATGTGCAGGGGATGAAGGAATCAATCTACGGTTATCTTACGTGATAGAATGGACAGTACTGTGAAGAATGGCAATTGTAGTTCTGCCACTTGGGCCTTTTGATCAAGTTTATCTTCTGCATTTAAAAAATGGTAATGTTTGTGATAAAAACAATCACATTTGTCAAGCACCTAGCACAATTCCTAGTGCATCGAGGGTGCTTGTAGACATCCATCAGTCTGCAGGGATTGCTTGCACCCTCAGATCCTCCTGGAAGGCTCACGAGGAGTTGATGGGCACAGCTGGGGTGATCCCTCCTTGAAGAGGAGGCTGAGACATGTGTCTGAAATGCCCCCGTACTTCTCTGATTTCTGCTTATTCCTGGAACTGTGTGGGTACAGTGCAGACGAACCAGTGAGCAAGCTGGCAGATGGTGAGAAGCAGCAGGGTTAACATGGCCACAGACACCCCCACCCTTGGAGGGGCACAGAAAAGTGTGTGTGTAGCTCTGAGAAGCCCCCATGTCTCCCGCTGCCCCACACCCCTCACACTGCCTAGCTTCAAGAGGACCCGAAAGAAGCCTGGCTTCCACTAGAGCAATGAGAGATCATCTGAGTAACACCTCAGGTGGGACTTAGCAGCCTGCCTCTGGGCTAGGCGTGCTGCTCATCTGCATGATAACTACAGAGGCCGACCTGGGCACAGCCTGTCCCAGGCCTTGCTTCACACCCCTGCTCGGGCGGCCAGGTAATATGGTTTTGCTCAGATTCTATTCCAGTTGCCTAGGAAATAAGTTCCCAGTAGACAGGCTTCCAGGAGGTATGTGGGGACAACAGCAAGGACTTGCAAATGAGGGAGATAAGACTGACTACAGGGAATGGAGCCGTAAGACACATCAGGAACGCAGGTGGAGATAAGCTGGGGTTGGGGGCAGCAAGACTGGGTGGTTTCTGAATTGATGGTATTAACACATCCAGGTGAAGTTATACCAGGTAGGGAGGGGCAGAAAAGAAAGAAAAGCTATGAATGAGCTTTCAGGGCAAAGTAATAAAAGAGAAAGCTGTTGTTGATTGCACCCAGATCTCTGCCAGGGACTCCAGTCAGCATCTCATGTTCCTCTCAGCATCCTTATTCATTCCTGCTGCTGATCAGTCGCATCAGTCGTGTCCGACTCTGTGCGACCCCAGAGATGGCAGCCCACAAGGCTCCCCCGTCCCTGGGATTCTCCAGGCAAGAACACGAGTGGGTTGCCATTTCCTTCCCCAGGATTATTCATTCCTACCTGTTAGCAATTATGTAACCCGTTTCCTGTTAGCAATTATGACTGAAGGACCAAGGGTGCTTTCTGTGTGCTGTCCTGGGTTAGTTGTGAGCCAGAGGTCACTGGAGGGGCTGTCAAGAGCTTCAAAGTTTGGAGGGCAGCCTGTGCAGATTCAGGCCCTACTTGGACACTCACCTGCTCTTACTCTCCAGCAACTTACATCTTTGTGCCGCTGTTTTATCCTCTCTGAGCTGGGGCTAGTATTAGGACCTGGGCAGGGGATTTCTCTACAGATTAAATGGGTCTTCTCATGTAGAAGCGAAGATAGTGCTTCAATGCATAAAAGGCACTTAATAACTACAACCTGGGAGGATGATCACAGCCATCACGATGATGGCAGAGAAGGGCCCATCAGGCATCTGGGCCCACAAACAGGTTAAGCACAACAGTAAAAGGAAAGCAAAAGCAAAATGAAGAAACAACTATGGAATGGAGAGAAAACATTTGTAAACAATACAACCTACAAGAGCCTAATTTCCAAAATATGCAAACAATCCAATCAAAAAGTGGACAGAAAAACTAATCAGACATTTCTCCAAAGACGACATACAGATGGCCATCAGGCACATGAAAAGATGCTCAATATTTCTAATTATTAGAGAAATGCAAATCAAAACTATAATGAGGTGTCACTTCACACCAGTCAGAATGGCCATCATCAAAAAGTCTATAAACTGTAAATGCTGGAGAAGGTGTGGAGAAAAGGGAACTCTTCTACAGTGGTGGTAGGAATGTAAGTGGGTGCAGCCATTATGGAAAAGGGTATAGAGGCTCCTCAAAAATGCTAAAAATAGACTTGCCACATGATCTGACAACCCTACTCCTGGGCATATATCCAGACAAAACTCAAGAAGGGTACAGGCACCCCTATGTTAACTGCAGCCAAGACACGGAAACAACCTAAATGTCCACTGACAGATGAGTGGATGAAGAAGATGTGATATATACAATAGAATATTAGCCATTAAAAATGAAATAATGCCATTTACAGCAACACGGATGGACCTAGAGATTATCATAGTAAGTAAGCCAGCAAGAGAAAGACAAATGCCATATGGTATCACTTACATTGGGCTTCCCTAGTGGCTCAGAAGGCAAGGAATCTGCCTGCAGTGCAGGAGACCTGGGTTCGATCCCAGGGTTGGGAAAATTGCCTGGAGAATTCCATGGATTAGAGGAGTCTGGCAGGCGACAGTCCACGGGGTTGTAAAGAGCCGGACACGACTGAGCAGCTAACACTTTCATCACTTATATGTGGAATCTAAAATATGCTACAAATGAATTTATTGCAAAACAATCTCACAGACATAGAAAACAGAGTTGTGGTTGTCAAGGGGCTGGGGAGGGATGGAGTGGGAGTTAGGCATTAGCAGATGCAAATGATTATATTAATACACAGAATGGATAGACGGTCCTACTGTAAGCACAGGGAGCTATATGCACTATCCTTTGATAAACCAAAATTGAGGAGGACATATATTGTATATATATATGTATAGCTGAATCACTTTGCCATAGAGCAGAAATTAACACAACATTGTGAATAAACTATACTTCAATTTAAAAAAAGCAGGTTAAGCACAGAATGCCTTTGGATAAACCCAGGCTAAATGAGTTTTCTTCTTAGTAATGCTGTGACTGTGGGTGTGTTATTTCACCCAGGTGTCTTCATCTGTTAAATGAACTGTGATAAGGTTAAATGACAAAACACATGCAGAAGTGCTTGCCACGGTGCTTGGCCTATACTACATGTTCAACAAATGTTCACTGTTGCAGAAACAATGACGAACACAAGGAAATGCCACCTGGTCGTGTCCCTCGTCAAGTAGCCAGTTGGCCTTGTGTGGTACCACCTGTTCCTGGCCCTTGTTCACATGTCTACCCTCATTCAACCAGTGCTGACAGAGCAGCCATCACGTGCCAGGGGACTCGTGATGGGGGAGGATGGTGAGACACCATCCTGCAGAGGACACAATAAAAGTGGAATTTGTCACTCCTGTCCAGCCAGGATATATAGTCTCGACCAATGGGGCAGGTCTGTCCCCTAGGGAGCAAGGCAACATTGGCAAAAAGGCACAGCAGAGAGGTTTAAAGCTACAAGCACTGAACAAAGATGAGTATTCTGCTGGGTGAGGGAAAGAGGTGAGAAACCTGCCCCAGTCTTATGGACATGGGGAGTTCCAGCTGATGGAGCTGTCTGAGCTTCAGCCATTCTGCAACATTCCTCAAACATGCTAAGACATTCCATGCCTGTTTACCAACTAGTCCTTCACGCTGGAACTATTTTCAAGGCTGCCCTTTCCACCCACACTGGGTCATCTTCTTGAGGGTCTCAGCTCCTGTATATATCTCTCTCTCTGTACCTGTGTTGCTAAGAGGAGTGGCAGTGCCCACAGCTGGAGCACCCTCTAGAGTGTAGACCCCGTATGGATAGGAACCTGGCCTGTCCCGGGCACTGTGACAGCCCGAGTGCCTAGAACAGGGCCTGGCCATGCAGACGTGCTACCACACCTGTGCAGTGCAGAACATTTCAGCCATGTGCTTCCCAGCTATTACTCCACTTAATCCTCCCAGAACCTTAAGTGTGAAGAAATCTATGGCCCCCACTGATAGAAAGCTTGAGAGGTTAAGTGCCTTTCGGAAGGTCCAGTGAATGTAGGGTAGAATGTGCTCAGTGTTGAAATGCAGGTCTGAGTGACTCCAGGGACAGCACGACCACAATGCTGCCTGCCGCCGAGTGTATAATAGGTGCTCACTCAATAGTTTTAAGAGTGAATGGGTATGAGTACATGGTTTCTCATTTCTTAAAAAAACGAGATCGTTATACTAAGTTGCCAGGCTGTACTGAAGGCAGCAGAGTTTGCAAGAGTGGGGGTTCTGGGTGGGGGCCTGGCAGAGACATTCAGTTCCGTGTGCTGAGAATGGGCCAAAACACAGACAATTAACTCCTGCTGAACGCCTACTAGAGCCCCCACAAAGCTATTATTAGCCCCTTTACTAACTGAGGAAACGGGATTGGGGAGATGAAACAAGCAGCCCCAAGGCACATCCTTGATGAGCACAGCAGAACCTGGGTTCCAAGGCAGGTCTGCGTGACTTCCACCATGCCTGCAGAATTTCACTTGACATTTCTGAAATCAGGAGTGAAAGCTGCACATCTCCACGCTCGATTTTTAGAGGAAACAGGTGGAGGGGGTGGGGGAGAGATTTCAGCGAAACTCTGCCGCTATGCCTATGCATAGAGCCCATTTCATTATTTCCCAATTGATCTGTTTGTTTTTGCTGTAATGTTAGCTGGTTACTAAGCAACTGCTGGAGAGCTAGGATGCTGAACTTTTTTTGGTAATCAAATAACCCCACTCCCCCCCCCAAAAGGTGATATGGGTAGGTATTTGGGGGTCTGATCAAAAGACTGCCAATCAGACTGCTCTGGTATACTGAGTTTCAAGAGGGAATATGGCTGCTTCCACTTACCGAGCAGCCTCGTGTAGGGCGTCTACTTCTCTCCTTGGACAGTAAGAGTTACCCTCCCTGGGCATCATTTTGGTCACCCGTTATAACACTTACCTCATAAAGAAGTGTTCAAGAGTTGAGGACATTTATACAAAGCAGCTGGCAGGGATGCTGGTAGCTGGTAAGGGTTCAGTCAAAAGCAACTATCATTTTTAGCAGTAAAGCTTTAACAAGGCTTGGGTAGAGTATTTTGTTGGATATCCAAGCTGAAGAAGTCAATCTTTGGGGGTGTTGTTGTGGCTCACAGCTGTCATGGCAAACTGTGCCCTGAACCTCTTCCCAAACCAATGCTATATAATACTGGTCACGAACATATCCACTTTTAGTGTTTGGATCTGGAACAAATCTGTCCCACTCACTGGAAAAAATTTTCCTTAAGCCTATGGCAAGTCAATATGGTTGTCTTCACATGAAAAAGACTGCGTGCTGATTTGGGACTTATTCTGATACAATCATATTCCTTACCAGTTCTCAAAATTTTAGTTCCTAGGGATGATCAAGATCAGAGGTCACACTGACAAGGGATTAATCACCAAAATTTACAAATAGCTCATGCAGCTCTAGTAAAAAAAAAAAACAGAACAAAAAACCAGTGCAATAAAAAGAAAGGGAGATCTAAAGATTCTCCAAAGAAGACATACAGATGGCCAAAAAAGAACAGGAAAAGATGCTCAACATCATTAATTACCAGAGACATGCAAATCAAAACTACAATCAGGTATCACCTCACAATGGTCAGAACGGCCATCATCAAAAAGTCTACAATCAATAAATGCTGGAGAGTGTGTGGAGAAAAGGGAGCCCTCCTACACTACTGGTGGGAATGTAAATTGGTACAACTCCTAATGGAGAACAGTATGGAGGCTCCTTAAAAGCCTTGGAGTAGACTTACCATATGATCCGGAATCCCACTCTGGGGCATACATCTGGAAAAAACACAACCCTAAAGGATACATGCACCCCTACGCTCACAGCGGCACTATTAACAGCAGCCAAGACATGGGAACAACTGAAGTGTCCATCAAGAGAGGAATGGATAAAGAAGATGTGGCACACACATATATAAAATGGAGTATTACTCAGCTATATAAAGGATGAAGTAATGCCATTTGCAGCAATATGGCTTGACCTAGAGATTACATACTAAGTCAGAAAGAGAAAGACAAATATATATCAGTCATACGTAGAATCTAATTTTTAAAAAAGATACAGATGAACTTATTTACAAAACAGAAGCAGACTTATACTGAAAACAAACTTACAGTTACTGAAGGGCAGACATGGGTGGGGAGGTATAAATCAGGAGCCTGGGTTAACACATGTACACTACTATGTCTAAGATAGATGACTGGCACTCTACCCAATATACTGTAATAACCTATATGAGAAAAGACTCTAAAAAAGAAATATAACTGAATCACTTTGCTGTACAGCAGAAACCAGCACAACAATGTAAATCAACTATGCTTCAATAAATTTTTTTTAAAAAGGTCAGAGGTCACAAACTGGTGGTCTTTGGGGGTAAGAAGGTTCTATTCATCCTGAAGACATGTTTGGTCTGACTCAACAGTGTTTCAGGTTTTTTTTTTTTTTAAAAAGGAAACTAGTTGTCAACGCTAGAAATTAAAACATGAAAATCCAGATTTCTCATTCCTCTTGCAAAATATAAAGACCTTATGCTTGACCTCTACCCTCACCAGTAAATTCCACATCAGAGTGCACAGATGTCAGCTGCCTGAGATGGGGACTCCTGTCTCCCTACCAGTGACTCATGCTCACCATTCTTGGTTCCTTTAGGCCAAGGTCCTGGCCCCAGTGGGCATTTGTATTTGCGACTCTTGATATGTCTGTTTCTTCATTTCACAATGAGGAAACAGGCTGAAAAAAACTGAACTGTTGCAAGTCACACAGTTACTTATGGCACAGGGTGCAAGCAGGAGCCAGGGTCACTGTGCAGGCCTCATCCACTGTAACACTCAAATTCAGTGACATCCTGCTCAGCCCAAGAAGGACATAGGCATAGCAGATCAAGAGGGGGCCAGTACAAGAAACAGGCCAAAGCAGGCAGGACTTCCAGGTGCAGACTTTTGCAGAGGAAGTCTTGGGTGGCAGCATTTGAAAGAGGTTCCCTGTCTTGCCTTCTAAAGCCCAGCCACCTTTGCAGACCTTTGATTTCAGCTGCAGAACTGCTCTCTGGTCCATCTACCTGTCTCTGCTGCTACTTCCAATCCCTTTGCTGACCTTCATCTCTCACCAGAATGAATGCAGTCATCCCTTATCTTCTCTTGCTCTACTGACTGTGATCCTTTCCTGATGCAATGAAAATGATCTTCCTTAAATGGACATCTAGTCATGCCATGCTCTCAGTGTTTTTCCATTGTCCCTCCACTCCTGCTCATAAACTCCTTAGCATATTTTATGAGAAATCCTGCAGGACCCACCCTGGCTTACATTTCTGGCCACATCAGCTCTTGCTGTTCTCATCAGGGCTCTGGCCACCCTGCCTCTCCAGAATGGATCTCTCTCTCTCCACCTGGAACATCACCCCTCTCCCTTGTGAACTCCAGCTCAGTCTTCAAGCCTCCATTTAGGTTGAACTCAGTAGGACATCCATCCTATACTGCCTCCACCCTAGATCAGCTGATAACTCTGGGACAGGACACAACCATCAGGGTACCTAAAGAGTCTGTCTTTAATCAACCATCATTCCTGTTGGTCTAAAGCTATGGAATTCACAGATCCTATCTGTGTGGGTCACAAATGTGGGGGCCCTAAGGTACCTTTGTCATGGTTACTCACTAAATGAATGGAAACTCTGGATGGTGGGGAAGAAAAGTCAAGGAAGTCCCACTATCTTTTCACCCTAGATGGGAAGTCACTTCACTTCTCGGGTCTCTTTTCACATGTGCACTAAAAGAGGCTGGACGCATTGACAGATGAATGGATAAAGAAGTAGTGTGGTACCTATATTACAACAGAATATTACTCAGCCATAAAAAGGGACACATTTGAGTCAGTTCCAGTGAGGCGGATAAACCCAGAGCCTGTTAGACAGAGTGCAGTAAGTCAGAAAGAGAAAAACAAATATCGTATATTGACATATATATGGAATCTAGAAAAATGGTACTGGTAAACGTATTTGCAGGGCAGGAATACAGATACAAACATAGAGAACAGACATGTAGACACAGTGGGGGAAAGAGAGGGTGGGACGAATTGAGAAAGTAGCATTGAAATATATATATTATCATATGTAAAACTGATAGCTAGTGGGAAGTTGCTGGATAACACAGGCAAATTAATGCTGTACTCTGTGACAACCTAGAGGGGTGGGATGGGGTGGGGAGAAGGTTCAAGAGGGAGGAGGCATGAATACTTAAGGCTGCTTCATGTTATTGTATGGCAGAAACCAACACAACATTGTAAAGCAATTATTCTCCAATTAAAAATAATTTAAAAAGCACTGGATAGGAGCAGTTATTCTCAGCTCAGGGTCTTGGCCTGTGAAGAAAGGAATGGGCTTTTAGGGGCAATTTGCAATATTTCAAAATACGCAAGGGAAACCACACATGTTCCTCTGATGTGGCTACAGGCCAACAGAAACTTCAGGTCACTCTGCAGTAAGAAAGTGCTAATTAATGGGCAATACCAGTTATATCACATTGGGTAAGGTCACGATTAGCAATTATTGACATCTTTGATCAATAAAACACAGGAAGATAAAACACATTCTGAACGGTCTGTTCAGGTGTAATGTTTTTAAAATCACGAGGACCATGAGGCAAAATAATAAGTCTTTGGATGGGAGAGCAGAGACCAGAGTTTTAAGATGGGGCCAGTTTACCTTTCAACTAGCTGGAAGGCAGTCTCCACAGGTGCTCCAGCACAAGAGCCCCAGAGGGTGCAGGGTGGGCTGTGGCCCAGTCCCGAAGCCTCTCTGGCAGGTGGAGCTCAGCTCTCCCCACCACCACCTGTTCGCTTGGAAACCCTACCCGATGCACCCAGAGTCTGTCACCAACCTGCAAGCAGCTGGTCTCAGGATTCACAAGAATCAGGGGCTGAAAGCGTGGTCTTGCCACGCGGGGGCGCCCTCACTCCACCCACCGAGATCCCAAGGCCCAGCGGGAACCGGAGGACAGCTCCATTCCTGAAGCCCCCGCAGGGTCGTGGGTTCATGGTGCTCAGTGCCACTGCCCATGTGTTCTGAGAAGACACCTCCCATCCTGCCTGACGGAGGGGTGTTGCCTTGAGGTCACTCATCTGCATTCTTAACTGAGACAGGCTGGAAGGGACTCCACCTGCTCAGAGGGGAGAAACATCCCAAGATAAGCCTGGATGGAAACTCAATTGAGAAAGTGGACAGGGAACACCGGCTGCCTTCCCCTGCTCTCGAGAGCAGGGTGGGGGTTGGAGGTGGGGGGAACGGGTGTGCTCACATCAAACACATACTCTGCTTCCAGACCAAAGGTTTAAAGACTCTTGAGGGAGTTCTTTTAAGACTATAAGACTGAGAGATAGGTACACAAGACGGAGGGAAGTGGGGAGGGCCAGAGACCAGGCGAGAAGGAATTCTGATCCTGCTCCATTAGGCACAGTCATAAGCCACAGGGCAGCCAACAAGTGTGAAGCAGGCAGGCTGCAGAGCTGCGGTCCGGAAGACGTTGGTTCAAATCCTGAAGCAGCCCATGTGTACCTGAGCAGGTTACCTTGACTCCCTGAGCCTCCCTGTTCACCACAATAACAGGGAGAGTGTAACCATACCTGCCTTTTAAACTTGATGTGTGGATCTAGCAGGATAGTATATGCAAACCACCCCTCATGGTACCTGAATCAGGAAGGCACTCAGGAACAGAGGTAACTCATGCTGACATATGACAGGGATAAAGGGTTAAAACAAACTTTGACCAGTTATATGTTGTGACTTCAGTTTGCTTGCTTGGGGACTTTCAGGCCAGGTGGATTCTACAGTCCCTTCCACTTCAGATGGTTTGTTATTCCATAACAAATGCCACTCCCCACACAGCCATCCATGCATCTCACAAGCCAAGAGCTTTCTCTAGCTGCTGGACACCTGCCCTCCACGTTTGGAGGGCTGGAAGGGAGTCACAGCCACCAAGGCAGCAGCAATGATCAGTACGTGACCCTGGGGTCAGGCCAGCTGCCCTCAGCTCCCACTTTCGTAGGTATGCAGCCCCACATACCGTCTCAGTCCCTCAGTCTCCCACTAGGAAAACAAAGATTAGTAATGGTACCTGTGGCAAGGATTGCAAGGGGAGGGAATGAAATCCCACTTGTCAGGCATTCAGAACTGTGGCAGGCACTCAGTGAGCACTTCAATACATGTTAGCCACCGCTACCACTTTGATTTGTTTTACAGAATAGGCAGTGATCTTACTGGAATGCTTAGATGAAGGCTGTCTGATCCAAAATTAGAAGAGGGATGTTTTCATGAAAGCCATAGACAGAGCATTAGACTGGGAGACAAGAGATGCTTCCTAGAACAAGCTCTGCCTCGAACATTTCATGAGGTAAACTGGGTTTCAAGCCAACAGGCAGAGAAATGAAGGCACTGGGTAGCCTTAGGGCCCCTCCAAACCCGGCAGTCAGAGGCCGTATCCCTGGGTGGCTTTAGGTAGTTCCCATCTCCATGGGGTCGCTAAGAGTCGGACATGACTGAGCGACTTCCCTTTCACTTTTCACTTTCATGCATTGGAGAAGGAAATGGCAACCCACTCTAGTGTTCTTGCCTGGAGAATCCCAGGGATGGGGGAGCCTGGTGGGCTGCCGTCTCTGGGGTCGCACAGAGTCGGACATGACTGAAGCGACTTAGCAGCAGCATCCCCTTCTGTGTTCCAGCTGCCCCATTCAGAGGGGCGTTGGAGCCTGCACCCCGCGCGTCCTCACCTGAGGTACTCATAGAGTCCGTACATGGGCAGGAAGTCGATGTCGGACAGGAACATGTAGGGCGTGCCCACGTGCTTCATGGCCACGTTGCGCAGCAGGTTCACAGGGTAGAACTGGCCCTCCTTGTACACAATGTGGTAGGCCACGTTGTGGCGGCCCATGAGCACCTCGGAGCCCTGCGCGTAGCGGAGGAACTGCTGGGCCTCGGCGTCCGACAGGTAGAGTGCCAGGCTGACGGGCCCCTCCCAGTGCTTGCAGATGGCCTCTAGCATCTGGAGCCTGCAAGCAGAAAGGACACCTGACGCACCTGCGCCTGCGCGGGCCTCACTGGAATAACCAACCGTTACCTGCGTGTCTGCGCATCGTCCGCCAGCCTGGGGCTGGTGCCAAATCCAAACCCCTGCTCCAAGCATTAATTAAACACTATGTGACGGGGGCCAATCACCAAACCTCAGTTCCTTTATCTATAAAATGGGCACAAAACACTCACCTTTTTGCTTCTAGCCTTTGAATGTTTACAACCAGATGGGTGACATGGAGTCACATTTCACTATAAGTCTTTTCAGGCTCCTCTTTTCAACAGTGGGTGGGGAAATATACATGAAATGATGTAAAGATCCCTTTCCAGGTTAAAAGTCCCCCACCTCCCCTTCTCGGTCAGCTAAGGTAGGCAGCAGTGCTACTACTCTCCTGAAGTAGGGACCGGCATAGGAGGCTTAGCCAAAGGGAGGCCATGAGTTACAAGGAGCATGAAAACAAGCTGTAAAATTAAGAGTGATAATAACCATAATTATTGACTCATTACTATGCACCAGACACTTCCCAAATCCTGTGCCCCCATCTGTTATTCCCCCCATTCTGATGAAGGAATTGAGGCTCCAGGTGTCCAGTCAGCTTTAGTTCTTGAACCTGGACTGTGTGGACAGGTATCTGGACAAGACTTTGAAGGCAGACACTGGCAAAGGGAAGGAAAAAAAACATGTGAATGCTGGAAACAAAAGTGAGCCTGGGGTGATGCTGTCTTCATTTTTTAGAGCCCTTCCTGCTCTAGTAAGTGAAGTTGCTTGGTCGTGTCTGACTCTTTGCAACCCCATGGACTGTAGCCTACCAGGCTTCTCCATCCATGGGATTCTCCAGGCAAGAATACTGCAGTGGGTTACCATTTCCTTCTCCAGGGGATCTTCCCAACCCAGGGATTGAACCCAGGTCTCCTGCATTGGAGGCAGACGCTTTAACTTCTGAGCCACCAGGGAAGATTCTTAGGCACCTTGCAATTTTGCAAGGCTACCTGGGAGACACTGGGCCATGGAGAGTAGGGGGGGAAATGGAGCCCAGATAAAAAACAAAAGGTGCTCCCAACAAAGAGGGTTCTGCAAAAATGGAGAGAGACCTAGGGAAAAAAAATTATTTTTTCCTCTAGAAGCATTAGAAGTGCCTGCTACATGAAATCTATGGTTAAAAAAACAGCAAAAGCCCATTTCAGTTTTTTTCCCCCTACCCAGCAAGAGGTACAGAATCAGAATGCTCACTTTATTTGGACAATTACCAGGAAATAGATTCCATGCATTTCCATGCTTCTAAACAAAAGAAAATGGGCATACCTATCTTGTGTCAATGGTTTTCCTGATGGACTTTCAGTTTCCTCTCAGTGATTCTGTGAATTGGTATTGCCTGGATTTGCTTCCTCTTTCACTAAGGAGGATTAAGGTATTCATTGGGGTAAAATGCCCTCCATTTCTCATATTTTATAGCACTTGTTAATCAAATTGACCACAGCCAGTTTTGAAAGAGGCACTATATTCTCCACAATGCTTGATTTCGCTGAAATTTGTGTTCAGCCTCTGCTACAAGGCCCCTGGTTTCTGCTGGGCTCTGAGACCCTGGGATTTTAAATGATCCCACTTGCATCTCAGTCTCTGTCTGCAAAATGGAAGGACTCTGCAATTGGATGAGAGAGCTGTTTATACAAAGCCTTTGAAATTTGGGGAGTAAAGGGCAAGGATAATTTCTGCATCCATGTGTATGTCAGAACTGCTAGAGGGGATGGGATGCAGGAGGCATGACTGAGTGTGAAGGGAGGCCAGCTTTGGCTGTGGACTCTCCCACTGACCTGCTTTGGGACTCTGTGTCTGAGTTTTCTAAGCAGGGAGCAAGCCATGCCTAATCCAGCTCGTCTTCCCCCATCAGCAAAGAGTTTAGAGTGAGGACAGAGACACAAAATACTTAGGGTTTGGGGGAGAAAGGTGCTGGTAATGTGACAAACGTCATAGCCACATGGACTCTACAGGAAGCAGCGCCAGAGGTTCCAGAAAACCTCAGTGAGTGAAAACGAGTGATGGCACGACCACTTCCTGTTTCTCTGCCACCGGCTCCAATCTCTCTTGTCCTTTAAAACCAAGCTCTCTGCCAGGATCTGAGCAACAGGCAGACAGACAAACCGAGGTTCATCATAATGATGACAATAGAGAGAATGTGATCATGATACAATAAACCTCTACCACATACCTGTTGTTTACGGATTGCCAGCCACATTTGGGCTGTTAGCACTTTTAAGACACACAGTAACACTATAAACACAGTGCAGATTCTCATCACTGTGTTACAGGGGAGGATGCTCCAGGAGGTGAAGTGGCTTCTTTCAAGTCACATAGCTACAAGGTAGACAGGCTGGATCCACACACCCAGGTCTGACTCCAGCGCCCGGGATCCAGACCACTACTCAACATGAACTGGGTTTGGCTGAGAAAGACATCCCCATCACCTGTCTCCCCAAACAGGAACCTGGTCTAAGCTTGGCATCAGTTTTCCTTTATTCCCTCCTCCTCCTCTTCTTCCGGTCTCTCTCGGCGTCAGAGGTCCCCCATCCTCTTCATTCTTCTCCTGGTTGCTGCTGCTGCTGCTAAGTCTCTTCAGTCATGTCCGACTCTGCGCAACCCCATAGATGGCAGCCCACCAGTCTCCGCTGTCCCTGGGATTCTCCAGGCAAGAACACTGGAGTGGGTTGCCATTTCCTTCTCCAATGCATGAAAGTGAAAAGTGAAAGTGAAGTCGCTCAGTTGTGTCTGACCCTCAGTGACCCCATAGACCGCAGCCTTCCAGGCTCCTCCATCCATGAAATTTTCCAGGCAAGAGTACTGGGGTGGGGTGCCATTGCCTTCTCCTGGTTGTTTCTCCCTAAACACACTTGTTCCCTAAGGTCTATCCCTGCGTAGTTCTTGTTGACACCGAGCTTTGTGCTGAGTCTGTCTTAGGTAGGAAGATAAGGATCTGGCATATCAAGGACCTGGACCAATGGAGAGGGTTTCAGGAGACAAAGATTAATTCTGCAACTGCAGTATCATCCATTTAGAAAGAATCTCTGAGATTTTCAGTCTGATTACACCATCATTATGATGAAAGGGCTCAGCCTCAGGGAGGGTCTTAACTTGCTGAAGAGCACACAGTGTACGAGACGAAATGCTGACAACAGGACCCATCCTGATGCTCTGTCCCCTGCTCTCCCCTCCCCGTGAGAGCCCACCATCGCTTCATGCTGGGAAGAGGAGGGCAAAGGCTCAGGAACGCCTAGGGATGTCTGGAAGGCCTTCCACTTTCAGATGTCTGAAAGAGGCAGGGCTTCCCCAGGGGGGTCCTACTGAGACAGGGAGCCCCAGACAGTCTGTGGAGGTGTCGGGGAGCAGGCAGAGAGATGGCAGAGTCCAAAATCTAGAAGACTGGGCTTGGAAGGAATTCTAGAATGTCAGTCATTCCAAGCAGCTAGGCAGGTGTCCACTCAGCCTCTGCTGGAATGGGGAACCCGCTTCCTACAAGGCAGATGACTCCAATCTGGTACCCTGAGCAAGGCAGGCTGAGGGGTCCAGAGGGTAACTGAGGGTTATGGGCTCAGGCAGAACTAGGTCTGAACTCTGACCTCTGTCAGTATCTCTGGGCAAGTGACCATAGTTGTTTGTGCTTCCATTTCCACACATGCATATAGGGGACAATAATACCTTAGTCAATGACAAATTGGCTATAAACTCTTACCCCTCTATCTACATGCTTTGCTCTTACCCTCCCCCCTCACTGATTCTGGGCTGGCCATGGGACATGCTTTGGTCGATGGGACATTAACAAATGTGACACGAACAGGGGACTTGAAAAGTGGTTGTTTGGTGGGGCCTGCCCAGAGCTGCTCCTGGAACCTTGTGACCGCTGCCCTGCGCACAGCCTTTGTCGTGACCGTCAGGTGTCTGTCACAGAACTGGCTATGCAGCAGGCACTTGGCACATGGGGCTTCCCTGGTGGCTTATTGGTAAAGAATTCTCTGCAATGTGGGAGCTGCAGGAGATGTGGGTTTGATCCCTGGGTTGGGTTGGAGTGGCATGACAACCCACTCCAGTATTCTTGCCTGGAAAATCCCATGGACAGAGGAGCCTGGTGGGCTACAGTCCACAGGGTTGCAAAGAGTTGGACACGACTGAAGCGACAGCACACATCCACACTCGGTACTTGACACCTGTGATTCCTGCTTTTCCAATACACACACCTCCAGCAAATATCTACTGAGCATTTACAACATGCACTTATTGTGCTGGGCCCCAGAATGAAAGAAAAACAAGGTTTTTGAATGCACTTCTAGAGAGAAGATAATAAACAGACCAAGATAAGATCCGAGTGAACTGAGGGCTAGAGGGGCCACAGAAGAGGAAATGGGATGAAGAGTAAGGGTGAGGGCAAGTGGAAAGGTCAGTGCGAGCCCTGGACAAGGAGAAAGACTGGTCTTGAGAAAGCCTGGGCGAAAAGCTTTCCAAGAAGAGGGAGGCCCTTGGGATATAGAGTTTAGTGTGTTCTCAAGTAAGAAGAAACAGGACCAGCGTGGATGGCATATGGACAAGCGAGGGGCAGAAGGAGAGAGGTGTTCGGGGATGGTCAGGGATCAGGTCATACAGGGACATCAAGGTCTCGGTGGGCAGCTCTAAGACTATTCTTAAGGCAATAAGAATGCATCAGAGAGTTCTAATGATGTGACATGCTGTATATATATTTAAAGATCGCCCTGGCTGTCACATGGTTAAAGGAGTACTTTTCACTCTCTAGAATGATGCTTTCCAAGCTTCAGCAGGCTCAGGGTCACCTGGGAGGCTTATTACAACACAGATTCCTGGGCCCCACTGCAGAGATCCCCTGTTGGGCAGATCTGGGGTGAGATCCATGTATCTGTGCTCTAACAAGGTCCCAAGAGGGGCTGTGCTGCAGTGGGACCTAAGAATGGGACCCCGTTAGCTCAGTACATGTTCCCTTTCCCTCACTTGCAGAAAACAAACAGCAGGCCCATCAGCCACAGGAGCCCCTGGAACCACAGATGGCATTTCAAAGGCTTCATTCAAGAAGCAGGGAAGAGCAAGCGTCTCCTGGCCGGGTGGCAGGGATGCTGTGATCAGGATCCCTCCTGGCCAGCTCCCTCTGTCCTTTCGAGCATCCTCCGGAGTGAGTGGCCGGGCAAGGAGCAGCCCTGCCGGGTCCACCACTGTAGCAGGCGACATTCATTCTCTCTGAACGGAATTCTAGAGGGAGCTGGGCGCAGGAGCCCACATGCCAGCTCCTCTAATTCGTTGTGGCACTCACGTAGGGCCTACTTCTGACTCAAAGGTTTACAAACATACCCGAAATGTTTCTTCAATTAAAAATCAATCCAAGAGGCACCAGTCAGCCGGCTGCATCGTAATTGGATGTGTGGGATGGAGTGGAAGGAGGCATTTCCGCCGTCCTCATCAGCTTGCGTGCTGCTGCTTTATAATTTCTGATTATGTCCCGCTAAGCGTCTCTTAGCTTGGGTGTGGAATTCCTTGAGTTCTCTGAGGTATTGTCTGGATGGCAGTACTTGTCATACTGCATTAGGGGGGAATCACCCGTCTGCCATGCTGGGGGATGCGTGTGCTTTGAAGGGAAGGCACCTAAGATTGGTATTTGCAGCTGATGTGAGAGGTGCCTGGCCTGTCTTTAAGGGGGTGGTGAGGGCAGGTGCCAGGTCTCCCACAGCCCAGGCCGGGAGGATGCTCAGGGCTGGCCACAGAAGGAGGGGCTCTGTCCTGTCTGTATTCTTTCATTGATAACAAGTATATACGTAAGGATGGGTTTGGGTTGTTAATATTTTTTTTCCTTTTTCTTGGGGGGGGGGTGTTTACGATGTATATAGGATCTTAGTTCCCCAACCAGGGATTGAGCCGGTGCCCCCCGCAGTGGAAGTGCAGATTCTTAACCACTAGACTACCTCTGAAGCCCTTTCCTTCTAACTGTTGGTGAATTCCAGGTTGCAAATGCCATAGCCAGCATAAAGGTAAAAACCATTAAGAGAACTGTGCTCGTGTTTGTGGCTAATCACTGGGTACTTTCCGGTCTCTTACTTTATAAAGCATAGATGGTAACCTATGAACTTGATGGTATTATTGTCACTTCATAGGTAAGTAGCTGCTGCTGCTAAGTTGCTTCAGTTGTGTCCGACTCTCTGCGACCCCATAGATGGCAGCCCACCAGGCTTCCCCATCCCTGGGATTCTCCAGGCAAGATACTGGAGTGGGTTGCCATTTCCTTCTCCAATGCGTGAAAGTGAAGTCACTCAGTCATGTCTGACTCTTAGTGACCCCATGGACTGCAGCCTACCAGGCTCCTCCATCCATGGGATTTTCCAGGCAAGAGTACTGGAGTGGGGTATAGGTAAGTAGAGTGAGGCTCAAACAGCCTAAATAACTTGTCTAAATTCATATGGTTAGTCTGTAGTGCAACTTGACTTTGAACCCAAGTCTTCCTCTCCTTTATCCCTCTACTTCATTTTCCCTCTCCTAAATACCCACCCTGTGCAGATGCTGTGGTCAGAGTCTCTGGATCCAGCAAGCACTAACTGAACATCATTATGTCCCAGGGCTTTCCCAGAGAGTCTCACATTTTTCTCCTGAGTTCACAGGTGGCCATTGGCTACTGATCTTGATGGAGAATATCTTGGCGATAAACTAAATATACAAATAGAAGGTGTGAATGTGACCAAGGAAAGCCAGGATGCTCTGAAAGATGGGAAACTAGAGTCGCCTGGAACTCACTCACCTGGGCAGATCATAGTATCTGAGCTTCATGTGCTTCCTCTGGGGGCACTGAGAGATATTTATGCTGCCTGGAGAACAGAAGACCTAGCCTGACCATCGTTCAGCACAAGGATCAAGGATTAGGTTTTGTTTTCATTTTAAATGGCACAGAGAAGAAGGAAAAATAAACACAAGGAGTGGACTGTTCTGGTGGGTGGGCTGCTGTTGTGCTTGGTGGGAGAGGGTGTGTGCACCCAGGCTGGTAAGGAAGGGTAGGGGTGACGTGGGACATGGGTCTAGGTCAGCCCCTCAGGCAGCCTCACTGGTAGCCTGGCAGGTTTGAGCTGGAAGGGTTGGCCACCTACCCTGGTTTCCCCAAGCCCTGCCTACCTGGCTGACATCATTTGCTCTCTTCTTCCTCACCCTAGCACCTAAGCCCTAACTGTGTGCATCCCAGCAGGCCTGGTGTCCTCTCCTTCCTCACAGGGGCCTCCTCCTCTCCCTAAAAGGCTTCTACTGTCAGTCCACTCAGCCTCCAGCTCAATGTAGGCAGAACCTCTCTTGAGGGTATCCCCCATTTCTTCCATTCTCTGCCCCAGCCAGGACGGGGGCTCCTCCCATGGGTTCTCATAGCACCTGTCTGTTGTCCAGCCTGTTCCCTGCCTGTGGCAGCCTGAATTCTCAGTTGGCCCCAAGACTCTTGCCCCAGCTCCTGGTGTACGATCCTGGATGACCTCTCCCTCAAGTGTGAGCAGAACCTGGTACTATTCTATACGATAGACTAGTACAGCTGTGATTATCTCATATAACAGACCGGGGAGATTCTCCTATTGTCTTTAAAGAAGGAAGCTTCTCCACACAGCTAAGACCTAAGGGTGGCCTCTAGGAGCCCAGAAAGATCCCAACTAACAGCCAGCAAGGAAATGGGGACCTTGGTCTTAGAGCTGAGCTCTGCCAAAACCTGAATGAGCTTAGAAGTGCACCCTGACTCCCAGGTAAGACTGCAGTCCAGTCAACCCCTGGGTTTCAGGCCTGAGACCCCAAGCAGAGAACCTGCTAACTTGTATCCAGACTTCTGATCCATGACACAGTCAGAGAAGAAAAAAGTGTGTTTCTAAAGCTGTAAGATCTGTGGTGACTGATTAAACCACAACAGAAAACAAATACATGATCTGAGTCCTGAGTTCACTACATATTCTGTGAGGGCGGAATAGGGTCTTATATATTACCAGCCCCACAAAAGTCAGCCACAACACAGTAACAGATGATTAAATAGTATCTGCTGAGAGATCATGTGAATTTTGGAGATGAGAAAACTGGGGTCGTGAGAAGGGAAAGGCCTTTCCTGAGAGGACACGGCAGGTCAAGGACCTAGCTGCTGCCACAACCTCTGTACTTGTCCTTTTCGTCCCATTTGGTCTTTGTTGTTACCTGTTATGAAATCACTGTGGACAGTGACAGCAACCGTGAAATTAAAAGATGCTTGCTCCTTGGAAAGCCATGACAAACCCAGACAGCGTACTAAAAAGCAGAGACATCACTTTGTCAACAAAGGTCTGTATAGTCAGAGCTATGATTTTTCCAGTAGTCATGTACAGATTTGAGAGTTGGACCATAAAGAAGGCTGAGCACTGAAGAACTGATGCCTTCAAACTGTGGTGCTGGAGAAGACTCTTGCGAGTCCCTTGGACTGTAAGGAGATCAAACCAGTCAATCTTAAAGGAAATCAGCCCTGAATATTCATTGGAAGGACTGATGCTGCAGCTCCAATACTTTGGCCACCTGATGCAAAGAGCCGATTCATTGGAAAAGACCCTGATGCTTGGAAAGACTGAAGACAAAAGGAGAAAAGGGTGGCAGAGGGTGAAATGGTTAGAGAACATCCCCAACTCAATGGACATGAGTTTGAACAAACTCTGGGAGATAGTGAAGGACAGGGAAGCCTGGTGTGCTGCAATCCATGGGATTGCAAAGAATCGGACACAACTTAGCAACAGAACGATGGCCAGCAAGTTCTACACAGGTGTTCTGGAGTCTGTGCATCTCCAGGAAACCACCAGCCATGAAGCAGTTTAATTCCATGAGCTGTCATTTGCTAAGAAGCAGTGGGACTCACCGCCTCCACAGCTACTGTCAACACACATCATTCCCAGATACCTCCAGAGGCCAGGTTCCCCCTCATTCTCTGGGACTCTTGGGCTGCTTACTGTCTGTGAACCATCTTGTGTCCCAGTGCTTGTTTCTTCATTTTGCCGATTCTCCAATCACTCGTGACTAATCAGAAGTGACATTTATTGAACACTTACTAAGTGTGCCAGGTACTGTCCTCAGCACTTTAAAGGCATGAACTTATTTCCTCCTAAAGCCACCCCATGAAACCATATCCACAGGCATCTCCAAAGTGGCACAAAGACAGAATGAGGCCATCAAACTCCCTTCCTAACTATGGGAGTCGAGAGGGAATGACATGGAGAAAGCTGGGGCCAGGGCAGCCACTTGCACACCATGTGTCAATTGGAGAGGAAGCTGGCTAGCAGAGGTGGGCAGGAAGCACACAGGATGGCCAGAAATAGAAAAACTGCATAACCCTGAAAGGCTTTGAATCCATCACCTCCTGGCAGCCAGAGATGTTTTCAAAAACATAAACCAAAGCAAAAACTCTGTGTAAATTTCTAAAATAAATTCCCATCATGTTTAGAATAAAATCCAAATATTTTATGAGTTTCTAATGTTTATAATCTTAACCTCATGCAGCTTCCATCTCAAGTCCCTCTCAAGTGATGCTTCAGCCACACTGGTCTTCTATCAGGGTATCTGAATACACAAGGCTCTTCCAACCACAGGGCCTTCGCACTTGCTATTTTAGCTGCCTGGAAAACTTTTTATTTATTTTGGCAGTGAACATGCTTCTCTGGTGGCTCACACAGTGAAGAATCTGCCTGGAAACCCAGGTTCTATCCCTGGGTTGGGAAGATATCCTGGAGAAGGGAATGGCTACCCACTTCAGTATCCTTGCCTGAAGAATTCCATGGACAGAGGAGCCTGGCAGGCTACAGTCCATGGGGTCACAAAGAGTCAGACATGACTGAGCAACTAATACTTTCACACTCCTCCACTATGCTTGACTCCTTTTCTTATCCTCAAGTCTCTGCAGAAATGTCCCCTCCTTTGAAAGACCTCCCCTTGATCATACCACCTAAAGAAGGTCCCTCACTTGACATTGTTAATATCGACCACTATTCCTTCAAAGCACTTATCACAATGTTAATTATTTGACTTAACTATTTACTAGTCCCATATTATCAATACTGGATGCACATGGTAAACCTAAAATGATGCAAGGTCTTCACAAAGATTCTTACTTAATTAGTTTGCAGTGGAGCCGGACCATTATTTATTTTTTTTCTAAAGCTCCTTTGGTAATTTGATTTGTCCCCAGTTAAGGCTGAGAATCAGTGCAATAGACTGTAAGCCACATAAGGGTAGGGACCACATCAGTACTTCCTGATAAAGGCTCCGAGAATGATCCCTGCATCAACATGTGTAAGAAAAGAAATAGCAGTTGCTTTCCAACATCAACTGTGGGTCCAGTCCAGGTGTTTCCTTATGATACACCTCCTCCTTTCCTTGAGGTAATTTGACTAGAGCTCTATTTTTTAGAATCAGTTCTTCTTCCATCCTAAAAAACAACCAGCATCATCAAAATACAGGAGCCCTTGGTTTTCAGTGCTGGAGAAGGGCTGAGACTAGGCCCTGTGTTAGCAGGCTTCCA
Organism: Redunca redunca; assembly: GCA_006410935.1. Lineage (NCBI taxonomy): Eukaryota > Metazoa > Chordata > Mammalia > Artiodactyla > Bovidae > Redunca > Redunca redunca. Next base: position 540,697 of record SJYQ01001793.1, read on the forward strand.
TGTTCCAAGCTGGTGGGGCCATTTCTGCCTTCTCCAGGTGAAGGGCAGCTGTGAGGAGACTGTGTGGGCAGCAGGGTCTGAGTGCCTACCTGTCCATGGAGAGCTGAGCGACCAGGGTGACGTCTGTGTTGTCTGAGGCAGGCTCATACTCATAGTGCAGGAAGTACAGGTGGGTTCGGTGGACGGTGAACCGCTCTCTCCGGAACTCATAACACAAGTCATCCTCGTCCAGTTCTGAGAGCTGCTTCTGGAGCTGAAGGATAGGAAAGAAGGCTTGGGAACAAGAAGGAACTCCCCAAGGAGGATAGCCTGTTGCGCCCTGTCCTTCCCTGAGTTTCTTATCCACTGGAACTTGTTGATTGGCCAGTCAGAGAAGGACAGGATCCTGTCTTTGTTTTCTTCTGCAATATAATCTGATTTCAAAGAGGTGATGATAGGGGGCAGCTGGCTCATCATCTGAGGAATGGGACCCTCTGAGCTGAGAGTGAGGGTCTCATGGTGGCAGCACTGACAAATGGATAAGCACCCACCAACTCCTTATACAAAACAAAAAACATTTTCCCTCATGACCCAGCACAACAATTTCAAACAACAGGTGGTAACTGTCAAAGAACAGAGTAAAGAGAACCAAATTGAACAGTACCTTTGTGTGACCTGATGCTTTTCTCTCCCTAGAGCTACAGACTTAAAACTCTATACCATGTACTGGAAAGGAAAAGCGATCCCATAAATAAAAAATCTCTTCCTTTAATTTCATCCAAGTTCAATCAGTCTCAGTACCTGCTCTTTTCTCTTTCTCCTATTCTGGTGCTCTGAGATCTTTTACTTCATTAATCTGCCAGTAGGACTTCTTCACTTAGCTCTTCTGTCCTCCTTCCTAACCAACTAGTGAAAGAGCAAGCTGTCCCACTAACAGGAAAGGAGGAACTCAGCGTCCAGCATAAACACATGCAGATCTCAGGTTTCCAGATCTGCTGATACACAGATGTTCGATACACAGTGTCCCTTCCAGGCAGAGGTGACTATGCCTGTTCTACAGGTGAAGAATTGCAATGAAAAAGTTAATGAACTTGGATAGTGATGGAAATCAGGCCAGTGGATATGCAGTAGCAGAATGAAAGGGCTGGGGAGAGACAGGAGAGAAGCTCTTTGGGTGATGGGGATGTTTTATGTCGCAATCAAGGTGATGGTTATATGGGAGCACACATTTGTGAAAATACACGTACACTTAGAATGGGGGGATTTATCATATATGCAAATCATATTTCAATAAAACATATTGAAAGAAAACAATAATTTGCCAAAGGTCACATGGTTGCTTCCAATATTTTTTCTGTTACATGAGCCTTGTCCATTATATGATGATACATAGTTGAATATGGATGAAAGTTTACATGGCTAGGATTATTAAGATTAATAGCTGAATACAATAGAACATTTTCCCAACAAGGTGTGTGTGTGTGTGTGTGTGTGTGTGTGTGTGTGTATAAATATTTTTTTTAAGTCTCCAAAGCAACAGTGTAGTAATCAAGAGGAAAATACATTCACTCACTTCTCTATGACCTTCATATGACTTCTATGACTTCATATGACTTTCACATGATTTCTATCAGTTAAGACCATTGCCTTGATAGGTTAAACCAGAGGTCCCCAAGCCCTGGACCAGTATTGGTCCGTGGCCCATTAGGAACCAGGCTGCACAGTGAGAGGTGAGCGGTTGGCGAGCAACCAAAGCTTCATTTATATTTACAGAGGCTCTCATCACTCTCCCATTACCTCCAAATGGGACCACCTAGTTGCAGGAAAACAAGCCCAAGGCTCCCAGTGATGCTATGGTACGGTGAGCTGTGTAATTCTTTCATTATCTATCACAATATAATACTACTAGAAATAAAGTACACAATAAATGTAATGTGTTTGAAACATCCTGAAACCATCACCCCACCCCTGCTTGGTCCATGGGGAAATTGTCTTCCACAAAACCAGTCCCTGGTGCCAAAAAGGTTGGGAACTATTGGGTTAAACTATGATATTATTTCTCAAGATGTGTATTCTGACAGCTGACTGCATTAAATGGTCCGATTTCTTCACTTCCTCTGCCCCATATCCTTGCCCTTTGTCATATGACTCTTGGTGCTGCCTACTACAGAGGCAAAGATTATTTCCCTAATCCTTGAACCTCCTTGGCTGGACTTGTGACTTGCTTTGGCAAACAGAATGGAGGGGAAGCAATGATGTCCCAATCGTGAGGGATCAGGTTCAAGAGGAAGTGCATACTTCTTGGGAAAANCGGTGTGCCAGGTGCAGTGCTAAATCAGACTCACTGCTTTGTTTTCAGTACAGATCTCTGTTTTACAAAGGAGGAAACTGAGGCCCAGAAAGTGTCTGTCACCTTCCAGTTATAGCCAGAGAGCAGCAGTCTGGACTGTGAATTCAGCCCTTGGACCTTTCACACCAGGGACATCTCATGACACAATTACTTCTCTCCTGGGGAATGGATGTGAAGGTCAAATGTGCTGGTGGAAGATACCATGCAGTGTGAACAAAGGAGGCCACAAAAATGCATCTGCAGTATGATCATAACACAGCGAAAAGACAGACCGACCAACCCCAGGCAGAAACAGACCAAAGGGAATCCATTGCAATGTTAACAAAGCTCTTTTCTGAGTGGAGGATTCACAGATGAATTTTATTGGCCTTGTTATACTTTTTTGTACTTAAGTAATTCCCTGCAATTTTCTCAAATGAGCTAATGCATGTACAAGTGCTTTGTAAACTGTAGAGTGCTACACACACCTCAGAAATATTATGATTGCATTATGTTCCTTTTCAAATTCTAATCTAGGACTGCTCACTGCTGACTGCATGGCTGATGGGATTTCAGGCTGATCCCAAGGAGAGGACTTGAGCAGCTTGAAACCTGTCTCCTTCACATCCAGGTAATATCTCCAGGGAGATGCTGAGCTGGAGGGCAAGGGTGGTGTGGCTTTTGTTAACAGGGTCTGAATGCTACCCCGACTCCACACTCCAGTCATTCGGGGAGCAGGGGGTTTCCCGACCAGCAAGTCGCAGAAACAAAAGACAGATCCCTCCTGAGACAAAATGCATTTGCTAAATTGCTTCTTTGGGCAGCCAGCTGAGGCACAGGGAAATTTGGACTCAAAGGAAAATGGCCTTTAAGCCGTTTGCATTTATTTCTTCCCATCCTTAAGGACAGTGGCCTAGACTGACCCCTGAGCTGCCAGAGATGATGGCTGTCATGCCTGCGGACTCTAGAGGGACAGGAATTGTGTCCTGGGGCTCTGGCCTCTGAACTTCTGCTCAAAGTCAGGAAAAACTACATGGAGAGATTATGGGGATCAGTGGGCAATGAGGCCTGACCTCTCTGACCCTCATTTGCTATGTGACCTGGAGTAAGTCACTTCTCCGGAGAGCAGGACAAAGACTTTGGGTTGTAAGCATCATGTGCTCAGCGGGCCAGGTGAGTGCTGAGAGCGCTGCAGGCACTTCCTCATTAATGCTCACATGGGTCAGAGACCACCAGCAGGCCTGTTTTACAGACGAAGATGATCATCATCTGAAAGGTTTGGCCATTTGGTCAAGGTCATAGTAAACGAACAGAGCAGCTGAGACTCACAACTAGTGGTATTTTCTCCAAGTTCTTGTACATAATAAAGTCACTGCAATGCCTTGTTCATCAACCTCTGGGTCTAATGCTAGATGGTTCAGTGACTGTTGAGTTCTGAATCACATGTCCCCCTTGGTGACAGAGATCTTTGGCGCTCAGGCTGAGAGAAGTGGCCAAGTTCAGGTCAGTAGAATGTGGGTAGATTATGGCTACTACAGGCTCCATTTTTAAGACTCTCTCATGCAAAAGCAAGAGTACCTAGTGGGAGATGCTCCGTGGAGGGCAGAGCCACAAGATGGAAGGAGTCTGGACCCCCATCATGGAGAAGAGCCACCTGCCAATTAGGAACACCTGCTTGGACTTTGTGTGAGTCATAAACGTCCAGCCCGCCAAGCCCATTTTATAAGTAATTGTGTTCCCATAACTAACATGCTTACTTGAACTCTTTGAGTCAGTAAGTGATGAAGACAGTACAACAGACCAATTCAGAAGTCTCTAAGGCCACCCCTTCTTGTGACAGGTGTCCTTCTGATGCCTTAGGACAACAGGTAGAAACATGGGGATAAAATAACACTCAAGAGTGTTGCTTTATACTTTCGGCACTTTTCACTTTCAGCAGCCTTGATATCCATTTCTTCATCTGTCCCTCCCAGTAAGTGTATGAGACCAGGAGGGCTACCCTCTTGCCCCCAGCTGATGGATGAGGAAACTGAAGCACCAGGGATGTGCTCAGAAAAGTTGGGACCCTAACACTCTCTTGGAACCTCGCTCATGGTTCTTCCCTGTGGTTTCCATGAAGCGGTTAAATTTTATTAAACCACATGGACAGGCAGAAAAAGATTACCAACTCACTGGTTGCCTGCTGTGTGTACTAATGATCAAAGTTCCAGGAACCCAAAACACTGTTTTCCAAGGAAACCAAACCATGGGCCACTTTCATTCTTTCATGGGAAGACAGAGGCATGGGCTTAGGACCATTCAGTGAAGGTTCAGAGACGTCTGCCCAGCACTGACCGAGGCTCTGAGAAAATAAAGAAGAAAATGGCATGGTCTGCTACCTCCCAGGTATCACCATTAATGTGAACATCCCACACAATTAATAGGCCCTTATTTTACGCCAAGCCCCATGCTAGAAATGCAGAATGAACCCAAGTGTCTGTATTGAAATTGTTTATACCGTCTGGTTGGGGGAATAAAGAAGTGAGTTAGCAACTGTAAAAACTGTGTATTCATAATACAAATAAAGTGACAGGGGGCTGGGGAGGGAAGGGTGATGGTGTGCTATGTGCTACACTGACCTAAGCTCCTGACCTATCTTTCTGTATTTAGCCCTCATCAAGCCTACCAGGTAGGAACAGTCCTACCTGATTCCCATTTTATAGATGAGAAAACTGAGGCACAGAGTTTGAGTGGCCTGAAATCCCATAGGGAGTATTCCTACCATTTTACATGAGGCAATGTTGCTTCAGAGCTTTCCTCTTATGTTTCATGCAAGGAGCCAGTTAGGGCAAAAGTAAAAGTAGGCAGAGGTCTCTGACAAAGATGGGGGAGAGTCAAGCACCTGGCAGGTTTGGACAGATGATGTTTGGATAGATCAAAGCCTAGGAGTGTGAAGGAGGGGGTGTGTGCCTGTGGCCCTGTGAGTCTTTGGACCCTGGGCTCCTTCTTCATCCCCTCTCCTGGCCACCCAGGCAAACACTGGGATGCTTCAGCTCTGAGATTTAACATGCCAAGGAGGGTCACTGGAGGCCGGCCTTGGGCATCCTGTCATGGGACTCTGAGTGCCATCCACTCTGGGTTCCTCTGCCCACTGCGTGATGAAGGAGCTGGTGACACGCGGCTCGCATGTGAGAGCAGTGATGCACTCCGGGGTTTCTCTGGGGTTTCTCGGGGATACAGCTGTTTTTACAGAGCCATCTGTTCCCTGGAACTGCCGTGCAGTGATGCTGTAAAGGGTTTGTAGGATCTGTTTATATGTGTCTTATTTTTAACTTCTCGTTAAATCATGGTGTTGCCGTTTTCTTTCTTTCTTAGTGAGCTCGGTATCTGGGTGTGTGACCCTGCAGGCAGCCCATCACCCTTGTAGCACGAGGGCATTGAACTTGGAAGCCCTCATTTCAGCGATGAGGCAGAGATCTCAGAGCAGCTGGACGGGAAGGTGTCCAGGAGGAGATTTCTGGTCAACACTAGTAATGAGACCTCCTGCACCCTGCGGCCCTGCTCACACCTTACCCCCCTGAGCCCTCATCCCAGCCTGGGCTCGGTTTGTTTATTGACCATTTTATAAGTGAGAAAACTGAAGCTCATGGAAGGCAAGAGTTACATTTGAAGGCACAGATCTAGTCCTAGGGCCAGGTTTTCTGATTTTTAAGTACAGGGATCTTTCCAGAGCACCACAAATACTTTAAGACAAGGATTTGTAATAGTTAATTTGTTTGACAAAATTTATCGAGCACATACCAGGCAGTCTTTTATAGGCATAAAGATATACTGATGAACGAAACAGATAAACAGCCACACGATCCCAGAGCTTACATTCTAGCTGGAGAGATATAACCAAAAAAATAAATAAGTCCAGAATATAATCATTGATTGGTGATAAGAGCTGCAGAGAAAATGAGAAGCAAGAGTTCTGGGAGATGGGGTTTGGGGGTTGGGGCAGGTATGACAACTTTAGACTGGTGAGTATTTTCAGTAGTTGTAAAATGACCACTCAGCTTGACACCAGTTCCAGAGCTGCTGCCAACCTATCCTCTGAATTCCATTCTCTGAGCCTCCTTTTCTTCCTCTAAAAAGTAATGCTAATAATAACCACCTTGCAGGCTCATAAAAGAGTAAGAAAAATGATACAAACTAAAAGCCGCTAGAAGAATCACTGAATGACTTGTAGTTCCTCTTATGTTAATTATGTATGTCTTTCTGGGGCTTCCCTGGAGGCTAGGTGATAAAGAACCTGCCTGCCAAGCAGGAGTTGCAGGTTTGATCCCTGAATCAGGAAGATCCCCTGGAGAAGGAAAGGGCAACCAGCCCACTCCAGTGTTCTTGCCTGGGAAATTCTATGAGCAGAGGAGCCTGGCAGGCTATATATAGTTCATGGGGCTACAAAAGAGTCTGACATGACTTCGTGACTAAACAACACCAACAAAATATTTTTTTGGCCATGTCACGTGGCATGCGGAACTTCCCCAAACAGGGATTGAACCCGTGTCCTCTGCGGTTGAAGCACAGAGTCTTAACCACTGGACTACCAGGGCAGTCCATCTTCTATTAATTTTAAATAGGGATCTACAGTCACTTGAGAAGCATGGCTTCAAAGTCAGGCAACCTGGTTTCCAATAATGGCCTCACCATGTAGGAGTTGCTTGACTCACATAACGCATCTCCTCTGAGCTTTCTTATCTGTGAAATGTGACTTGTTGATGTCTCCCTCCCTTGATTGTGGTGAAGAAGAAAGTTGCATTTCCTCTTTACTTTCTCTGCAGGAAATCTCTAATTGTCAAAGGCCAGAAGAGACAGAGGAAGCTCTTTGAGCAGCACAGAGAGCTCTTCCAAGGCAGGAGAGAGCACAGTGGCTGAGGCATGGGGCACGGATGCCCCAGGAGGCCTTGGCACCTCGTGTCATCACTGGGAAACTGTTACTGGTTCACTGGGGTGCTGTCTGGGGCTGGCCCCAGATGGCTGAGTGAGGTCATCAATTGATGATGTCTGCTGTGGGCATGGGATAAGAAAATTCTAAGCTGGAGGCTTCCCTGGTGGTTCAGTAGTAAAGAATCTGGCTGCGAATGCAACAGACACAGGCTTGATCCCCAGTCAGGGAGGATCCCACGTGCCATGGAGCAACTAGGCCTGTGTACAACTATTGAGCCTGTACTCTAGAGCCTGGGAGCCGGAACTCCAGAGCCCACGTGCCACGACTACTGAAGCCCGCACGTCCTAGAGCCTGAGCGCCACAAGAGAAGCCATCGCAATGAGAAGCCTGCACTGCGGCCAGAGAGCTGCCCCTGCTCAGGGCAGCCAGAGGGGAGTCCAAGCATCAGTGAAGACCCAGCAAAGCCGAAAGAAAGAAAAGAAAACTGTTTGCTGACACTGTCTACTGACTTACAATCACATATAAACGTGAAAACTCACTGATGTCCGGTCTTTTTTTTTTTTCCTCACCCCTTGGATGTTATGTTTCATAATTTAACTTCGAACATGACAGTGGATAATTATTTTACCATTGGACTCTGACTATTGGATTCCCCCCCCTTTTTTTTTAATTGGCTGCTAGAGGAAGGATGCACAGGGTGGTGAGCCCATAAAGGGCTATTCTGAAGTTGATGAACTGAAAGTGACAGCTGTCAGAATGAAATCTGCAGAATAAGCAGCAAACAGTCTGAGGCCATTTCCTGCCAGGATAAGCAGCATCTTCCTTCCTCTGGCCAAATTCCTGCCCCTTCAGCCTACTCAGTGCAACCTTAGTCATTGAAAATTGTAAACTGAGTTTGGTACACTTTGGTTACTAAGGAAGGGCATGTACTTCCCATCCAAATTGGAAAGTATAAAACATCTATAACAATATATATTTTAATGGCCTTGCATTTAAAAAGGTGAGTTTCTTTTATCTGGAAAAAAATCCCTGAGGTGGAGCAAGGCACTGTTGATGATGAAAGCAGCCTGCTATAAATACAGTGCCCGGGGGCGAGTTACATGTTTCTGGATAACACACTGTATGGGAGCGACACTATCTGCCCAGTTGTTGGGGACCACAGGGGGTGTCCTTATTTTTCACGGCTCCGAAGGACAGCACTCAGATTAGTGGATTATTTCCAGAAGCAGGGATTTCAACTCAACATGAGGAAGAAGGGGGGTTAGCATCTGGAGCTTTCTAACAGTGCAGTAAGCTGTTGGAGACGGTGGGCTCCTTGTCTTTGGGAACATTCCAGCAGAAGCCAGATGCGAGCCTGTTAGGGATGCTGTAGAAGGATTTTTGCATGGATTAGAGGGTGGAGAATATCCATGATTATCCAGCTGTGTTCTGAGGAGTCCCAGGGTTTCTTGGCTATGCTTGAGGGGCTGGGTTGCTGAGGAAAGGGGAGAGAAATGCTAATATATAAAATTCTAGCCTCCATTGTGACTTCAATCAAATTATAGTAACTAAAGCCAAGTGAGTGCTTATTGCATTACACAGATTAATCTACTGGTTTCAGGAAGAGATGCCCAGACAAACTACAGGACAGGAGTGACTGTGTCCCATTAGCTACTGTCATTCTGACCACACGTGGAGCCGAAGCTCTTCCAAACAAAATCATCTTGCGCTTTGGAGCAAGTACCTCAGAGGCTGGAAAATGGGGTCTGCTGCTTTCTGAAGGGTTGAATCCCCAACTTCCTGAATTTGTTCTGTCCCTCCTACTTCTCCTTTTTCCTTTCTCTTTCCCTCTTTCTTTCTGGCACTGAGACCAACCAAATGGCCTCTTCCTTCCTACTCAAATTCTCTTAATTGCAGGGAAATCTACCTGGGATTGATTATTTGAACCAGAGTAAATGTGATAGTCCCCGCCCATGCTTTATACACAGAGATGTAGGTCCATTTCTCTACTAGGCCTTTCAAGGAAAAAAAAAAATCTTAAAGACCCCAAACCCATTTGTGTAACAACAGATTATGATCAGGCAGGCAGTCTGTAAAAAACCCCACCTCAATGAATATTGTGTTCTGGGTGCTGAGCCCTATTTTTGGCGATTTAACATAAATTATCTATGAGACACTATGACAAAGGCATCATTTCCTGCAGTTACTTATCAGATGATGAACCTGAGGCTCAGAGCATCCATGTGACCTCTCCAAGGTTCCTGTGTCTACTGAATGAGCAGCCTGGAATGACCAGAAAGCTTATCATCATCACCTTCTCCATGAAGGAATAATAATGACACAAAATTGAACTTGCGCAGTCCCCTGTGTGCTCATGCTGGCTTTGCTAGAGGCAGAGTGCCATGCTCCTGTTCACCTCTGGTCCCCACTGACCATGCTGCTCCCTCCACCCTCCACACCTTCTCACTCCTCCTTATTCATCCTTTGAGTCCCACCTCCTCCAGGAAGTCTTCCCCAACGCACCTTTCTCTCCTCTTCTTGTGTGCTCTCAAAGCACCACACTGTCCCGGCACTTCTCACACTGATGACAACCTCCTGCCTGTCCGCACCGCTCACTAGACAAGCACTGTGAGAGCTGGGCTTCGATCTGCACTGCTGCCCCAGATCACTGGCCCTGTGGCTGGTGACTGAATGACTATCTGCTGAGTGGATGAATGCGTCTTGAGACTTGGCGCCTGCCATTGCAGCCCTTTTCCACCTGGGATCCGCAGTTCAATGGAGAGGTCCCTGACTTCCTCACTTTAAGAGGACCACTATCAATACACTTCTCATGGCTCCAATGACCTCTTCCCAGAACTGAGAGCAGTCGGCTTTGGGCCGGATCCAAGTTCTTACCCTTTCCCTGTGCAGTGGTTGCAGATAACACTGGGCAGGCGGCAAGGGACCAGGGCTGCAGAGATGTGTTTCCAGGGTGTATGTTACAGATTCCTGCTCTAGCCCCTCTCACTTTGGGCCGGCCAGGCTGGAGGCGGCTGACTGCAACAGGGCCCAGGGACCCGCTGGCTTGGTTTATGGGTACTGGCTGCACTTGCTCCCCTGTCCTCAGTGCCCACAAAACACTCCAGCTGTCTCTGTCCCCACTGCCCCTGCTCAGAGCCCCACTGCCACCTTTTTTGCCTGGGATGCAGCAATGGCCTCTCACTAGGCTCCCTGCTTCTAGTCTAGACCCTTCCATTCTATTTTTCACCCAGAGCAACTTTTCTCAAATGTAAACCTGACTACATTTGAAGCCCTCTGGGGACTCTTCAAGGCCAACAGGATTCAATTTAAATGCCCAAGCATAGCCAAGGCCCTGCAAGGGTCAGCTTCATTCTCTGCCCTTCTCCCGATATGCCCCTGCTCCAGTAGAGAAACCACCAGCATGTTCTTTGCGAACTCTCTACTTGGCTCTTCAGGTCTGCTCCTTCATTCTGCTCTTTTTGTAAATATTTATTGAGTGTTCATTATGTGCTTGCTGCTATGCTAGGGGCGACTGGTACAGGTAGAGTGTCTAACAGCCTTATACTTGGGGGAAAAATAGGGAAAAAAATGACATGAATAAAGTAATTGTGGACAGCATGTATGTGCTGATGAAAAGAAATTAGGGCACCTCACAGAGAGTGATGTAAAGGGTCACCTGAGGCTGGGACAGGCTGGGTGTGCCAGGACTTGAGAAGCAAGTGCAAAGGCCCTGAGGAGGGTGGGGGGAGCCTGGGATGTTGGAAGGAACACAAAGGTGGTGGGTGTGGGCTCAGTGTCAAGGCGAGAGTTTTTTGGGGGACAGTTGGGGTGAGCTGCATCCAGGCAGACTGTCCTCTCACCATCTCTGATACTGACCATCTCCAGGACCTGGAGCAGCCTCTAATTTCAACCGAGTTGCCCTGCATCACACCTGGCAGGTGGCCAGCTCTCATAAGTACTTATTCACCAAGTAAATGCAGCCACAGATTCCAAGAAGGACTATGGAAGATTTCTCCCCGCTGATGATCCAGCAGGGGAGACTGGTGTAGGAAGGGCTGGTGAGTCACTGTTAAAGGCAGTTCCACTTCGTAAGGCATTGAGCAGCACACCACGGGAACTCACCCCTACAGAGATTAACGGATGACATCACCCTGCAAGGCTTTGTATTTGAGCCTCTTCCATGGAGGAAAAAAAAAAAAAAAAACAGGAGCAGGAGAACAGTTTATATTTAATGTTTTGGGGAAAAGTGCTGAATGGGCACTCAAATATTGACGATGATAACAAATTCTGACTTGAGTGAAAAGAATGGAAGGAAAACCCAGAATAACACAGTGTTTGTGGAGACCTCTAAGGGTGTCCCAGAGTCTGAGATGGAGGTCAAGAGCTTAATGGGTTTGTTTCCTCTCTGGTGAGTGGAAAAGAAGAGCAGATGCTGAGGAAGGCACGGAGGGTGACTAGAGAAAGCCTGGAGATTGAGGGGATGATGCTGTGACCTGGGGGTAAGTGACAGAGAGCGGGGTGGCCATGCTACTGGTCATCCTGATAAAGGGTCAGGTAGGTGCGTGCTGGCAGAGCCTCCCGCCCCGCCCCGCCCCCTGCTCCCACCTGCACTAGAGCCTGAAAGAATTCTGACATCCAAGAATACAAGCAACAGTAGTAAGACAAGATCCGGACTCTCTAACCCACTTCCAGCGTCCAGCCTGCCTCCTGCTTCCCCGCTGCTCGGCCTCTCCTGCTCTCCACCTTTCCTATCAGCCCCTGGGCACACGGTCCATCCTTCCGGTCCTCACAGCAAGCGTGCCCGGCCTCAGGACATCATGCCAGCAACTTCATCCACCTGGAAGACGCTTCCTTTGCTGCTCTCTTCCCCTTTCCAGCTTTACTGCAGTATGTGTGTGTTGTCAGTCATGTCCGACTCTTTGTGACCTTTGAACTATAGCCTGCCAGGCTCCTGTCCATGGGATTGTCCAGGCAAGAATACTGAAGTGGGTTGCTCTTTCCTCCTCCAGGGGATCTTCCCAACCCAGGGATCAAACCCACATCTCCTGCGTCTCCTGCATTGCAGGTGGATTCTTTACCCCCCCCGAGCCATCAGGGAAGCCTCACTGCAGTATAGCTGGTATACAAAAAATGACACATATTTAGAACAGTCTAGTGAGTTTGGCTATATTTATGTTCTCATGCTACTGTGACCACGTTTAAGGTATTAAAGACAACCATCGCCTCCAAAACTTCCTTGGTTTTTCCTTTGTGTGTGTGTGGTAAGATCACTTAACACGAAATCTACACTTTTAAATATATTTGTAGAGGGCATCTCTGGAGCTAACTGCACCTTTATAGCCCCTGAACATCAACTTGTCATGACCCCCTCTCCCCAACCCCTGGTAGCCACCATTCTGTTGTCAGCATCAATACGTGGGACTAGTTCAGAAGCCTCATATATGAGAACTTGTGCAGTATTTGTCCTTCTGTGACTGATTCATTTCATTAGCACAATGTCTTCCAGGTTCATCCATGTTGCCACAAATGATAAGACTGGCCTCATTTTTAAAGTGGAACAATATTCATTGTGTACGTACATACTGCCTTTTCCTTATCCGTTCACCTGTCAGTGGATACTTAGGCTGCCCCCATAGCTTGGTTATTAAGAATGCTGCTACACTGAACACGGAAATGGAGATACTGCTCCAGGATCCTGATTTCAATTTACTTTAGGACATATGCCCAGAAGTAGAACTGCTGGATCATGTGACAGTTCTACTATTATTATTATTTTTTGAAGACCCTCCATTCTGTTTTCCATAGCAGCTACACCATTTTACATTCTACCGACACTGGACAAGGTTTCAACTTCTCCGTGTCTTTGCCAACTCTTATTATCTTTTGTTAACAGCCTTCCTGACAGGTGTGAGGAGGTGTCCTCTCTACGTGTGATTTTGACTTATATTCCCCTGATCCTGTGCTCTTCCACAGCTGTCTCTTTCTTGAATTTGACTCTCAGATAAAATGACACCTCCTCAGAAGTCCTCCTTGACTTCATATGTCATTATGTAACACGTGCCACTGGCTGATAATTTTTCCTGATAGCTTGTCTAGTTATTGTGTCTTCCCTACTAAAATATTAATATCAGCACCATGAGAACAGGGATCATTGTCCTGTGAATGAGTCCTCAGTGCTCAGAATAAGAAGGCCTTCAATAAATGTTTGTTGACTGACTGAAAGAACCAGTTACTCATGTGTTTAATACTAAGGGTCAAGGAAAGGACAGGGAGCAAATATTTATCAAGCATCTAACATAAGGCAAAGATTGAAGGCAGGAGGAGAAGGGGATGACAGAGAATGAGATGTTTGGATGGCATCACTGACTCAGTGGACATGAGCCTGAGCAAATTCCTGGAGATGGTGAAGGACAGGGAGACCTGGTGTGCTGCAGTCCATGGGGCCACAAAGAGTCAGACATGACATAGCAACTGAAAGACAACAACGGCAACATGGGGCAGATGCTGACTGAGATGGATTACACACAGTTTCTCAGTCTCAGAATAGCCCTGTGACAGTTTTTCTTATCTCTATGTGACAGATGGGGAAACTGAAGCACAGAGAGATTGAGTAACTTGCCTGAGATCACAGAAGTGGAAATCAGAAGGGATTAAAGCCCAACCAGGCCAAGCTGACCCCACATGCCCTGACCTCCACTATAATAAGCTGCTTCCCCACATCCTGCTCCTTAGAGCTTCAAATCAGTCTCACTTTGCTCCTGTGTGCTGTGTGACCATGAGCAAATTGTGTAACCTCTCTGTGCTGAAAATGTCTTCAACTCTAACTGGGAAAAAAAAGGTTTCTATGAGCATCAAATAAGATATACAAAGAAATTATAAACAGTGAAGAAACAGGGTAATACAGTGGATGCCAGCTATGTCTGTCATCTAGCTATGAAGATATTTTGTGTCATGTACTGACCCCGAATCCTGGGTCTCCTGTGTGGGTGCCGTGTCCACAAAGCCCTCAGAGTCCCCAGGTGTGGAGAGACCCTTTGCCTGTTGTTTCACTGAGGTTTTTTCTCACATTGATCCCTCTGCTTGAGAGCTCCCTTCTGACTTCACCTGGTCTGGGCACACGTAACCCCAGAGATGAGCATGGAAGCGACCTACTGATGTGTCCCCCACCCCACACTACCCTGTTCCCCACACCAAGGTGGGGATGGCACCTGGTTCCTCCTGGGCTTGCTCTGAGCCTGGCACAGAGCCAAGCACTGGAAGTCCTTGGCAGACCAGCGGAGAGGCCACCCCTGCCTGCGTGGCCGAGCCCTGGGGCCACTCACGTTTTCACTGTTGACGTCAGCCTCACTGGGGCAGCCGAACAGCTCCCGTCGCAGGAGGTTCCCATCATACTCCAGGAAGGTCAGGTAGAGGTTGCGGAAAAACTCCACGTGCTTGTTCTTCACCCGCAGCTTCTTGGGGGAGTTCCAGTGAATGACCTGGTGGGCAACAAAGATACAGTCAGGCCAGGAGGACCTGTGCCTGTGGGAAGCATGGCTGGGCACTGGTCTAAGCACTATCTTGGGGCCTTCCCATCCATCCACCCATCCACCCACCCACCCATCCACCCACCCATCCATCCATCTATCCACCCATCCACCCATCCATCCATCCATCCATCATTCAGCATTTATGGTCCAGGGGTTAAGAGCCAGGGTGCTGAAGCCAGATTGCCTGGAGTCAAATCTTGGCTCTGCTCTGGGTAGTGGTTTAATCTTGAGCAGATTGCTGAATCTCTCTGTGCCTCAGTTTCCTCATTTGTGAAATTGAATAGTAACAGCTCCAGCTGAGATCAGTCTTTTAAGCTTTTGCCTCTCAGCTCCAAACCTGCTTTGTGATGCTGAACCCAGGACTCTGCAAACCCTACTTCTGCTCTGCCAGCCACTTCCTATTCATGAGAGGGAGAGAAAGTCAGGAGGGGGAGAAAGAAAGACTTGCCCCTTCCTTTTGCTTCCTGTCCCTATGTCCTTTCTCCATACCAGCTGTGGCACTTCCTACAGCAGCAGCTAAACCCACTCTGCGATTTTTCCAAAACTCAGACCCCGCTTCATGGTCCTTTGTCCCTGCCTGGTGCTGCTGGCTCAGGAGTTGCCTGCAGACCCCACCTCAGAGTGTGGCTTCCAGCCCCGAGCTGGACTAATTTCCACCTCTTCCCTTTGTTCCTTCAGCTCCAGGGGTGGGAACTGCTTCCTGCAATTTTCTATTTTTGCTTTTATAGGTACCAAGTGAACTCTTTACATCTAGTTATCATTTTTAAAGATTAAATTCTCTGTTCAAATAATTGGTATGGTTTTTGCCTCCAGCCAGGACTGACGGATGCACTGTCTCCCAGAGATGCTGGGAAAAATCAACTCATTAATACATGTAAAGCATGGAAGTACTGCCTGGAATAGGACAAGTGCTCAGTACATGCAGCTCTGACTATTAAGTGCCTACAGTATACAGAGTTGGGAGATGGCAGAGCCCCTGTTGGCAGTGCCCATCTGTGGCCTGCTGGGGAGATGGGTCCCCAGACAGGTAATAGGAGGCAATCATGGAGGGGGGATCAAGAAGAAATGGCATCTCTGGAAGCTCAGAGAAGCATCTCTTAGGAGACTTAGCCCTTGCCACCAGCTGGGGCTTGAAGGGTGGAAGAGGGGAGACTCTCCTGGAATATGCCCAATCAGGGCAGAAGGAGGTCCTGGGCCAGACATTAAAATAATTGCATGCGAGCTGGTGACACACCCAGTGGGGATATGTCTTTGCTGTGAAAGATGCTGGTGCTTGCCAAGTGCTGAGCCAGCAGGAAGGCTGATGGATGTGCACCTGACTCAGGAAACCTGAGCTTCTTCATCAGGGAGAAACTTTAACTAAGGGGGAAGTCAGGGCTGGCCTGCAAGCCTCCCAACAAATCGTAACTTCGCATTCACAAACCTGCCGGAAACTCTGGAGACACCGTGTCCTTAAATGCTCCAAATGAGCCCATTTGAATCCCACTGTCCATTTTACAAAGATGGTACTTTGACCTGCCCGTATTTCACAGCAGTCAGGTTGCAGAGCTGAGACACAAACTCAGCTCTGAACCCCAAACCCCAGGTTCCTGAGTGGTGTTGTGTTCTGTGTCAATGGCTGAGAGTTTTACAGGTGTGGAGAGGGAAACCTGCAGAGGAGAGATGGTTCGCTCACAATCATGTGGTGGGTTTGGACCAGGCCAGGGCTGGGAGGAGGATACAGGCCTCCTGGTGCTCCCCGACTGCCTCCCACCCGCCACTTACTCCCGGCCGTCTCTCATCCCATTATGCCTCATTCTGCTGTGTCTGCCAAGGGATCTAGATTTGTGAACCATCTAAGGCAAAATATGAGATTATATGAAAGGCAGCAAAGGTTAAAGGAAGGTAGGGGGAGAAGACGGTGAGTCACTAGCAGGCCAAGGGGGTTTTAGAAAACCCTAGGAATGTGGCTTCACTAGTGGCTCAGAGTAAAGAATCCGCCTGCAGTGCAGGAGACCTGGGTTCAATCTCTGGGTCAGGAAGATCCCTTGGAGAAGGGAATGGCTACCTGTTCCAGTATTCTTGCTTGGAGAATCCCATGGACAATGGAGCCTAGTGGGTTGCAGTCCATGGGGTCCCAAAGAGTTGGACGTGACTGAGCGACTAAGCAGGCATGAACCTGGTTGCCCTCTGATAGGTAAGTGCACTCAAAGTCTATTAATATATATTCAGATTTACCTTTGCCACCTAGGATTTAATCATCAGAACACAGAACACTCCATTCCCCTTTGCTAGGCTCTATAGAAGTAAATAAAATATCTATTGTTTCACTTTCATGCATTGGAGAAGGAAATGGCAACTCACTCCAGTGTTCTTGCCTGAAGAATCCCAGGGGCGGGGGAGCCTGGTGGGCTGCCGTCTATGGGATCGCACAGAGTCGGACACGACTTAAGCGACTTAGTAGCAGCAGCAGCAGCAGCAGCAACACTGATTATATGCTAGGCATAGGCCAGGGCTGCTGTTGTGTGTGTGTGTGTATAAACTTTCACATTCAGTCCTCAAAACAACCTGGCAATTTTTTTTCTGTTATCATTCTTATTTTACAGGCAATAATCCTGAGAGTCTCTCAGTAAGTAGTAAATCCTAATTCTAAATTGGGTCTTACTCCCAAATCTTTTTCTTTCTACCACATCATTCATTCATTCAAAAAAATATTAGAATGAGCAATAACTCTGTGTCAGGTACTGACAGGGTCTGTGACTGCAGTGCTGCATGTGCTAAGTCGCTTCAGCTGTGTCTGAGTCTTTGTGACCCCATTGACTGTGGCCCTCCAAACTCCATGGCAACTCCAGGATTCTCCAGGCAAGAATACTGGAGTGGGTTGACATGCCCTCCTCCAGGGGAATCTTCCCCACCCAGGGATGGAACTCCTGTTTCTTAGGTCTCCTGCACTGGCTGCAGTGATGTACTCAAAAGATCAAAGTTCTCTTTCTGGAATTTACAACTGAGGGGAAGAGGCAGATATTACATAACCATCCATTAAGTATGACGCGTGCTTTTAAAAGAGATGGTAATGAGAGGCTGTTGGTGGTCATTTTGGGGCTAAGTCACTGCAAGTTTAGAGAAACTAAGACACAGAGGGAGAAAGGGACTTGCCCAGAGTCACAGCAGAGGGAGAAGTGGTGCCTCGCTCTGCCTCCCAGGCTGCTGCTCCTGCCACTGTCATGAGCCTGCTTCTGAAACTCCGACTCAGGATGAGTATTTCTGATAATTCTGATCAGCACATGTCTGACTACTGAGAAATGTCATTTCCTGGTCCCTTGAGGGGCAGAATCACCCAACATCGCTGGCTCAGGGGCAGCAAGTTGGTGGTGTGGATGGTATACATTGATGAGCTTTCACCTATGAGAGAAATTGACACTGGGAATGTGCCCCAAAAACATTTTTGCAAGAAGCCAGTAAGTACTTCTGAGTCTCTGAAAACCGATCTTAACTTATTCTGCTTGCTGGGACACAGTAGCACAGTAATAAAAATATTACTAATATTAGCAGCTAACATATTTTGGATGCTTGCTATGTGCCAAGCACTGCTCTGGACACTTCACTTTTCATAGCTCATTGATCCTTTACTTAATACTACAAATGATATCCTCACGATCTCATCTTACAGGTAAGGGAAGTTCAGCAGATCTCCCCGAGCCACATAGCTAGAGAGTGGGAGATGCAGGATTCAGACCCAAACAGGTAGAGACACTGAGAATCTCTCTCTCTCTCTTATTTCTCCCATGCAATCATCAAATGACTGATTACAGCAATGAACATGAGATTTTCAGATTACAGGATGAGAAATGATACCTGCTCTCTCCTCCTGAATGTAGAGACTGCACCCAAACCTGGAATACAAAGGCTGCAGGGTGATTTAGCACTTCTCAGATATACAAGCTGAACCTCCAACTGAGAGGGAAGTTGAGGGGTGGCATCCACATTACATGGCAGGTGGGCTGCAGAAGCTGCCAGGCATTGGGGGCCCCAGGGTGTGATCTGATTGGATCTGTAAAGGCTGAAAATACATGCAGACTTAGAGTCAGCCTGAGATAAGCCTGAGAAGTTGATGGAAATTGACTACTGTCCAGGAAACTTAAACATCTGAGAAGACAGCGGAAGTCAACGTGATTAAAGGAGAAACAAACTCACCCATCAAGGGTGCAGGAAAAAGCATTTCAAAGACTGAAACAAGACCCTGGTACAAGGATAAGGCTATTGGAAGAGTGTAGCCAGTACTTTGACTTCTGAAGTACTTGGAACCCACAAGTGAAAGCGTTAGTCACTCAACTGTGTCTGACTTTGTGTGCGTATGGACCACGTCTGCCAGGCTCCTCTGTCCATGGGATTCTTCAGGCAAGAATACTGGAGTGGGTTGCCATGCCCTCCTTCAAGGGATCTTCCTGACCTAGGGATCGAACCTGGGTTTCTCCTGCATTTCAGGTGGATCCTTTACCATCCGAGCCACCAGGGAAGCCCTCTGGAACCCACAGGGCTCATAAAAATAATAGATGGTACAAAACTGCTAAGAAATCAGAACCTGTGTGCAAATGCCAGGTAAGTAAGAACACAGGCCTAATGTGTTCCAAGTTACTCAGATAGTGTATTTGGAAAATGGGTCTCTGTCTCAAAACCTCCACTGACTTTCTTGGTTTACAGAATAACAACTATCCTCTTTAGATCGGCAATGAAACCTGTTCCACTTACAATTCCAACTCTAACTCTGGGAGAAAAGAACTTTCTGGTATTTCTTGAACATGTCTTCCATGACTCAGTGCCTTTGCATATGCCCCCCACCCCGCCCCCAGAATATCCTTATTTCTTCTCCACCTTACACATGCCTGCTCATCCTTCATGGATGAGCTCAAATGCACCTCTTCTGTAATTCTCTCCTTGATGACTCATGTCAGAAGATTGCCTCTGAGCAGTCTTTCTCTCTTCCCTATTTTTCACTCCTAACACTGATTTTGTTTATAATTGCAATGTTCCTAGCACCCGTGAGTGGCTCATGATTCATTCAAGATCCACCTAGTCCTGATGATTCTACTTTGATTTCCCAGACTCCCTTGCTGCTAGGGGAGACCATGTGGCCCAGGATTGCTCAAAAAGAGATGGCAAAGCATATATTTGATTTCTTAGTCATAGGTTCAGATAAGATATCATTCTCCCACCCACTCACCTTTCTGTTGTGAATAGAGATGTGAAGACTGGCACTATGACAGCCATTCTGTGACTGTGAGGTCAACACACTGCTAATCTACAAACCAATTCTATAGTTGCTTACACCAGAACTCTTAGGCAAGAAATTCAAACCCCCTATTTTATTTTTAGCCATTACAAATTGGGTTTTCTGATTTTCATTGTGAGTATTCCTAATATAACACCCAAGGCAGTTGGGTCCTTCCTTAATGCTCTTATATTTAATTCTATTAGAGAACTCATTGCATGCTCTTGTAATTAGTTATTTACATTCCTGCACCTGGCAGCATTGGAATAGGAATTTCTGAACCAGCAGGGACCATGACTTATTATTCTTCCTGAGTGCCATACAGCCTGCCAGGTAGTTAGTATTCAATAGTTGCAATTTCATTCAAGAATGGAAATCATGATGATGACATTCTTAATAATCCTCATTTTCTGTCTGTCTACAGCAAATCAGTTATAAAAGCCCTATTCATGTGGGCTTTAGGATGGAGAAACATAGTCCCCTTTTCTTCGTCTAAGGACCAAACAGCTTGCCATTTTCTCTTGAAGGAGTTTAAGCTCCTCTGTTCTTCCCTTGTCTGGTATTTCAAGAAGGACAGTGGTCTCATAAGTTCCTTTCCTTGTCATCTTCAGGATTATGATGCATGCTAGAAAAGAACAAGACACACACCTTATCCGAGTCCCAGCTCCAGCTCTTATCTGCAAGGTGGCTTGGACATGACTGCCTAGTATCATGAAGACAGTCCCTCATCTATAAAAGGGACTAAGAGCAACTGCCTTGCAGTGTGTGGTCAAGACCAGGACTGAGGGATTGATGGGCATGAAGGCATTTCACTTGTGTTTATTAAATTGCAAAATAAACCTGGTTATAGACTTCATGAAACAGCCACCTTATCAGCTAGGAAGGCAGGAACACAAATAGGAATAAGCAATAACACTTGAGAGGATAAACTGCAGGTTGAGGGAGCCGGGGGCAGAACGGTAGGATGCATACAGACAACACAGCCCAGAGGCGGGCCCTCCTGGTAGAACCTCAAGAAGGGGCTACGCAGGAAGGCAGACACTCAGGTGGATTTAACTCCTTGGGCAGAGACTGGAGAGTGCTAAAAGGCAGGGGAGAGAGCACATGTTACCTTTGCTTTTCCCAACTCTGTCATCCAAACAACTTAACGTATCTGCACCTCTATTTTCCAATCTGTTAAAAGGAATTATCAATAGCAATACATGCTTCAGAGGATCAGTGAGACAAGAAATGGAAAGATGTCCGCTGTGGAGCCTGAAACAGACCAGCACTCAGTGTGCAGGAGTCTCAGGAATATATGTGATCTGTCCCCATGGGATTGTCTTTAAAGTGATGCTGACCCCTGTACTTAAACCTAGACTGTTGGTTCTGTGAATGCAAGACCTATGTTTGCCCATCTCTGCACACACAGTGACAGGTTTGGTCAGTGTTTCCTGACTGCCATGGAATCCACTTCGATTTCCCGCTCCCCAACCATCAACTGCTAAAGATTCTCTTCCAATTCTCTCCCTTCTCTGTTCTCATTCCTGACAAGTGCCAGGTAGCTGCTATTAAATTAAAATGGTGTCCTTGATGCTCAGGACTACAAGCCACAGATCCTCTGTGACTCTCTGCCTCCTTTTACAAAGGTTCCTGTTGTTTCTTGGTCTTCACAAGTCCCAGAAAAAAATTCTCCCCAGACAAAAATGCATCATTACCTAGGAAAGGGGAAGAAAGACGAAACTAGTGATTATTTAGCTCCCTCATCTGGAAAATATAGACACTTAGGCCAGGGCATGCACCTGAGGCCTGTCTTACAGCTGATCATGTCTAGTCTGTCATCTGTAACATTTCTTATTTTTCCCTGCCTGAGGTGGTAGAGGTTGAGGAGAGGCAAAACAAAAAAACAGGAAAGTGGATAACTTTGAAAATACTCAGGGCTGGGAGGGTCATAACTCTAAGAAGATTCAGTTATGTTCTCTAACATTCATCATGTTCAATGTTTTGTTTTGTTTTCTATAAAACTGGGAATACCAGTCAATTTGAACTGGATTCTGTCTGGTCTATCTGAAGAATTCCAGATGGACCTCTCAGAGCCAGAAGTGGGAAAGTGATGCACTCAGAACAAGGATCTTCTATGACGTTGCCTAGCATGGCTTCTCTGCAGTCACTTGACCTGTGGATGGGGACCAGCCCTATGTGTTTCTGCAGAGGGAATTAATTACTAAAGCTTTACACTAAGTCCTCTATATCCAAACATATGAACGAGAGCACATGCGTTAAGTCCAACCAAGTTAGCCTAGGCACCCAACTAACACAACTGGCTATATAGTACTGTAATAGGATTATAATACTTTCCACACAAAAAATACATAAAAAACAAACACAAAAAATAAAACATTTTTCATCTTACAGTACAGTACCTTGAAAGGTATAGCAGTGCCAACTGCATCACTGCTGCTGTTAATGCTTACTTCTGGACATCCTGGCCTTGAAATAAAGATACTAAATTACTGTAATCTATACAGTGCTCTCAGTCAGTCAGTAGTCACTCAGTCGTGTCTGACTCTTTGCAGCCCCATGAACCGTAGCACACCAGACCTCCCTGTCCATCATCAACTCGTGGAGTTCACCCAAACTCATGTCCGTTGAGTCAGTGATGCCATCCAACCATCTCATCCTCTGTTGTCCCCTTCTCTCCTGCCCTCAATCTTTCCCAGCATCAGGGTCTTTTCAAATGAGTCAGCTCTTCACATCACATGGCCAAAGTAATGGAGCTTCAGCTTCAACATCAGTCCTTCCAATGAACACCTAGGACTGATCTCCTTTTGGATGGATTGGTTGGATCTCCTTGCAGTCCAAGGGACTCTCAAGAGTCTTTTCCAACACCACAGCTCAAAAGCATCAATTCTTCGGTGCTCAGCTTTCCTTATAGTCCAACTTTCACATCCATACATGACTATTGGAAAAACCATAGCCTTGACTAGATAGACCTTTGTTGGCAAAGTAATGTCTCTGCTTTTTAATATGCTATCTAGGTTGGTCATAACTTTCCTTCCAAGGAATAAATGTTTTTTAATTTCATGGCTGCAATCACCATCTGCAGTGATTCTGGAGCCCAGAAAAATAAAGTCAGCCACTGTTTCCACTGTTTCCCTCATCTGTTCACCATGAAGTGATGGGACCAGATGCCATGATCTTCATTTTCTGAATGTTGAGCTTTAAGACAACTTTTTCACTCTCCTCTTTCACTTTCATCAAGAGGCTATTTAGTTGTTCTTCACTTTCTGCCATAAGGGTGGTGTCATCTGGATATCTGAGGTGATTGATATTTCTCCCGGCAATCTTGATTCCACAGCTTGTGCTTCTTCTAGCCCAGCGTTTCTCATGATGTACTCTGCATAGAAGTTAAATAAGCAGGGTGACAATATACAGCCTTGACGTTTGGAACCAGTCTGCTCTTCCATGTCCAGTTCTAACTGTTGCTTCCTGACTTGTATACAGGTTTCTCAAGAGACAGGTCAGGTGATCTGGCAGTCCCATCTCTTTCAGAATTTTCCACAGTTTATTGTGATCCACACAATCAAAGGCTTTGGCATAGTCACTAAAGCAGAAATAGATGTTTTCCTGGAACTCTCTTGCTTTTACCATGATCCAGCGGATGTTGGCAATTTGATCTCTGGTTCCTCTGCCTTTTCTAAAACCAGCTTGAACATCTGGAAGATCACGGTTCACATATTGCTGAAGCCTGGCTTGGAGAATTTTGAGCATTACTTTACTATCGTGTGAGATGAGTACAATTGTGTGGTAGTTTGAGCATTCTTTGGCATTGCCTTTGGGATTGGAATGAAAACTGACCTTTTCCAGTCCTGTGACCACTGCTGAGTTTTCCAAATTTGCTGGCATATTGAGGGCAGCACTTTAACAGCATCATCTTTCAGGATTTGAAAGAGCTCAACTGGAATTCCATCACCTCCACTAGCTTTGTTTGTAGTGATGCTTCCTAAGGCCCACTTGACTTTGTATTCTAGGATGTCTGGCTCTAGGTGAGATACACCATTGTGTATCTCACCATTGTGATTATCTGGGTCATGGAGATCTTTTTTGTACAGTTCTCCTGTGTATTCCTGCCACCTCTCAATATCTTCTGCTGTTCAGTACACAAAAGCACAACCACTTGTAGAGGATGCACACATGTAACAATCTATGCCAGACACATGAACTAACTTACAAGACTGGGCATGCAAATGCACGTTCACATTGTTGAAAGTTTACAACTTGAAGGTTTGTATGTAGAGGACTTACTGTACTCACTTTCAAAGAATCTGCACAGGGCCCTCCAGGGTGTCTCTGTTGATTTGAGGACAAGGAGGACCGAAGGACGTAGGTTCCACCTCCAGAGAGAGGTATGAAGTCTTCAGGTGAGGGATGCTATCAAGGCTGGTTGAGAAGCCAGTTTGGTAGAATGTTAGTAACGCCCCCTGAGTCATTGCTTGGAAACTCCGAGAAGGCAAAGCTGGCTTCCAGGATCCCAGCAGGCCTTGCTGTCGCTTTTCTGCGACAGCAGAAGTGCTCTGCACTTTCCTTCACAGAACCAGACCTTGCTTTCTTCCGATGATTATAACAGGGCTACTGGTCAGGCTTGACCTGCCAGAGCAACTCAAAGGGCATAACCAATGAGACATTCCAGACCATTCGCGGGCATGAGTCCCAGAAAGGGTCAACAGAGTTGCCCTGCAGGGTCACTAGGGGAGAGAGGGGTCTCTCTCTTCAATTTGAGATCCTGAGTACTAGTCATTTTACATTCCCTTGCTTGGATTTCTTCACAGTGTGTTTTGCTGCCTGAAAGGACCAGTTTGGTCATTTGTTTTCTTAGCTGATATCTGTATTTTGCACTGGAGTATAAGCTTCAGAGAGCAGAGCTGCCACTGTCTGGTTCGCCATGTATGATCGGTGCTCAGTGTCTGGACCACAGCACGCGTGCGATACGTATTTGTCGAATGACGAAGCTCTACATACTAGCCGAGGAGGCTGCCGGAAGTCACCCTGCTAGGACAGAGGAGGCAGAGAGCAAGAAAGAGAGAGAGAAGGAGAGGCAGGAAGGGCTCTCTCCCTGGAGCTTCCATGTCTCACTGTGTCAGTGCAGAGGGCAGGATCCTGAACTCTCATACTGAGATGTGCTGAGGAACAAATATGCCTGGCTAAGTGTATTACCAATCATACTAATATCTCTTTCAGTGCATTTATGAATATTACTTGATAATAACAATAATATTTAACTAAAATAACTGTCACAAAACGAACAAAGGACTTAAAAGGAGTCCTGCATTATAACCCAAAGTACAAAATAAATCTATACAAGCCCATGGGGATATGACTTCATGATATAAGAAATAAGTATAAATGGGGGAAAGAGACAAAACTCCTTGGAGAAGAACCCCAATGATATACGTAGATTCCACCCCCTCCCCAGGAAGTGGAGATCAATTTGCTCACTTCCAGTGTGGGGTAGGTATCATGACTCACTTCCAAAACAGGAAGAAGGAAAGGGAAACAGTAATTTATAGCACAGAAGCCTGGCAAGGTGGTCCAGCGGCTAAGACTGCAGGGGGCTCGGGTTCGATCCTTGGTCCGGGAACTAGATCCCATATGCTGCAATTAAAGATCTCATATGCCACAACAAAGACCCAGCACAACCAATAAAATAAAATAAAATATTCAAAAATACAAAAAAAGGAAAGGTGGTTATCAACCTTAGTGGTGCCACAGGTAGAGATGAGATTCCTCCAGACAGAATGTCAGGAGGAGGGCATTTCACTTCTGAGACAGTCTTGCCAAAGACCTATATAACCTCGGTCTGACCACGAGAGAATACACATTTGAGGGATATTTATAAACTACCGTATCGGTTCACACCTCTGAAGTATCAAGGTCAATCATGAAAGAAAAACAAAAAAAGACTGAGAAACTGTCAGAGACTAAAGGAGACTATGGACATAAACGATAGAACTGGTGAAATGAAGCTAAAGCCTGACGTTTAGTAACAGCAATGCACCCATGTTGGTATGTCAGTTTTGACAAGTTGGCAGTTGTTACATAAGATGGTGGCATCTCCAAAGGCTCAGCAGGCAAAGAATCTGCCTGCAATGCAAGAGACACAGCAGATGCAGGTTCTTTCTCTGGGTCAGGAAGATACCCTGGAAAAGCAAATGGCAACCCACTCCAGTATTGTTGCCTGGGAAACTCCATGGACAGAGGAGCCTGGAGGGCTGCAGTCTAAAGGACAGCAGAGTCAGACACAACTGAACACACACACACACACACACGATGTGAGCATTAGGGAAAACTGGACTCCACCTGCTACTGTTACATTTTTTCTTCAAGTCTAAAATTCTTCCAAATAAAAGTGTATATTAAAAACAAAAAAGAGTTCTATCTACAAAGGGACGACAGATTGAGCACACTAAGAACACAAGCATGTGACCAGAAAGAAAACAGCTGAGCTGATATTTCTGTTCCCAACACAAGCTCTTTCTTAGCTACATCCTCAGCTACAGAAATGCCTATCTAATTACATCTGACAAGAAATTGGTTAAAGAAAAATTAAATCCTCAAGACTACTTCAAAAACAATTTACAACCATGATCGTTAAGGAAGAACTTCACCCCAAGTGTGCATTATGCCTCCAGATATTACCAACATTAGTACAAAGATGCATGATTAGCAAGACATTTAAAAACAAAGCATCCAGAATATGAAGATGAGCCTCTATAAATTTTCGATGACGTTTTAAGTCTTCTGATAGCCAGTCTTGAACTTTACAACGTTCACTAAAACCCCATGAAAAGGGTTCTGCAGTCTCTTTGGAGATTTCACACATCAAAATGAAAGATAATAAAATCCAATAAGGAAAACACTTGTTTTTCCTGCCTTGGCAAAAATGGCTGGAAAACTACACAGAAGATAATCTGTTAACAAATGAAGTAAATTCCTCGGTCAGCAAATATTGTAGGAAGAGTCCTAGAAAACAGATGATGAAAGCCTAAAGAAACTAGTGTTAGAACAAATTACAGGGAGATTTGCTATAGAGTAAAATGAAAGTACAGAGGTTTCTAACGTGCATCATCTTATGTTATTTGCAAGATTCTGTTTAGAAAGTGAAATATACAAAAAGCAACTCCCCAGTGACTGCTACAGGGAAGATGTCCTGAGGAAATTCTATTCTGCGCAGTGAATTCCTACTTCAATGACGATAATGTTTTATGGAGAGTACATGTGTGGAATCACCGAAGGTACAGTTGCTTTAACTGGAATAACAAAAGGATTCTAAGAAAAGTTACAGAGGGAGCGCCCCTTACTGAATTCCTGTACTGCACCACTGATGGGCAAGTTTGTAACAAAACACTGGAGGCCCGTGTGCATCAGTACTTTGGTACTATTATTAATAGATGGTGTCAGTTTGGGTAACTATAAAGACTGAAGATATCACAGACTTTTTCCAATACATTCTAATGACATGCGAATGAGAATGAAACCCTCTGGCCAACATAGAGCTTCAGTAGTTAACTCATGGCAAAGGAAGTATAATAGATGGCATAGGTAAAGAGGATTCACGCATTTCTGCTTTTATGAAAAAATGGTTGTTGGTGGTATGCTAGCTCATGCTTTTGGAAAAAAAATACACCTGAATCTCACCTTCAATGTAAATGTGATGAATGTAAAAGTAACTCCTTTTATAAAAAATCTGTAACATAGATGGAGCTTTTAGAAATAAATATTTGAAATTGTTTCCCTCTTGATATAGGGATTTCTAGGTAAAAATGTTCCCTATCAAACTCATCATTTCTCCATTCTTAAAAACTTCAGTGACTCATGTCCATAATTAACAAATACCGTTTAGTTGGTGCTCCACTCTCTCAAAATCCTTCTCCTTCTCAATAGAGCCCACTGTATCTGGGGAAGTGTTTTTTATAGTGGGCTTCTCAGGAACCTGTCCGAAAGGCTTTCCACAGTCACAGTTCTGTGTGTTGACACAGAATATGTGGGGGAAAAGGCTGGGGGATCCATAAAATTAGTCAGATTTCCCTGGTGCAGGATTTTATAATATGGCATTTGGTACAGTACATAGGATACAGAAATCCCCTCTCCCTAGCTCTCCTCTGTCTTAAAGAAAATCCATTAACGGTTCGCAGAACCGTTTGGCCACATGCTCCACAAAGTGCTATATAGCAAGGCAAACTCTCCAAGGGTCATCACCTGGCTTCTAGGGCTGATGCTTCCAGGAACAAATGCACCTGAACTTCATCAGCTTTGTGTAACCAAGCCAGCGATGGATAACTTAAATCAATAACAATCAAAGGAGTTAAGTTCTAAAAATTACCCAATGAGCCAAGAATGGGTGAGTGTTGAGGAAAGACGAAAGACTAAGGCTTAAAGCACCTTAAGTCCCTTCCACTGAGTGAGCCATTCTCTGGCACAATGATGTCAAGGCATCAGGTGATGGGTGACCCATCAGTGCTTAACCTGGGGGTGAGCCCCTTCCCCTCTGTGGGTCCCTGATTCTGGTCTGTGAAATGTAAGCCTTGGAATGGATGAGGAAGAAGACACCTGGTTCACAGGTTTTGCCTACTAGTCTGACTGAATATTACCCCAAGAGAGAGTGCAAACAATACTCATAGGTTGTTAATAATAAGAATCCTAGCTCAGCTCAGTGTTTTGTAATGACCCAGAGGGGTGGGATGGGGAAGGCGTTGGGAAGGAGGCTCAAGAAAGAGGGAATATATGTATACATACAGCTGATTCACAGTGTTGTACAACAGAAACTAACATAGCATTGTAAAGCAACTATGCTCCAATAAAAAATAAACAAAAATTCAGATATCAAAAGAAAAAGAAAACAAAGGACCTATCTTTAATGGACTGGAGTACAATTCACAGTGGAAATACAGCAGTCACACACCTTTTCACATCAAATAACAGTCCAGAAATAGACAAACAAAAAGACAAGAAAACAAAAGACCACAACTGAGATGTGCTATAGGAAAATATCTTTTTATAGGCTGGGGCTCTTTAGTGCTGCCACATGAAAAACCATCCTTCTCTTTGAAAACAAATGGAATTAAGAAATTGGCAGTTTTTTTTTTTAAAGAATACTAGGTATAAGAGATACATACTACTATATATAAAACAGATAAAGAAAAAGACCTACTATATAGCACAGGGAACTATATTCAGTGTCTTGAAATTACCTATAATTACAAGATAATTACAAGATTAATTACCTTGGAGAAGGTCCACTGGAGAAGGGAATGGCAAACCACTTCAGTATTCTTGCCTTGAGAACCCCATGAACAGTATGAAAAGGCAAAATGATAGGTTACTGAATGGGGAACTCCCCAGGTTGGTAGGTGCCCAATATGCTACTGGAGATCAGTGGAGAAATAACTCCAGAACAAAACCAATACAGAATTGTAAAGTAAAAATAAAAAATAAAAAATAAAAAAAAAATAATAAAGAGGATGCCAAACAGTAATCAAGATAAATAATAGTTAATTTAAGATTTTTAGAAGTCAAAATTAATGCAGAACCAATCCATATTGGACAAAATATCAAAATTTTAAATAAAGATGAGTTGTTTGTTTAAAAAAATAAATGAAGGGATGAAGCCAAAGCAAAAACAATACCCAGCTGTGGATGTGACTGGTGATAGAAGCAAGGTCCAATGCTGTAAAGAGCAATATTGCATAGGAACCTGGAATGTCAGGTCCATGAATCAAGGCAAATTGGAAGTGGTCAAAGAGGAGATGGCAAGAGTGAACGTTGACATTCTAGGAATCAGCAAACTAAAATGGACTGGAATGGGTGAATTTAATTCAGATGGCCATTATATCTACTACTGTGGGCAGGAATCCCTTAGAAGAAATGGAGTAGCCATCATGGTCAACAAGAGAGTCCGAAATGCAGTACTTGGATACAATCTCAAAAATGACAGAATGATCTCTGTTCCTTTCCAAGGCAAACCAGGTAATCCAAGTAATCCAAGTCTATGCCCCAACCAGTAACGCTGAAGAAGCTGAAGTTGAACAGTTCTATGAAGACCTACAAGACCTTTTAGAACTAACACCCCAAAAACTTGTCCTTTTCATTATAGGAGACTGGAATGCAAAAGTAGCAAGTCAAGAAACACCTGGAGTAAAAGGCAAATTTGGCCTTGGAATACAGAATGAAGCAGGGCAAAGGCTAACAGAGTTTTGCTGAGAGAATGCACTGGTCATAGCAAACATCCTCTTCCAACAACACGAGAGAAGACTCTACACATGGACATCACCAGATGGTCAACACTGAAATCAGATTGATTATATTCTTTGCAGCCAAAGATGGAGAAGCTCTAAACAGTTAGCAAAAATAAGACTGGGAGCTGACTGTGGCTCAGATCATGAACTCCTTATTGCCAAATTCAGACTTAAATTGGAGAAAGTAGGGAAAACCACTAGACCATTCAAGTATGACCTAAATCAAATCCCTTATGATTATAGAGTGGAAGTGAGAAATAGATTTAAGGGACTAGATCTGATAGAGTGCCTGATGAACTATGGAATGAGGTTCGTGACATTGTACAGGAGACAGGGATCAAGACCATCCCCATGGAAAAGAAATGCAAAAAAAGCAAAATGGCTGTCTGGGGAGGCCTTACAATAGCTGTGAAAAGAAGAGAAGCAAAAAGCAAAGGAGAAAAGGAAAGATATACCCATTTGAATGCAGAGTACCAAAGAATAGCAAGAAGGGATAAGAAAGCCTTCCTCAGCGATCAATGTAAAGAAAGAGAGGAAAACAATAGAATGGGAAAGACTAGAGATCTCTTCAAGAAAATTAGAGATACCAAGGGAACATTTCATGCAAAGATGGGCTCAATAAAGGACAGAAATGGTATGGACCTAGCAGAAGCAGAAGATATTAAGAAGAGGTGGCAAGAATACACAGAAGAACTGTACAAAAAAGATCTTCACGACCAAGATAATCACAACGGTGTGATCACTCACCTAGAGCCAGACACCCTGGAATGCGAAGTCAAGTGGGCCTTAGAAAGCATCACTATGAACAAAGCTGGAATTCCAGTTGAGCTCTTTCAAATCCTGAAAGATGATGCTGTGCAAGTGCTGCCCTCAATATGCCAGCAGATTTGGAAAACTCAGCAGTGGCCCCAGGACTGGAAAAGGTCAGTTTTCATTCCAATCCCAAAGGAAGGCAATGCCAAAGAATGCTCAAACTACCGCACAATTGCACTCATCTCACATGCTAGTAAAGTAATGCTCAAAATTCTCCAAGCCAGGCTTCAGCAGTACGTGAACCGTGAACTTCCAGATGTTCAAGCTGGTTTTAGAAAAGGCAGAGGAACCAGAGATCAAATTGCCAACATCCGCTGGATCATGGAAAAAGCAAGAGAGTTCCAGAAAAACATCTATTTCTGCTTTAGTGACTATGCCAAAGCCTTTGACTGTGTGGATCACAATCAACTGTGGAAAATTCTGAAAGAGATGGGAATGCCAGACCACCTGACCTGCCTCTTGAGAAACCTATATGCAGGTCAGGAAGCAACAGTTAGAACTGGACATGGAACAACAGACTGGTTCCAAATAAGAAAAGGAGTATGTCAAGGCTGTATATTGTCACCTTGTTTATTTAACTTATATGCAGAGTACATCATGAGAAATGCTGGACTGGAAGAAACACAAGCTGGAATCAAGATTGCCGGAAGAAATATCAATCACCTCAGAGAAGCAGATGACACCACCCTTATGGCAGAAAGTGAAGAGGAGCTAAAAAGCCTCTTGATGAAAGTGAGAGAGGAGAGTGAAAAAGTTGGCTTAAAGCTCAACATTCAGAAAACGAAGATCATGGCATCTGGTCCTATCACTTCATGGGAAATAGATGGGGAAACAGTGCCAGACTTTATTTTTTGGGCCTCCAAAATCACTGCAGATGGTGACTGCAGCAATGAAATTAAAAGATGCTTACTCCTTGGGAGGTAAGTTATCACCAACCTAGATAGCATATTCAAATGCAGAGACATTACTTTGCCAACAAAGGTCCATCTAGTCAAGGCTATAGTTTTTCTAGTAGTTATGTACAGATGTGAGAGTTGGACTGCGAAGAAAGCTGAGCACTGAAGAATTGATGCTTTTGAACTGTGGTGTTGGAGAAGACTCTTGAGAGTCCCTTGGACTGCAAGGAGAGCCAACCAGTCCATTCTAAAGGAGATCAGCCCTGGGATTTCTTTGGAAGGAATGATGCTAAAGCTGAAACTCCAGTACTTCGGCCACCACATGCAAAGAGTTGACTCATTGGAAAAGACTCTGATGCTGGGAGGGATTAGGGGCAGGAGGAAAAGGGGACGACAGAGGATGAGATGGCTGGATGGCATCACTGACTCGATGGACGTGAGTCTGAGTGAACTCTGGGAGTTGGTGATGGACAGGGAGGTGTGGTGTGCTGCAGTTTTGGGGGTTGCAAAGAGTCGAACATGACTGAGTGACTGAACTGAACTGAATTACCTATAATGGAAAAGAATCTGAAAAAATAGATATGTGTTTGTGTGTATATATATATATACATTTATATATACACACACGTAAACATATAGATGTATATGTATATATACGCACACATACATACATAAGTGAATCATTTTGCTATATACCTGAAACTAACACAACATTGTAAATCAACTATACTTCACTTTAAAAAAATACAAAAGGCAGAAAAGAAAGAATGCTAGGCTTGCTACATGTCTCATATTAATGTACCTTTTAATCTTTACATCTCCTCCATAGAATAATTACGTCCCTGATTTCTCAGATGAGGACAAGGTGCAGAGAGGTTAACTAGCCCAGTGACAGCCCTGCAGTCTGGCCCACAGTGGGTGCCCCCCCAGTTTGCTGGGTGAATGGGTGATTCCCAGGTATGAGCCCAGAGTGACGGTGCCAAAAGGCAGGCTCCCTGGATAGGTGCAGCCGCCTCATATTCAGTCCCAGAACTCCTCGGGTTTACCAGCCACGGCAGTGCATGGAGACAATGAAACACTCGAGTCCTCGGACGTGGGTCATGCAGTGAAATCAAACAGGCTCTGGCCTGAAGGAAAGAGCGGGCTGGATGGAAGGTGGTAATTCTATATTTTAGATCTTCTCCCCCAGCGCAACTGTTTTTTCTTCCTCGATCCATCCCAATCTTCCAAAATCAACCTCACCATTCATCATTCTTATTACCTTCTCTCAGGCTTCCCCTGCTTCATTTTTCACTGCAGTCTGCTTAGCTACAGCAAGCTCAGGATGCTAATCCATGGCGGTCCCTTATCTTCCTCAAAAGATGCGAAATCTGACACCTCTCTAAGTATTATAAAATGTTTTAAAACTTGAGTTATGTGCTACTCCTCTTATGCAAATGCTACAGATTGCCTCTAGGAACATAGATCATTTCCCCATATGGATGGCATGTTTTCTCTTGGTTTTCCTCCTCTCCTTTAGGGTTTTTCTTTTTAAATGCACGCAGTTCCCAATTCAAAAATTCAGCATCCGTGCCTGCTGCTTCACATTCAAATGTTCTTTCAAGGAGAGAATGTTATACTAAGGGTCTCTGTTCTGGGGTTAGTTCTAAAAAATCCACTTAAAGAGGGTTCACAAGAATTTGGGCTTCTCAGGTGACACTGATGCTGCTACTGCTGCTAAGTCGCTTCAGTCGTGACTGACTCTGTGTGACCCCATATATGGCAGCCCACCAGGCTCACCGTCCCTGGGATTCTCCAGGCAAGAACACTGGAGTGGGTTGCTATTTCCTTCTCCAGTGCAAACTTGCCTGCAAACGTGTTAAGAGATGTGGGTTTGATCCCTGGGTCGGGAAGATCCCCCTGGAGAAGGGCATGGCAACCCACTCCAGTATTCTTGCCTGGAGAATCCCATGGACAGAGGAGCCTGATAGGCTATAGCCCATGGGGTCGCAAAGAGTCCAACATGACTGAAGTGACTTAGCACACACGTATGCACAAGAATAATTCTATAGAATTGTTAACTAACATAAAACATTTTTCTGGGAAAATACATTCAGGTGGAAACTCAGAAGATAGCTCTGGACTGGGACTAAGACAGACAGCTCACCTCTGTCATACTGAGCTGTGTGATTTGGGGACTAATGTGTATGATGCTTCATTTTCTGATGTAATAGACTGAACAGAATTCACCCGGTGAAACCTCTGTCAAGATTAAGGGACACCATGCTTGGAACACCATTCCCATCCAATCTACCTGGAATATTCCATTTCATCCTTTGAGGTCCTGGTCACAGCTGGCTTCCTCTGAGATGTTTCCTGTTGATCCCAGAAAGGGGTCAGTGCATTCTTGGCAGGTGTTTCTGTAGCCATGGAGCTGTCCCTATTGCTTGCCTACCCAGCATCTGGTTTGCCCTTCCTAACTTGCATGTGAGTTTCCATTCCCCATTCTCCAAGTCCCTAAGTAGAGGAACAGCAGGGAAAAGGTTTGGAGAGAGGGCCAGCCTGGGTATTTGGGGGCTAAAGAGTGACATGAGGGTAGAGGACATGGAAGCAGTCAAATTTGGATAACAAGATGCAGAAATCCCTCCAAGACACAGATGGCGTCATGCTCCCAACTAGACAAGGCTCCTCCTGCTGCCCTCATTCTCCCTTTATTTCCCTGCTTCATAGCACTTAGGGCTTCCCTCGAGGCTCAGATGGTAAAGAATCCACCTGCAACGTGGGAGACCTGGGTTTGATCCCTGGGTCGGGAAGATTCCCTGGAGAAGGGAATGGCTACTCACTTCAGTATTCTTGCCTGGAGAATCCCATGGACAGAGGACCCAGGCAGGCTATGTGGGGTCACAAAGAGTCAGACACAACTGAGTGACTAACACTATCATTTCTTCCTTTTTCACAGCACTTAGCAGGCTGCACTGGGATTTTCTGTTTCCTAACTGGTTAATCCTAGTCTGTGACCTTCCCAAAGGCAGGAATCATGGCTTACTCACCTTGGGCTCTTTAGACCTGAGGACTGGACCCTCTGTTTGCCACTTCCTGGCCTTGCCCATTATTTCTGACTAGGGCTTCCTCGCCTAATAAACAGTCTACTCAAGACTCAAGGACCAGACAGTTTCCTAGAATATCTTCCTATCTCCCTCCTTTAAGCCAGCCCACAGCTTCTTTGCTGGTCTCCTGAGTCTGCACTCCTGGTGAAGGAATAAAAAGTTGCTCCTCTGGGTCCTTCTCTTTTAAGACTCAGCCAGGGAAGGCTGAGTCATCAAGCTTTAGGATGGAAGAGATAAAAATGAAGGTCTTTGAAACACAAAAGGCTGAGGTAAAGTCAAGTGCATTTCAATGGAGCACTCAAGGGGCCTGGCTGAGAATGGGGCCGACAATAATGGCCTCCAATTTATTGAGAATCTTATAACTGAGCCTGAGAGGTTAAGTGACTTACTCAAGTCCTTCAGAGGCAGAACTGGTAAGAGGCAGAACTGTCATTAGAATTTAAAAGATTGCTTAGCTCCAAAAGCCTATCTACTTCTGCCTCCTCAATGAAACCATTTCTCCCCTTAGACCTCTTAACCAACCTATACTTAGCACAAAGTTGCCGGCTGACATCCAGGGCAGGCTAGATGCCAAGGCTGGTAAGCCCTGCTCTAGCAGGAGGTGGGAGCCT
Source organism: Redunca redunca (assembly GCA_006410935.1). Lineage (NCBI taxonomy): Eukaryota > Metazoa > Chordata > Mammalia > Artiodactyla > Bovidae > Redunca > Redunca redunca. The sequence goes on from SJYQ01001793.1 coordinate 576,347, forward strand.
GTCAGCTCCTACACTTGAACTCCGTGCTACCAGAAGGAAGCCGCACTTGTTACCAAATATGTTTCTATGCCACTTCTACTTCAAATGTGATTGGAAATGCAATGAACATCCTTTGAATTAAGTGAGAGTCACTATTTCCATGAAAGGCAAGTTAAACATTCTGGAACAACTCAATAAAAAGAAATGACCAAAAAAAAAAAAAAATTGACTGTCAGATGAGGTGTGGGTGAGATAAGTGTAAAAGAGTGGAGGAAACGCAAAAATCCAGGACTCTTCTTCAGTTGACTTATGCAGGTCCTTAAGTTCTTGCTTAACTTGAAGGAACGTGAGAACCACAGAGGACCAGGAGGAGAGTCACGTGAGTCTCGTACTGCACAATCCGCCACAAAAAGACCTGGCCCTGGTTTTCTCTAAAGGACAGTCAAGTTAACATATTTTTATGATTCTTGCTTAAGCTGACATTTGCCATCAGCTGACCCAGCTCAGGAGCCTGTGGGTCCCACAGGTGGGCTTCTCAGGTTGGCTACCCTTTTGGGCAACAGAGTGTGAGCTGATGGAGAGCAGAGCTCAGGGTACCCTGGATACTCCCCAGGAAGTGACATAATAATCAGCAAACAGGAGGTTCTTTATGAATGTTGAACACAATGAATGAATGAATGAATGAAGAAGGTGGGAAGAAGAAGAAAGAAAACGTTAAAGTTGCACCTTTAACTGGAATCTGAGGCCCAGGTTGGCCTGGAAGGACCTACAGACATGCTGGGTTCTTGGACCAGCCCTTTAGGCTCCTCATCAATGTTCAGACTCTGATAAGACCCAGAGGGTGGGGCTCAGACCTTCCAATCTCTCTCCCTCATCCCTTAATTCTCTCCCCCGACTCCAGGGCAGTTCCTCTTCTTATATATGGCCTGTATTTCAGGCTTCAGTGTCAGCCTTTGTGAGATAAGCTATAAATGGGTAAAATGACTTCTTTTCTAGGTTTATCTAAAGATATGGATGAATAAAGTGAAAGTGAAGTCGCTCAGTCGTGTCTGACTCTTTGCGACCCATGGACTGTAGCCCACCAAGCTCCTCCGTCCATGGGATTCTCCAGGCAAGAATCTTGGAGTGGGTTGCCATTTGAATAAACTTGGTTTAAATCATTCTTTGTGGTTTTGTCATATCATCGAAATTCCTTTACTTACATACAGAAGAGGCTGTCAAAGAGGGTTCACAAATCATTGTCACTTTGAACCCATCAAATGAAATAATGAAGCAATCACTAAGCAAAATTAAATTTGCTGCATCAGTGCCTAAGCTGGATGTGGGCAGTGGCTTTGTCTGCAGCATCATGAGGACCTGTAATAGTGCCTGGCATATAGTACCACTCAGTAAAGACTGGAACATGAGCACACTGGTACATGCGTGGTGGGAAGACGGGACACACACTTGGAGACCAAGCTTTGTTGGCATCTATAAAATGTCAAAATTGAAAGTTCACAACTGGCTGCCAATATAGAGCTATTCAGAAATCACACCAAATATACTGGCTTAGGACTGGTTTCTTTAATGAAGCTCATAGATGGCAGCCCATCAGGCTCCCCTGTCCCTGGGATTCTCCAGGCAAGAACACTGGAGTGGGTTGCCATTTCCTTCTCCAATGCATGAAAGTGAAAACTGAAAGTGAAGTCGCTCAGTCATGTTCGACTCTTAGTGACCCCATGGACTGCAGCCCACCAGGCTCCTCTGTCCATGGGATTTTCCAGGCAAGAGTACTAGAGTGGGGTGCCATTGCCTTCTCCAACTAATCCTTCTAGGAACAACCAATTTCATAGGATACTTGCCAAGCTCCTTCCACCCCTATAATTGTTTTTTTACTGTAAAACATACATAAAAGCTACCATTTTAAGCATTTCTAAGTGTAGAGTTCAGGGCCCTCAGCACATTCACCCAGTGGTGCAACCATCAGCACTGCCCGTCTCCAGAACTTTCTCAGCATCCCAGACTCAGACTCTGTACCCATTAACTCCCCATTCTCTACTCATCCCAGCCCCTGGGAACCTTTATTCCACTTCCTGCATCTGTGAATCTGACTGTTCTAGGAATATCACCTAAGTGGACTCACAATATTTGTTCTGTGTTTGGAGTGTTTCACTGAGTGCATCTTCAAAGGTCATCAATGCTGTAGCCTGTGTCATAATTTCCTTCTTTTTAAAGGTCTGCCAAGGTTTTCAGTTGCACCGATTTTAGTGGAAGTTTTATGTTTTCCTTTTTGATATGTATATACAACTTGAGAGTTTAAGTCCACCACATCCTCTCCTACTCAAACAATGTCATTTACTATGAGGACGCCGGACCTGACTTCCATCTGTCTCCATTTCCTTTCTGCAGGAAGTCATCTACATCTCAGTTTTTGACCAATTACAGCCAAGCCTTAGATTGTAAAACAGGCATGACTCCAATTTTACAAGATGTTGCCAAAATGTTTATTCAGTTGGATTGTATCCACTTATACTTCCATCAGACTTAAACTGAAGAAAGTAGGGAAAACCACTAGACCATTCAGGTATGACCTAAGTCAAATCCCTTTTGATTTATACAGTGGAAGTGAGAAATAGATTTAAAGGGACTAGATCTGATAGACAGAGTACCTGAAGAACTATAGATGGAGGTTCATGACACTGTACAGGAGGCAGTGATCAAGACCATCCCCAAGAAAAAGAAATGCAAAGAGGCAAAATGGTTGTCTGAGGAGGCCTTACAAATAGCTGAGAAAAGAAGAGAAGCCAAAGGCAAAAGGGAAAAGGAAAGATATACCCATCTGAATGCAGAGTTCCAAAGAATAGCAAGGAGAGATGAGAAGGCCTTCCTCAGTGATCAAGGCAAAGAAATAGAGGAAAACAACAGAATGAGAAAGACTAGAGATCTCTTTGAGAAAATTAGAGATACCAAGGGAACATTTCATGCAAAGATGGGCACAATTAAAGGACAGAAATGGTATGGACACAACAGAAGCAGAAGATATTAAGAAGAGGTGGCAAGAATACACAGAAGAACTATACAAAAAAGATCTTCATGACCTAGATAAACATGATGGTGTGATCACTCATCTAGAGCCAGACATCCTGGAATGCGAAGTCAAGTGGGCCTTAGGGAAGCATCACCACAAACAAAGCTAGTGGAGGTGATGCAATTCCAGCTGAGTTATTTCGAATCCTAAAAGATGATGCTGTGAAAGTGCTGCCCTCAATATGCCAGCAAATTTGGAAAACTCAGCAGTGGCCACAGGACTGGAAAAGGTTGGTTTTCATTCCAATCCCAAAGAAAGGCAATGACAAAGAATGTTCAAACTACTGCACAATTGCACTCATATCACACGCTAGCAAAGTAATGCTCAAAATTCTCCAAGCCAGGTTTCAGCAGTACGTGAACCGTGATCTTCCAGATGTTCAAGCTGGTTTTAGAAAAGGCAGAGGAACCAGAGATCAAATTGCCAACATCTGCTGGATCATGGAAAAAGCAAGAGAGTTCCAGAAAAACATCTATTTCTGCTTTAGTGACTATGCTAAAGCCTTTGACTGTGTGGATCATAATAAACTGTGGAAAATTCTGAAAGAGATGGGAACACCAGACCACCTGACCTGCCTCTTGAGAAACCTATATGCCAGTCAGGAAGCAACAGTTAGAACTGGACATGGAACAACAGACTGGTTCCAAATAGGAAAAGGAGTACATCAAGGCTGTATATTGTCACCTTGTTTATTTAACTTATATGCAGAGTACATTATGTGAAATGCTGGGCTGGATAAAGCATAAGCTGGAATCAAGATTGCCGGGAGAAATATCAATAACCTCAGATATGCAGATGACACCACCCTTATAGCAGAAAGCAAAGAAGAGCTAAACAGCCTCTTGATGAAAGTGAAAGAGGAGAATGAAAAAGTTGGCTTAAAACTCAACATTCAGACAACTTCATGGCAAATAGATGGAGAAACAATGGAAACAGTGACAGACTTTATTTTTTGAGGTTCCAAAATCACTGCAGATGGTGACTGCAGCCATGAAATTAAAAAATGCTTCCTCCTTGGAAGAAAAGCTATGATCAACCTTGACAGTATATTTAAAAAGCAGAGACATTACTTCGTCAACAAAGGTCTGTCTAGTCAAAGCTATGGTGTTTCTAGTAATCATGTAGGGATGTGAGAGTTGGACTAGAAAGAAAGCTGAGTGCTGAAGAACTGATGCTTTTGAACTATGGTGTTGGAGAAGACTCTTGAGAGTCCCTTGGACTGCAAGGAGATCCAATCAGTCCATCCTAAAGGAAATCAGTCTTGAATATTCATTGGAAGGACTGATGCTGAAGCTGAAACTCCAATACTTTGGCCACCTGATGTGAAGAACTGACTCACTAGAAAAGACCCTGATGGTGGGAAAGATTGATGGTGGGAGCAGAAGGGGACGACAGAGGATGAGAGGGTTGGATGGCATCACTGACTTGATGGACATGAGTTTGAGTTAACTCCAGGAGTTGGTGATGGACAGGGAAGCCTGGTGTGCCGCAGTCCATGGGCACGCAGAGAGTCAGATATGACTGAGTGACTGAACTGAAACTCCCATCAACACTATAGGAGAGGGACCTCCTGGAGGTCCAGTGGCTAAGACTCCACCTTCCGATATAGGTGCCTGGGTTTGATCCCTGGCTGGGGAACTAAGGTCCCACATGAAATAAATAAATATATTAAAAAAAAAAAGAGTACTGATTTCATTCTTTATCACCAGTGAAACTTAGGAACAGTCAAGGTAAACACTAAAAAAAAAAGAAACTAAAATAACAAAAAATACAGTACAGAAGTGTTCCTACTGATAAATGAGACTGCATTACTACCACTTTCCCAATTATCTGTGGTCTTAATTTTCACTTCCCTGATTAACAAAAAGGTTGTCCATCCTTTGAAGTGTTTATTGGCCATTTTCTTTGCAATTCTGTGAAATGATTCTATAGCTTTCACATGTTTTTCTTAAAAATTAGAACTTTTTCTATACTTTGTTTACTAGTCCTTTGTTAGTGCTACATGTTGCAACTATTTGTTTTCTTTTTTATACCACTTTGATGAGTTATTAATTTCAATGTGGTTGCCATTCACTGACGTTTTCATTTTGATATATATGCTTTTGGTGTCTTGGGCTTTCTTGGTGGCTCAGACAGTAAGGAATCTGCCTGCAATGCAGGAGATCTGGATTTGATCTCTGGATCGGGAAGATCCCCTGGAGAAGGGAAAGGCTACCCACTCCAGTGGATAGTGCTAAAACATTCTCTCACCTGGAGAATTCCATGGCAAGAGGAGCCTTGGCAGGCTACAGTTTATAGGGTTGCAGAGTTGGACACAACTGAGCAGCTATCACTTTTGGGTCTTACTGAGTAAATTCTTTCCTATTCCGAGGTAACAGGCTAGTTTCCTAGTTTTTTAAAAATAAATGTTTAATTTGGCCTTTCACCTTTTATTTTTGTTTGTGCTGTTTGGCATGTGGGATCTTAGTCTCCTGGCCAGGGACTGAACCTGTGCCCCCTGCAGTGAAAGCTTGGAATCTTAACCACTGGACTGCCAGGCAAGCCCTCTGGCCTTTAAGTCTGTACCCTATCAGAATAAGTTCTGTGTATGGTGTGAGACAGGGGCCCATTTTCATTTTTTCTTGATTCTCATACATAATCAAGTGTCTCAACACCATTTATGGAAGATTACGTCTTCTCTCCAATGGCCAGCAATGCCATCTCATATATATGTCTCAAATGTGTGGGTGTTTGTGGGTTTCCTATTGTTTTCTTTTCACTTTTTAGCACAGCCCTTTAGTAAAAGCTTGCTGTAGGTTTTCAGTAGATGCTATTCATAAGAGGTTTAATCACAAACAAATATTTAATTTTATCAAATAATTTTCCTGCATCTATTTAGATAACCAGACAGTGTTTCTCCTTTAACCAATTAACATGCTAAATGACTGCTGTGGATTTTTTCAGTGTTAGATCACTTTTGGATTTCCTGGAATAAACCCAACTTGGCCATGATGTATGATCTGTTTTATACATGGCTGGATTTAGTCTGCTAATATTTTGCTTAAGATTTTTACATCAATATTCATGAATGAGATAGGCCTGCAATTTTCCTTTTTTGATGCTTTTGAACTGTGGTGTTGGAGAAGACTCTTGAGAGTCCCTTCGACTGCAAGGAGATCCAGCCAGTCCATTCTGAAGGAGATCAGCCTTTGGCCACATCATGCGAAGAGTTGACTCATTGGAAAAGACTCTGATGCTGGGAGGGATTGGGGGCAGGAGGAGAAGGGGACGACAGAGGATGAGATGGCTGGATGGCATCACTGACTCGATGGATGTGAGTCTGAGTGAAATCCGGGAGTTGGTGATGGACAGGGAGGCCTAGCATGCTACGATTCATGGGGTCGCAAAGAATTGGACACGACTGAGTGACTGAACTGAACTGAACTGACTGGTTTTGATATCAAGGATAGCCTGGTCTCACTGAATGAATTAAAAAGTGTCCTGTTTTCCTATTCCCTGGAAAAGTTGACTTAAAACTGGACATATCTTTTGATTAAAAAAATTGGTAGAACAATTTCTTTTCACTATCTAGGGTTGCTACTCTCTTTGTAAGGAAGCTTAATGACTAGAAAATAATCCAGACTTTTAATTTTTCCTTAAGTCAGTTTAGTAAATTATACATTTCTAGGAATATGTTCCTTTCACAGTTTTCAAATTGATTGACATAATTTTGTTCACAGTATTCTCATATTATCCCCTATAACTCTGCTTAATCTCCTAGACCGAAAGCCCCATAAGTGTGAGGCTTTCGTGTACTTTAATCTTTGTTGTATTCGTAAAACTCAGAAGAATCACTGGGATCAAAAACATCTGGAGAATGAATGAATGAATGAAATTGCATGTGTGCCTACTGACTGATTTATTGGTGAGTTCTCTAGCTTTTCCTCAATGAGTCCTGCCGTGGCTTTGTCTATTTTATTGGTGTCTTTCAAAGAACCAACTTTGAATTTGTTGAAGATTTTGTTGATCAGTTTCTGCTCCTTTTTTAACTTTCTTTGAATTTATCCTAATATTTTTCATATATCATCTTAAGTTATATACTTGGCTTAATTTTCAGGCTTTTCTTTTATTATAAGCATTTAAGGCTATAAGTTTCTCTGCATGTTTATTTCATTCCACTAATTTTGGAATGTACTATTTTTATTTTCATTCAGTTCTAAGTACTTTTCAGTTTCAATTATGATTTCTGTTTAGAACGTATGATATAGTATGATTCTTTGAAATGTGCTGAGATTTGTTTTATGGTCTAATACGTGGTTACTCTTTAATAAATATCCTATGTAAGCTTGAGAAGAATATATATCATTTTTTCATGTCTGATCTTTCAATGTGAAAAGGATATGTTAAAATATTCTACTATGATAGCAGACTTGTCAGTTTCTCTGGAGTTCTATTCAGGTTTGCACACATATATGTTACAGCATGACAGGCACACAAGTTTAGAATTCTTATATCTTCTTGATGTACTTTATGTTTTTAAGCTGTGACAGTCTCTGTACCTACCAATGTTTTGTCTGATATCAAGATGTTACCTAGTTTCCTTTGGGATGATTTCTGCTTCATAGTCTTTCAAAAATTTTTGCTGTCAAACTTAATGGGTTGTTTTGTATTAGGCATATCTTTTGTAAATGGCATATGTTGGATATTGTTTCCTATTCAATATGACAACCTATCTTCTTACTGGCAAAATTAGTTTATTTGATTATCAATATATCTGGACTTATTTATATCATCTTGATTTTTTGTTTTCTACTTCTCCCTAGTTTTACTTTCACTAATTTTTTTTTTCTTGCAATCTAATTTTTCTATTAAATAATTTAGGAGTTTTGTTTGGTTGTGTGGTTTTTCTTATTCCTTACCATCCCACCTCCTTTTTCAATTCTGTGAGAGCTTAATCTTGAAATGTTAGCATGCATAGGCTAGTGCTAAGTGCAAAGTGCAAAGTGAAAGTGCTAGTCGCTCTGTCGTGTCCAACTCTGCACCCCCGTGGACTGCAGTCTGCCAGGCTCCACTGTCCATGGGATTCTCCAGTCAAGAATAGTGGAGTGTGTACCCATTTCCTTTTCCAGGTAGTCTTCCTGACCCAGGGATCAAACTGAGGTCTCCTGCATTGCAGGCAGATTCCTTACCATCTGAGCCATCAGGGAAGCCCATGCATACAGTTCTAACTTATCTCATACCCCTCTTCAACAAGGCAATAATTTCAGAGTACTTTAATTCTCATCATTTCCCTCCTGATTACACACTGTCATTTTCTGATAATTTAGATATAATGTTTTTAAACCAACATGCCATAGTATTATTATTATTACTATTATTGCTATCATTTAGAAACTCTATTTAGAGTTCTGATACATTTCTAACTTGCTTGTTCAACATTCCTTCTTGAGAGTGGAACCATTTGCCAACAGATTCCAAAACATACCCTTTGGAAGTTGTTTTGCATATGTATGTTTATGGTAAATCCTCTTTGTTTTTACTCATCTAGATATTTCTCTCTCATGCTTGAAAGATTGTTTTCATAGGTATACAATGTGTTGTTATTGTTTCTCAGCACATCAAAGGTATTCTTTTACTCTTTTCAGACATCCGTTGCTGTTGGAACCTTCATCACACATGGAACTGCTGTGTAGAGAATCTGTCTTTTCACTCTGGCTATTTTAAAAACCACTTTTCTTTACCTTGGTGAGGAATTCCTCAGAAGAAATGGAATAGCCATCATGGTCACCAGAAGAGTCCGAAATGCAGTACTTGGATGCAATCTCAAAAACAACAGAATGATCTCTGTTCGTCTCCAAGGCAAACCATTCAATATCACAGTTATTCAAGTTTATGCCCCAACAAGTAACACTGAGGAAACTGAAGTTGAACGGTTTTATGAAGACCTACAAGAGCTTTTAGAACTAACACCCAAAAAAGATGTCCTATTCATTATAGGAGACTGGAATGCAAAAGTAGGAAGACAAGAAACACCTGGAGTAACAGGCAAATTTGGCCTTGGAATGCAAAATGAAGCAGGGCAAAGACTAATAGAGTTTTGCCAAGAAAATGCACTGGTCATAGCAAATACCCTCTTCCAACAACACAAGAGAAGACTCTACACATGGACATCACCAGATGGTCAACACTGAAATCAGATTGATTATATTCTTTGCAGCCAAAGATGGAGAAGCTCTATACAGTCAGCAAAAACAAGACCAGGAGCTGATTGTGGCTCAGATCATGAACTCCTTATTGCCAAATTCAGACTTAAATTGAAGAAAGTAGGGAAAACCGCTAGACCATTCAGGTATGACCTAAATCAAATCCCTTATGATTATAGAGTGGAAGTGAAAAATAGATTTAAGGGCCTAGATCTGATCGATAGAGAGCCTGATGAACTATGGAATGAGGTTCGTGACACTGTACAGAAGACAGGGATCAAGACCATCCCCATGGAAAAGAAATGCAAAAAAGCAAAATGGCTGTCTGGGGAGGCCTTGCAAATAGCTATGAAAAGAAGAGAAGCAAAAAGCAAAGGAGAAAAGGAAAGATATATCCATCTGAATGCAGAGTTCCAAAGAATAGCAAGAAGGGATAAGAAAGCCTTCCTCAGTGATCAATGTAAAGAAATAGAGGAAAACAATAGAATGGGAAAGACTAGAGATCTCTTCAAGAAAATTAGAGATACCAAGGGAACATTTCATGCAAAGATGGGCTCAATAAAGGACAGAAATGGTATGGACGCAACAGAAGCAGAAGATATTAAGAAGAGGTGGCAAGAATACATGGAAGAACTGTACAAAAAAGATCTTCACGACCAAGATAATCACAATGGTGTGATCACTCACCTAGAGCCAGACATCCTGGAATGTGAAGTCAAGTGGGCCTTGGAAAGCATCACTACCAACAAAGCTAGTGGAGGTGATGGAATTCCAGTTGAGCTCTTTCAAATCCTGAAAGATGATGCTGTGAAAGTGCTGCACTCAATATGCCAGCAAGTTTGGAAAACTCAGCAGTGGCCACAGGACTGGAAAAGGTCAGTTTTCATTCCAATTCCAAAGAAAGGCAATGCCAAAGAATGCTCAAACTACCGCACAATTGCACTCATCTCACATGCTAGTAAAGTAACGCTCAAAATTCTCCAAGCCAGGCTTCCTCAATATGTGAACCATGAACTCCCTGATGTTCAAGCTGGTTTTAGAAAAGGCAGAGGAACCAGAGATCAAATTGCCAACATCTGCTGGATCATGGAAAAAGCGAGAGTTCCAGAAAACCATCTATTTCTGCTTTATTGACTATGCCAAAGCCTTTGACTGTGTGGATCACAATCAACTGTGGAAAATTCTGAAAGAAATGGGAATACCAGACCACCTGACCTTCCTCTTGAGAAATTTGTATGCAGGTCAGGAAGCATAGTTAGAACTGGACATGGAACAACAGACTGGTTCCAAATAGGAAAAGGAGTACGTCAAGGCTGTATATTGTCACCCTGCTTATTTAACTTACATGCAGAGTACATCATGAGAAACGCTGGACTGGAAGAAGCACAAGCTGGAATCAAGATTGCCGGGAGAAATATCAATAACCTCAGATATGCAGATGACACCACCCTTATGGCAGAAAGTGAAGAGGAGCTAAAAAGCATCTTGATTAAAGTGAAAGAGGAGAGCGAAAAAGTTGGCTTAAAGCTCAACATTCAGAAAACAAAGATCATGGCATCCGGCCCCATCACTTCATGGGAAATAGATGGGGAAACAGTAGAAACAGTGGCTGACTTTATTTTTTTGGGCTCCAAAAATCACTGCAGATGGTGACTGCAACCATGAAATTAAAAGATGCTTACTCCTTGGAAGAAAAGTTATGACCAACCTAGATAGTATATTCAAAAGCAGAGACATTACTTTGCTGACTAAGGTCCGTCTAGTCAAGGCTATGGTTTTTCCAGTGGTCATGTATGGATGTGAGAGTTGGACTGTGAAGAAGGCGGAGCGCCGAAGAATTGATGCGTTTGAACTGTGGTGTTGGAGAAGACTCTTGAGAGTCCCTTGGACTGCAAGGAGATCCAACCAGCCCATTCTGAAGGAGATCAATCGTGGGATTTCTTTGGCATGAATGATGCTGAAGCTGAAACTCCACTACTTTGGCCACCTCATGTGAAGAGTTGACTCATTGGAAAAGACTCTGATGCTGGGAGGGATTGGGGGCAGGAGGAGAAGGGGACGACAGAGGATGAGATGGCTGGATGGCATCACTGACTCGATGGACGTGAGTCTGAGTGAACTCCGGGAGATGGTGATGGACAGGGAGGCCTGGCATGCTGCGATTCATGGGGTCGCAAAGAGTCGGACACAACTGAGCGACTGAACTGAAGTCTAAATATGGCTTTCTCTTTATTTAAAGTGTTTTGCAAACACAATCCTTTCTCTCTATACTACTTAGAAAACACATGGATACATTTTAACAGTTGAAAAATTCCCACTCACCATCCCATCCAGTGATGCCTCACTTCCAATTTTTCTCTTTTTTTCCTATAATCTAATTAGACACATCCCAATATCTTATCTTCCCTCTGTTTTTCTTTTTTTCCCCAGTGTGTTGTGTTGGGTAATTTCCTCAGATATTTCTTCCTGTTCACTAAATCTCTCTTCAGCTGGCACTAATCTATTGCTTAACATATTCATTTAATTTATACTTTCAATAATTATATTTTTCACTTCTGAAAAGTTCTAGTTGATCTAAATAAGCCTATTCATCTTTGGTAATCTCTTGTTCTTCTAACCTACTTAGAATATATATATTTTTTAATTTCTTATATAATACAGGGAAAGCAAGGGAATTCCAGAAAAAAAGTCTACTTCTGCTTCACTGACTACACTAAAGCCTTTGACTGTTTGGATTACAACAAACTGAAAAATTCTTAAAGAGAAGGGAAGACCAAACCACCTTACCAGCCTCCTGAGAAACCTGTGTGCAGTTCAAGAAGCAACAGTTAGAACTGGATACAGAACAACAAAATGGTTCAAAATTGGGAAAGGAATATGGCAAGGCTGTGAATAGTCACCCTGCTTATTTAACTCATATGCAGAATACATCATGCAAATGCTGAGCTGGATGAATCACAAGCTGGAGTCAATTGTCAGGAAAAATATTAATAACCTCAGATATGCAGAAAGTGAAGAGAAGCTAAAGAGCCTCTTGATGAAAGTGAAAGAGGAGAGTGAAAAAGTTGGCTTAAAACTCAACAGTCAGAAAACTAAGAGTATGGCATCCAGTCCAATCACTTCATGGCAAATAGATGGGGAAACAATGGAAACAGTGACAGACTTTATTATCTTGAGCTCCAAAATCACTGCACACGGTGACTGCAGCCATGAAATTAAAAGACGCTTGCTCCTTGGAAGAAAAGCTATGACAAACCTAGATAACATATTAAAAAGCAGAGACATCACTGCCCACAAAGATCCATATAGTCAAAGCTATGGTTTTTGCAATAGTCATGTATGGATGTGAGAGTTGGACCATAAAGAAGGCTGAGTGCTGAAGAATTGATGCTTTCAAACTGAAGTGCTGGAGAAGACTCTTGAGAGTCCAAGGGATCTCCAGCAAGGAGATCAAACCGGTCAATCCTAAAGGAAATCAGTCCTGAATATTCATTGGAAGGACTGATGCTGAAGCTGAAACTCCGATACTTTGGCCATGTGATGCAAACAGCCGACTTATTAGAAACGACCCTGATGCTGGGAAAGACTGAGGGCAAGGAAGAAGGGGCAACAGAGGATGAGATGGTTGGATGGCATCATCGACTCAATGGACGTAAGTTTGAGCAAACTCTAGGAGATGGTGAAAGACAACTATTATTAATATTAATATCATGCAACTCATGATAGCATTCCCTTGTTTGAACAAATAATTATACAGTTATCTACCTTGACACCAGGCTCCCAGCCACCAAGAATCAGCAAATACCCAGCAAGTATCACATGCAGCTGCTTTTTATCAGTCTGGAGTCACATGTTATCATTGTTTTCTGGACTCTGCTTACTTCATTTACCATATGAACTGATCAACTCTGCCTTCAAAACATTAAAGAATTTTTATGTAGCATATTTAGGTGTTCTTTATAAGGCTGTTTTTACTTTCCTCCCCTTTGAACTTTTTGTTCATGATTTTCTTAGAAATATGTGCATTTCATCTGTTTTCCTTATGTCTATGAAGTACATGGCCTGTTGAATGAATTGCATAAATGCTGATTGAAAGAATGAATAATGCAAGTACTTCTGTTTTAAATATTTTGCAGTGAACTTCAACTGTGTTTAAAAAAACATGTCTTTCTTTTTGACTCTGTGATCTTACTCCAGAGAAGGTGTGAACTTTGAGCTGTTGATTTTAACATATTTATATTTGCAAAAATACAAGATGTCAGTTATGGCTATGTAATGGAAAAGTATAAAATTCTATGTATATTGTGATCATAAATAAGACATAACATGGACCACATAATGTAGACACGGACCAAAAGTCAGTAAGAAAAGGCTGACATATTAGAAAATTAAGGTTTGGTCCCCTTTTCCTTTTTATAACTTGCAATTATTGTTACCACATTGTAACCTGGGTGATGGGTATAAATTTTTAATGAAATAAACTCTTATGGATACACCTATCTTATTCCCCTTTGTTACAGCCAGAGGGCAAACACACTTGGTGTCAGACAGGCCTAGGTTAAATCATTAAGCCGTCATTTAACAGCTGAAGTCAGCTTTTCACTCTTTCACTCCTTCACAACTATAGGTAAGGAATTCTTTTTTTTTAATATATAAATTTATTTAACTGGAGGCTAATTAATTTATACTATTGTATTGGTTTTGCCATACATCAACATGAATCTGCCATGGGTGTACACATGTTCCCCACCCTGAACCCCCCCTCCCACCTCCCTCCCCATATCATCTCTCTGGGTCATCCCCATGCACCAGCCCCAAGCATCCTGTATCCTGTATCGAACCTAGACTAGAGATTCGTTNTCAAACCTGGATTGGCGATTCATTTCATATATGATATTATACATGTTTCAATGCCATTCTCCCAAATCATCCCACCCTTGCCCTCTCCTACAGAGTCCAAAAGACTGTTCTATACATCTGGGTCTCTTTTGCTGTCTTGCATACCAGGTTATCGTTACCATCTTTCTAAATTCCACATATGTGCATTAGTATACTGTATTGGTGTTTTTCTTTCTGGCTTACTTCACTCTGTATAATCAGCTCCAGTTTCATCCACCTCATTAGAACTGATTCAAATGTATTATTTTTCATGGCTGAATAATACTCCATCGTGTATATGTACCACAGCAAGGAATTCTGACACATCGCTTAACTCTGGGCTCAGTCCCACAGTTCCTTTGGTACAAAGGATGCCAGCAAAAAGGATTCAGGTTTCCTTATGTGCCCGAAGGCTTCCTTTTCTACCTCTGCTTTGCTGTGGGAACAAGCTAGACTGGCCAGGTGATGGGACCCAGTAGGTACTAGAGGAGAACCAAGTTGCACTAGCCACCAGACTCCTGGTCTGAAGCTGACCACAGACATTTGGCTAAGCCACTACCAGACAGTCATCCAGCCAACTTTTAGACTTATCAACTAAACTGTCTACAATTAATGATTTAATTGATGATCAAATCAATGATCTCAGCCCTTATTAGAGTAGCTTGTTATGCAGCATTGTCTATGGCAGTAGGTAATTGATACGTCCCTTCTTTATCTAATGCTAGGCCCTACCAGGTGCGTTTGGAGACACCACAGTGAAGGCTTTTCTGTCACTCTCCCTTCTCCCTGGGGTTGAATGAGAAATTTATGCTATCATAAATAGCTATCTGTCTATGTGTGTTAGTCGCTCAGTCATGACCGACTCTTCGCAACCCCATGGGGTATAGCCCACCAGGTCCCTCTGCCCATGGGATTTCCCAGGCAAGAATACTGGAGTGGGTTGCCATTTCCTTCTCCAAGACCCTTCTCCAGGGAATCTTCCTGACTCTGGGATCAAACCTGGGTCTCCTGCATTGCAGGCAGACTCTTTACCATCTGAGCCACTGGGGAAGCCCTAGCTATCCATATAGCTATCCAACAGCTCACCTCATCAATAGCTATCATAGCATCTATCCTTTTTTTTTTTTTTAACATTTATTTCTTCTTTGTTCCTCTCTTCCAAGAATGATTTGAAAGTAGAAAATAAATTGTTCATATCCATATCTACAGCATCTGGCTGTATAACATCTACAGAGTAGACCCTCCCTAAATGGTTTGTTTGAATCAAATGAATCCAAACAGCCAGCAGCAGGTGGCAGGAAGCATAACCACAGGCTGGTTCTTGAGCTGGGAGGCCTTATGCTTTCCAGAAAGCCCAAACAAGGCGGATGGGGAACCAAACAAAGAAGAAAAGCACATTCATTCTGCTCTCCTGCACCCTTCTCTCTTTCCCCACACTGCACACAGGCTCCAAGCCACTCATGCCCCTGAAGGGTGCTGCCCCATCCGGGTTCCCTCTGCCACTGCTGGGCACCTCACTCTACCCGGGGGGTGAGCCGATGCCCACTGGGGCTTTCCTTATCCTACCTTGAGATCAGACACGTCTCTGTAGCACTGCTCGGAGCGGGTGTGATCCGACAGCTGCACATTCCAGAAGCAGGGCAGCTGATACACGAGGAAGGGGTTTTGTTTGATGACGGCGTTGAAAATGTCCTGGGGGATAAAAGCCAAAGACAACTGTCAAACAGTCAAATGGGCTCAGCTTGTGATGCTGGCTCTCGAGGCATGACATCTCCTATGCAATCTCTCATGAGCCTCCTGCTTGGAGCACAGGCTGGCTTGCCCTGCTGGGCATTTCCCATGCCTTTTATCTCTAGAAACCGAGCCATCCGGTTTGGATAAGATCCCCTTACACTGGGGGGAATGCCCCACGCTGACTTGATGTTCACGGGTCCTGCTGGTCTCAGTGATCCCCTTGCAGCAAAGGGACATGGGGGCAGACACGGAGCATCTTTTCCACGTGAGCCGGTATATGATAAATGAAGCCGCTTTTCCGGCCCTCTCCTCACCTCACAGAGGAACCCCATGTCATCCATCCTGAGCCTCCTGGAGAGGAAACTGTGTGATGACAGGTTGCTCCGCTGATCCAGGGGCTGAGACGAATGACACACCCTGCTTCCGCCGCATTTCCTGGGGCTCTGGGCAGACTTGATGATGGATGTGCCTGGGATTCCTGTGGGCCAGCGTGCCTGTATCTGCACACCCCATCTCCAAATTCAACTCTGACTTTTCTATGGGGCTTTCCCTCTTTCCAGCTCTTCTCCAAGCTCCTGCACCACCAGGCCATGCTTATTAACTAGCTGCTGACAAGTGGTGCCGGAAGGTGAATTATGGGCCTTCACAGAAGGAGATGGCTGAATAAACTATCCTCTTTGGACATGGACATGCAATTGCTAGCTTTTGGGGACAAACTCAAGTCATTGTGACCCGACTTGAAATATGATGATGGACAATTTCCCCCTCAGGTTTAAAAGAGCTACCTGGGTAATTTTTAACTCATTCATTATACCATATCTCTGGTATGAAAAAGGAAATTAGTTTCTGGCTGCTTGGGAAATACTGAATAATAACAATGCTAAAAAAAAAACAGTAAAGTAACCCTACAGAGTTTCTTGTTTTCCTTCATACTAGAAAACTCTGCAAGAATTCAGTGAAACAGGCAGCTGAATGATGAGCAAAAACAAGGAGAGTGTCCTTGCTTTTTGGTTGAACAGGAAAGAATAACATGCGGCAAACACAGAGATATCTTTACATTTCGAGATGGCCACATATAACATGGGGATCTCAGAATCAAGATGTGTGACCCTAGTAGATTCAAAGTCAAAGGCTCAGCAAAAATGAGAAATGGGGATTTTATGAATTTATGTTAGTTGCTTGCTGGAGTTCATGGACTTTTTCAGACTGCCTGGATTAAAAGCTGATTTCACCAGCCGAGGAGGTTTGTCCCTTCTATTTAAATTCATTCCCCTTGAGGATGGGGGTCACAGTACAGGAGCTAAGCAAAAGGCTTGGCTTTAAAGGTCTGATTCTATTTGCCATGAAGGCAAATGAAATCTTGTCCGGGAAATATGCCTTGGCATTTCGGAATCTCAGGGGGCAGACACTCTGCATTCTACATTGAGGTGAAGACCGTGACCTCCTCTTAACACACCAGATTATCATTTACTTGTGAGTCTACATCAATAAACTATGAACTTTCTGAGGCCAAGGATTCTGTCCTTTGTTTATCCCTGTAATCCTATTTCTGAACATAGTTCCTGGCATTCAGAGTGTGGAGGAAAAAGTGTGATAAACACGGATGAACAAGGGGAATGAACTAAGGAGAGGGCTGTGGTCCTAGGCTGGCAAGAATGAGGCAGATTTATCCAAGTATGAAGTCATGCAAGAGCTGGAAAAATAATGTAGACCCAGCCCCATGCAAGTTTGAGAAGCAGCACACCAGGGTGCTTGGCAATAACCGTACCTTCTAGGCTGGTGACTCACCTGGTCAGCTAAGGATGTAGACAGCATGCCCATCAGCTCCCTCTCCGCGGTCAGCCTCCACATCTGCTCCCACTTCATCTTCCGCAGCTTATCTAGAAGCAGCAGGATCACCCCTGGACAACAGCATAGGGTGAAACAGAGGAAAAAAACCACAGATAAGAGAGAGAGCCAGGCACGCCTGACCATGTGTTTTGGAGTTGAACATGCCTGGGTTCACCCCACGCTCTGCCAAGTACTTGGTATGAGACGTTAAATAGTTTCTCTGAAATATCCTCACTGTATGGAGAATATTAACACAGATTTCAGAAGCCGCTGCAGGGACCAAGTGAGATGGGCAAAGGAGCCTAGCACTCCCTGGAGATGGATGGTGATGATGGTCGTACAACATTGTGAATGTACCTAATGCCATTGAACTGTACACTTACGGAGGGTTAAAATGGCATTTTTATGTTTTGTATATTTTACCACCAGAAAAAAGAAAAAAAAAGGGCCTAGCACCGCACACCTAACACATGGTACATACCCTGTAAACACAGATTCTCTTTTGTTGTTCCCCAGATAAATGACAACCTATCGAGGGCTAGCTGATAGATGGTGTTTGTACAACCTGTGTCATTTATCTTTACAGAAACAAAGCAGATCCTCTGACTTTATTATGGGTATGTCCTTGCCAATTTGCTTCATGCCTCCTGACAAGCCATATGAGCTCATTGCAGTATTGCTGGTTTTAATAGCTTTTTTTGGCCCGATGCATTAGACACAGGTAGAAACTATGGTGAAGGCTGTGCTGACGCTGGGAGTTCAAGATGGGGCCCCAAGAGCCTTCAAGTTCATAAGAAACTAATTGTCAGAGGTCACTTCCTCCTCCTCTCTACCCCCTTTTTTTGGGGGGGGGTGGTTTATGGGAGAGACTTGAGTGAATGGGGGATTGTATAGGAAGAGAAGGGATTTCCTGGTGGCTCAGTGGTAAACAGTCTACCTGCCAGGGCAGGAGACACAGGTTTGATCCCTGGGTCAGAAAGATCCCCTGGAGAAGGAAATGGCAACCTACTCCAGTATTCTTGTCCAGGGGAAATCCCATGGACAGTGGAGCCTGGTAGGCTACAGTTCATGGGTTTTCGAAGAGTTCAACAGAGCACACTCTACCACACAGGAAGGGAAATTGTCATTTTATATACCTTTGTATTTTTTAAAATGTTGAAAACAACTAAATGTATTATTCAGGTATAAATAAATTAGTAAAAGTCTAAAAAGAAAAGTACACTTTTGGCTTAGCTGAATAGCTTAGGAGCGAGTGTCTACTAACTGGTTGGTGAGCGTATGCAGAGACTCCACACAGCACAGAATGCAAACAGTAAGAAGGACGCCCCTGCAGGCTACTGCAGTTAATTTGGTGGATGGAACTGTGGCACCCATGGGCTCCCAAATCAATCCTCCTCAGGAAGCTTAGCTCAGCAGAACAGTCAGTGGAGAAAAAACTCCGGGCAGCTGAAAAATGATCTTACTTGATACCTAGTACATACATTTCTAAGATTGTTGGAAAGAAACCGATTCCCCAAATCACACATAAATGTCAGTGCTGAGACTTTTTTACAAAAACTTATTCCAGTGGAACATATTTGGAGAAAAAAGTATATTTACTATTTTGTGGAAGGTGTTTGGTCCATTGGGTAGAGCTGAAATAAAAAAAAAATACATATATATGGTTATGGCAAGAATGGGGTAATACACAGAGATCTGAACTTGTAAGCCAAAAGGGCAAATCATACCCATTGTGCATCTCCCTGGTGCTTTCTTAGGTTTTTTGGCACATGGATAAGCTAGATACTGTCACCCTTATTTTGCAGGCGGAGTGGACGCTGGGTCAGACACTTAAACAGTTCACTGTGAAAGAGCAGTTCTAGGAGATCCAAAGTCAGATTTGCCTGGCTCCAAAGCCAGAGCTTCTTCAGTGACACCACCCAGACCAGAGTCCCAGCAATGCCTCTGTGGAGTTCTGTGACTCAGACCAAGACTTGTTCTTTTTCTGACTTTTGGTTTCTACCTGGGTTGTTGTAGTTTAGTTGTTAAGTTGTGTCCAACTCTTTTTTGACACCATGGACTGTAGCCTGTCAGGCTCCTCTGTCCATGGGATTTTCCAGGCTGGAGTGGGTTGCCATTTCCTTCTCCAGGGGACCTTCCTGACCCAGGGATTGAACTCCCATGTCTTCTGCATTGCAGGCTGATTCTTTACCATTGAGCCACCAGGGTTACTTGCCCTTGCAAACTCATAAAACTGCTGCGTGCCCCTAGCGGTAGGCTGGTAAAACCATGAGCATTGCAAAAAATGCCAAGAAGGTTAAATGGTTGTCTGAGGAGCTCTTACAAATAGCTGAGAAAAGGAGAGAAGGGAAAGGCAAAGGAGAAAGGGAAAGATATACCCAACAGAATGCTGCAGAGTTCCAGAAAACAGCAAGGAGAGAGAAGAAAGCTGTCATAAGTAAACGTGCAAAGAAACAGGAAAACAATAGAATGGGAAAAATTAGAGATCTCTTCAGGAAGATTGGAGATAGCACAGGAAAATTTCATGCAAAGATCAGAACAATAAAGGACAGAAATCTTATGGACCTAACAGAAGAGATTTAGAAAAAGTGGCAAGAATACACAGGAAAAGTATACAAAAAAGTCTTAATGACCTGGATAACCATGATGATGTGGTCACTCACCTAGAGCCAGACATCCTAGAATGTGAAGTCAAATGGGCCTTAGGAAACATTACTATGAAAAAAGCTAGTGGAGGTGATGGAATTCCAGCTGAGCTATTTCAAACCTCAAAAGATGATGCTGTTAAAGTGCTGCACTCAATATGCCAGCAAATTTGGAAAACTCAGCAGTGGCCACTGGACTGTGAAAGGTCAGTTTTTACTCCACTCCCAAAGAAGGGCGATACCAAAGAATGTTCAAACTACCATACAACTGTGTTCATTTCACATGCTAGCAAGGTAATACTCAAAATCCTTCAAGCTAGGCTTTAGCAGTATGCAAACTGAGAACTTCCAGATGTACAAGTTGGGTTAGAAAAGGCAGAGGAACCAGCAATCAAATTGCCAACATCCGCTGGATCACAGATAAAGCAAGAGAATTTCAGAAAATGACCTACTTCAGCTCCATTGACTAAGCTAAAGCCTTTGACTGTGTGGATCACAACAAACTGTGGAAAATTCTTAAAGAGATGGGAATACCAGACCACCTGACCTGCCTCCTGACAAATCTGTATGAAGGTCAAGAAGCAACAGTTAGAACCAGACATGGAACAACTGACTGGTTCTAAATTGGGAAAGGAGTACATCAAGACTGTATGTTGTCACCCTGCTTACTTAACTTATATGCAGAGTACATCATGTGAAATGTTGGGCTGGATGAATCACAAGTGGGAATCAAGATTGCCAGGAGAAATATCAACAACCTCAGATATGTGAATGATACCACCCTAATAGCAGAAAGTGAAGAGGAACTAAAGTGCTTCTTGATGAGGGTTAAAGAGGAGGGTGAAAAAGCTGGCTTAAAACTCAACATTCAAAAAATTAAAATCATGGCATCCAGTCCCATCACTTCATGGCAAATAGATGGGGAAAAAGTGGAAACAGTGACAGATTTTATTTTCTTGGGCTCCAAAATCACTGTGGATGGTGACTGCAGGCACGAAATTAAAAGACACTTGCTCTTTGGAAGAAAAGCTATGACAAACCTAGACAGAGCATTAAAAAGCAGAGATATCACTTTGGTGACAAAAGTCCGTATAGTCAAAGCTATGATTTTTCCAGTCATGTAAAGATATGCGAGTTGGGCCATAAAGAAGGCTGCAAGGCTGAGCACCAAATAATTGATGCTTTCAAACTGTGGTGCTGGAGAAGACTCTTGAGAGTCTCCTGGACAACAAGGAGATCAAACTAGTCAATCCTACAGGAAATTTATGCAGAATATTCACTGGAGGACTGACGCTGAAGCTCTAAAACTTTAAAAGTGTCTGGTATAAGCCATGATTTATGGTTTTCTACCTTGAAATATCTTGATATTTCTTCTTTGAAAGATCTTCCTGGTGGCTCAGACAGTAAAGCGTCTGCCTGCAATGAGTGAGACCTGGGTTCAATTCCTGGGTTGGGAATATCCCCTGGAGAAGGAAATGGCAATGCACTCCAGCACTCTTGCCTGCAAAATCCCATGGATGGAGGAGCCTGATAGGCTACAGTCCATGGGGTCGCAAAGAGTCGGACACAACTGAGTGACTTCACTTTCACTTTCTTTCACCTTGAAATAAAGATTCCATGACATTAAAAAAATTAGAGTACAGTAGAAACTGTTCTCAATATTGCTGACTTGAGAAATATTGATAATAAATGTCTATGTGCACTCATTTATTTATGAACCTAAATTTGGTCTTTCTAAAAATCCCCTTGTGCAGGTAGAATGCACTGGACACTTAAAAATTGTGAGATACTGCCAGGTCCATATTGCTTCTCAGTCTTTTGTCAATAGGTAGCTTAAGACTCTTGAGAGTCCCTTGGACTACAAGGAGATCAAACCAGTCCATCCTAAAAGAAATCAGTCCTGAATATTCACTGGAAGGACTGATGCTGAAGTTGAAGCTCCAATACTTTGGCCACCTAATGCGAAGAACTGACTCAATGGAAAAGACCCTGATGCTAGGAAAGATTGAAGGCAGGAGGAGAATAGGATGACAGAGGATGAGATGGTTGGATAGCATCACTGACTCAATGGACATGAGTTTGAGCAAACTCCAGGAGATGGTGAAGGACAGGGAAGCCTGGTGTGCTGCAGTCCACGGGGTCACAAAGAGTCAGACTCGATTGAGCTACTGAACAGCAACAGCTTAGGGGGTCATCACTTAAGCACTTTCATGACTAGGATGTCCCTTGGGGATATTGCAAGCAGCTGCCAAGGCATACAACCCACAGGAAATTAAAAAAAAAAAGACGATTGAAGGAAAGAAAATACACTCCAGGGCTTCCTGATGGCTCAATGGTAAAGAATCCACCTGCCAATGCAGGAGACAGAGTTTGATTCCTGATCAGGAAAGATCCCACATGCTGCAGGGCAACTAAGCCTGTGCACCATTAGTACTGAGACTGTGCTCTGGAGCCCGGAATCCACAGCTAAGGAAGCCAGTGCACCCTAGAGCCGCAACAGAAGCCATCTCCACAATAAGCTCACATATCGCAGCTAGAGAGTAGATCCCACTTGCCACAACTAGAGAAAAGTCTGCTCAGCAGTGAGACTCAGCACAGTAAAAAACCAAAAATTAATGACTTAAGAAAAAGAAAATACACTCTAAGTATTTATAATCATGTACATAATGGTGTCCTCAAGCAGCTAAGGAGCCTGTTAGGCTGTTAAATACAATCACATGGGTATGTACTTGTACGATAATCTTCCTGTCTTGTCAAAGGTGGGGAATTTGTACCTAGATTATACAAGAGTTGAAAAACAACATTTCCAAGGGAACCACAACTCTCAGTACTTACTGACCTCACTGCTACGGTACTGAGAGGTTGCCCTGATGAATGATTGTGAAGGCCTCTGGAAATATGAAGTGGTACATAAAAGCTTGTAAATAACAGTTACAGAAACTATACATTTCTTCATTAAGGTACCTAATTATCACTCATTCAACTTGCTTGATTCCCACTCGAATTAGCACAAATTAATGGGCACGCACGCAATGTGGGAGGAAGCTTTTTCAGTGAACCCTAGTTAAAAATGATGAAAATGGCTCCTTCTGCAATTGGACCCTTTCAAGCTGAAACAACGCAGCTTTGGCTTTGGAATCTGGGCCCCAGGACAGAGATCGACACTGCTTCCTGCTGTCAGGGGGACAGAGGTGCCAAAAAGCTTGACTCTGGCCTTTGCCTGGCATTTGCTGCTACGTGATCTGCCATTTCTATTCTTGCCGTTGGGGTCTGGGAGCGAGGAGCAAGCCCTCGGCCCCGGAGGCCAGAGCTCCACGCAGAGGCAGCCTGCCTGGAATCTGAAAGGCCCTCCCAATGGAGTCGGCTGGTATGTGTGGGGGCTGCACAGCCTTACCTTCTGCTGCTGTGCTGGGAGCTTAAGAGACTAACGCTAAATAAATAAATGAATAAATAAATGAAAAATCAAAGGCTTCTCCTGTGAACATCTGGTCCAGTGGTGGGGCGTTTCATCTCCGGATCAGAGGACAATGTTTCTTTTTCCCAAACTGAATATGTAGTAACAGCTTGGTAGCCAATATGGCAGGGAGAGGAGGCTGGATGTGAATGCAGAGACAGAATATAATGCTTTAACAAAAAATGATCCAGATACTGATTTTTTTTTTTTACCACTACAACTGCAAGAGGGAAGCAGAATAAAAATGGTGACAAGCTGATGAGTGTCGCCTACTATTTATTAAGCAACTCTTGTATCTGAAAGACAATGGTGCATGACCTAGACAACCTCCGACTCTTATGATGAACCAGCTAGGTTCATGGAATTATTTCCATTTTTGAGACGAAGAAACTAAGGCTCTTGTCTAGCTGGTAGGTGACCAAATTCTTCTTACTCTTAGCCCCGTGGCCTTTTGAGCTACACTAGACCTGTGTGTGTCTGTGTACATGACCATAGTAAATATGGTGAGACTTTGCTGAATCTGTGACCTGAAGCCAAAACAAGCCAGGGAGCTCCTAGAGGAACAGTTAGTGAATGTTTGGAGGATTCTGCGAAGACCACAGGCCAAAATCAGATTGCTTGTGTCAGAACCTGGAAGAAACCAAGCATACAAAGACAGGAGAGGCAGGGAGCCCTGTGTGACCGAGGCTGCTCGTGTAGGTGGGGTCTGAACCTGTACAAGGGACCAGGGGTTGCAGCCAAGAATAATTTAAAACATTGTGCTGTTCTATAGCTAACATGTCAATTCCCCTCCTGCATGGCACAGAAATTCTTTTCTTTCTGTATCTGAGTCCACAACTAACCTCCTAGCCTGTGCTGTACCTCCTCCGGCAGGCCAGGAGAATCCCTTAAAACCCTTCCAGCAAAGGGAAGACCTCAAGCTCTTATTAAAGAAAATCTGTTGTTTAAGTAGAGGTTCTGGGACTTCCCTGGTGTTTCACTGGTTAAGGCTTCATGCTCCCAGGAGTCTGGGTTTGATCCTTGGCCAGGGAACTGGATCCCACATGCCACAACTAAAGATTGCATACCACGACTAAAAAGATCACCGCGACTCAGTGCTAAAGAATCTTCCTGTAATGCAGGAGACGCAAGAGACACAGGCTCTATCCCTGGGTTGGGAAGACCCCCTGAAGGAAGAAATGGCAACCGACTCCAGTATTCTTGTCTGGGAAATCTCAAGGACACAGGACCCTGGCGGGCTTTAGTCCATAGGATCAAAAAGGGTTGGACATGACTTAACAACTGAGAATGCACGCTGCAACAAAGATCAAAGATCCTTTGCACTACAACTAAGACCTGGCACAGTCAAATAAATACTTTAAAAAAAAAAAAAAGTAAAAAAATGAGGAGGTTCTGCCTCTGCTTTCTTTCTTTCTTTCCATGCAGTTTGCTTTCATGCTTCAGCCAAGCTAAAGAATACGGCTGGGACAGACTAGGTCAATTCCAGTCACGTGCTTCCTTAAATCAGAAGAGGAAACTGAGGTTCAAAGTGGCTACCTGATGCCTTCGACCAGTGGAGAACAAATTTCAGATTAAACCTTCTATTCCCAGAGGCAATGTTTCCCATAGTATGTTCCATGGCCTGCTGCAGGATGCTAACAGACATTATGGGAAGCAGGGTCTGCTATGTTAAATAAGTTTAGGAGATAGGGGGTTAAATACAGTTAAACTGTTGGTTTTATCAATATGCCTGGTGAATCTCAAAGGTGGTTACCGCATCTGACACTTTCTAGATTTATTTACCAGGACCTCTCCGCCAGGAAACTGGTAGAATATTGCTTTTTCCCTTTGCCTGAGTCCTCTCTGGCTTCTGTCTGCATTTTCTCAGCTTTCTGCCTGCACTTCAAGGGCTGATATATGAAAATGGAAGTCTATCCCTTGGTCCTTCCTTTAGCCCTTCCTGTAGATTTGCTGGCTTCAATCAAAGAAACAAAACTTTAAGTGGAGATGGAGTGGTTGTCTACGCAGGAGCCTCTGGGGAAGATGCCAGCTTTCATCTCAGAAATGTTTATGACAATGTCCCACATAATTCTGACTTTCCCCTCTTCTGCTTTGAAGCACTAGAGTTCTCTTCTTATGCATGATGACCCAATAGAAGGTGAATTTATTAAAATTCGTTTAATTTAAAATCCCCTGCTGATTTTACCTAGGACTTACTTTTGATCATATAAATTAAAAGGTTCTACTTTTTGCTTTTTAAGTGTTTCCCTTCTCAAAAACTCTATCAGAGAGAGAGAAAATGGAAATCCTTTCTCCTGAAGCATTCCCTGACTTTGCTGGGGTTTCTGAAAGTATCAATGGATGAAGTATAAAAAGCAGCTCAATCTTACAAAAGGCTGCTGGTTATTCACTCACTCACTTACTCACTCGTTCATTCAATAAATGTCTATCAGGTGACTTTTACATGCTAGGCACTAGGTATACAAAGATGAACAACACAGTAGTCCCCGCTCTCAACAGCCGGGCACAGTTGGTAAAGAATCCACTTGTTAATGCAAGAGACATAGGCTTGATCCCTGCGTTTGGGGGCACTGAAATAAGAAAGGTGTGTTTTGGGCAAGCAAAACTGGTTCAAAAAGAGGTGAGTTCAGATTTCACAGGGAGTGGTCCTTTAAGAGACTACAATGTTACCATAATCTCTTCTTCTCACTGAACAGAGCTGTGATAGGACGAAGAACATAAAGGGTTTGGTGGCTGGGCAAATAGCTTTTAACCACTCCTTTTATAAGTGAACTTATATTGAGGTATTATTAATATATACACTCATAAAAGTATTTAGATCTTAAGTACATTGTGTGATGAATTTTCACAAAGTGAAATTACTGTTTTAACTGGAACTTGGACTAAGAAACAGAACATCACAGATTAGACCAGAATCTCTCTTACTGTGGGCCCAAAGTCACATATATACACACCGCCCTGCTGCGATCCTGCATTCTCACACCATAGTTCAGCTTCATCGGGTTCTGCCAGCTGGCCAGTACGTGCTCAGTCATGTCCAACTCTCTGCAACCCCATGGACTGAGCTCCCTCCAGACTCCTCTGTCTTCGGAATTTTCTAGGCCAGGAATACTGGGGCAGGTTGCCATTTCCTACTCCAGGGGATCTTCTGGATGCAGGGATCAAGCCTGTGTCTCTTTGTCTCTTGCCTTGACAAGTGGATTCTTTACTAACTGCCACCTGGGATACCTCATCAGGTTCTGAATTATACATAAACTGAATCATAAAGTATGGACTCCTTTTATGCCTGGCCTTTTGGCTCAATATTACTTCTGTGAAACCCATTGATATTACTGCACGTCATTGTAGTCTGTTCACTTAACGCTGCTTTGTTACTTACACTATGAACATATCTCACCCTGCTTATCCACTTCATTGCTGACAGACATGTAGCTTGTTTTCAGTTCTGAAGCTGATATAACATTCTGGAACGTGTCTCTTGGTGTCACAGGTATGCATTTCTGTTGAGTGCAAACCAACTGTACTTAAGGTAGTTATTAAAGACTTCAGCCCATCTCTTTCAGTTTGAAGGAAGTGATTTTTGGATTTGTATAGGGGAAAAATACAGAGTGTCCAAGATTTTGAACTTAAAATGACCACTGAACAAAACGGGACATGTTATGATGCTTAGAAAAGTCAAGTGTGGGTGCAAAAGCTGAGGACAGTGCCGAGCCTGTGTAGGGGTCCTAAGGCCCACAGACTTTCTATCAGGAACCGAAAAATAACTACCCTGTGAAGAGAAGTCAGATCTGCTGCCCGGCTTGTCGGCATGCAGATTTTATTTTTTAACAAATAATAAGCCTGCATCTCCCTACCAGTCTGGCGAGATGCTTCGCTGCACAAGATGATGTCTCATTTGCTCACCAAGAAGGGCGAGATGGCTTGGGAGGCCGAGCGGTGTGGACCAGCCGAACGTGCGCTAGAGCCTGACTGAGCGTCGAGCTAATGGACAGCAGAAGGGCAAGGAGCATTTCTGTAACTTCCAACTTAAACAAAGTGAACTCACACGGAAGGGCACCCTACGTATCTTCGTTGCTCACTCACTCACACACTTGGAGGAAAAGCAGGTGTTAAAAGAACAGCCAGTGAAGAACATAGAGCTCATGGCCTTCAGAAGGAATCGCTTGGGATCCCTGGTGGCTGGTTTCCCATTGGAAACATTGCAATGGACCGGAGGGAAGGAGGCAGGAGCGGGTGGTCCTCGCAGCACTCTCGGGTCTGGGCAGTGCTTCCAGCAGGGCCTGTCTCCCGTCCCCTGCAGCTTCCACCAGGCAGCTACCCTTCACAGCTCAAAGTCTCAGCTGGTGTCTGGCAGCATCACCTCCTGCGCATCTGTGTGCTGAGCTATGTCCTCCCCCTAATTCATATGCTGGAGTCCTAACCCCCACCCAGGACCTCAGGATGTGACTATATTTGGAGGGAGGGTCTTCAAAGAAGTGTTAAAGTCATGAGTGCGGGCCCTAATCCGGAAGGAACAGTTACCCTTATGAGAGGAGGACATCTGGACAGACAGGCAGAGAGGGATGACCGTGTGAACACATCAGGAGAAGACAGCTGTCTTGTGAGTAAAGGCTGGAGGCCTCAGAAAGAACCAACCCCTGGTCTTGGACTTTCAGCCTCCAGAACTGAAAGAAAATAAATTCTGCTAAGCCGCCCAGTCCGTGGTCCTTAGTTACAGTGGCCTCAGGAAACTAACACATATCTCTTGGCCCAGAGCTGGTAACAGTGACCGCTTCTGCTGGTCTCTGGGGCCTCAGCCTGCGTGCTGACACATCAATGCGCTCTGTCCACTACCATAAACAGTCCTTTCATGAAAAGAACTGGAATTAATCTGATAAGATGATGGACTCCTATTACACGTATGTTATTTTATTTAATCCCCTGGACTGCCCCCATTGAAACTGGAATGATCATGCATATTCTGGGCTTCCCTGGTGGTTCAGTGGTAAAGAATCTGCCTGCCAAAGCAGGAGACATGACTTCATGATCCCTGGATCGTGAAGATCTCCTGGAGAAGGAAATGGAACTCAAGTATTCTTGCCTGGGAAAGCCCATGGACAGAGGAGCCTGGCAGGCTACAATTCATGCAAAGAGCTGGCCATGGTTTACTGACTAAAGAACAACAACAATGCTTTTTTTATGGTTAAGGAAATTGAGGCTCAGAGGTCATACAGCTCACGAGTGGCAGAGCTGGTATTTCCACTGAGGTCTTCCTGACCGCAATGACGGTGTGGCTGACTGACTCTGCAGGCCTGCAGCATGCTGAACAAACAGGCCATCTCTTTGAATCAAAGGCCAATAATGCTGCATTGTTACCTATGCTATGAATACATCTCACCCTAGTTATACATTACTTTGCTAATGGATAGGTGGGTGGTTTCCAATTTTGAAAGCCAACATAATATTCTTGAACATGCCTTTTGGTGTCATAGGTATGTATTTCTGTTGAGTTCAAACCTTCTGTAGTTAAGGTAGTTATTAAAGATTCTTCAGCCTGTCTCAGTTTGATTAAAGAAGTCCATCAAGTAGGAAGGACTCACAGACATCATCCAGGGCAATCTCTTAATTTGCCATAAATAGAGAAATCAAAACTCAGAGAAGTGAGCTCAGTGTCCTAAAGCAAGGATGCTTACGCAAGTGGCAGAACCAGGATTTGAGTGTAAGTCTTCTGACTGCAGTTTCAGTACTTTTTGTTGCTTCCCTGACTAGTTTGAGAAAGACGGCAAGAAGAGAGTCCCCTCTCAAGTCCCACGCTTGAGTCACCTGGGGGAACTGACACAAAGCTTAGAGGAAGGTCCCAGCATCCACCCACATGTCAGCTCCCCGTTTCCCAGCTCTATGACCTTGGCCATGTGCCCTAAGTACTGCTCTCTGTACTCTGTAAAATAGGTATAAATAATGACTCATAGGACTGTGGCAAGGTTTAAATAAAACAGACTGCTTAGCATAGTGACTAATACAAAGGCTTTGTGGTTGTTTAGTTGCTAAATCCCGTTGGTCTCCTCTGCAATCCCATGGACTGTAGCTCACCAGGCTCCTGTGTCCATTGGATTTTCCAGGCAAGAATACTGGAGTGGGTTGCCATTTCCTTCTCCAGGGGATCTTACTGACCCAAGGATCGAACCCAGGTCTCCTGCACTGCAGACAGATCCTTTACCATCTAAGCCACCAGGGAAGCATTGGTACTGCCTGGGGAAGATTTTTTAAAAACCCAAACTAAGGTCCTATTCACCTGTAGACACCAAATACATAGGACTGTGGTAAGGATTAAAGAAGATAAAAGAGACCGCTCAGCACAGTGACTAATACAAAGGCTTTGTTGCTGTTTAGCTGCTAAATCATGTCAGACTGGTTTTTGATCCCATGGACTGCAGCCTATTAGGCTCCTCTGTCCACAGGATTTCCCAAGGCAAGAATACTGTAGTGGGTGGCCATTTCTTTCTCCAGGGGATCTTTCCACCCCAGGGATTGAACTCTAGTCTTCTGCATTGGCAGGTGGATTGTTTACCACTGAGCAATCAGGGAAGCCCAAAACAAAGGCTAGTCTCAATTAAATAAGAGCTATTGTTATTACCTGGGGCAGATTTTTTTAAAACTCAAAATAAGTTCCTATTCTCTTGTAGGCACCAAAGCCACCACTCATAAGCTGACCAAAAATAAATGCTGACAGTGACAGCTAACAAAGCTGGCAGCACACCACTGCTTGGTGCCCGCCAGGCCCCAGGCATCACCCCTCCTCCTTACAGCATCCCAGAAATACTCAGTAAGAGGCTAACATGGGAGAACCCAGATTCATACATGGTTTCCTCTGGCTTCTAAGCCCATGCATTTTCTAATACCACTGTTGATAAGATAAAATGAAAATGAAAGTGTTTCTCTTGATCATGCCCAACTCTTTGCAACCCTGTGGACTGTAGCCCATCAGGCTCATCAGTCCTTACAATTCTTCAGGCAAGAATACCGGAGTGGGTAACTATTCCCTTTTCCAGGGGTTCTTCCTGACCCAGGGATTGGACCTGGGTCTCCCACATTGTAGGCAGATTCTTTGCCATGTGAGCCACCAGGGAAGCCCATAACATGAAGTATGATGTGACTAGTATAGGAAACTAGAGGCAGAAAAGCACTATGTGACCAGTCTACATGTGACATTAAGACATTAGAATGCACAGTGAGTGTAGATACATACAGGCAGTCATGCATCTCGCTGACTACAGCTTCTGACACTATCTACAGCACACAGTAAGGCTGCTCATTCAAGCATAATGACCTGCACTGGTGTTGAATGGAACTGAAGACTCTCCAGGGAGCTGGATCTCAATAAGCAAGTGCCCAGAGCAGAGGAGGGGTTAAGACGGTTCTTCTATTAAGGTAAATCCCTATTGTACCAAAGCCGACTTCAATGGGACATTTCAATCGGTGAACAGGTATTTCTATCCCCTTATTTCCCAGCACAACCACAGTTCTAGAGAAGGCTTTGGATTTGGCTGAGTGCTGGCTCTGTATTGTCAAAAAGACTTAGAAGCCAAAGATGCAAGTTAATTCTGGATCCATCACTTGTTTTCCATAAAACCTGGGACCTGTGGGTGAATGTCTGTAAACTTCTCTTTGTTGTCACTGTTCACTCACTCAGTCGTGTCTGACTTTTTGTGACTCCATGGACTGCAGCATGCCAGGCTTCCCCGTCCATCATCATCTCCTGGAGCTTGCTCAAACTCTTGTCTACTGAGTCGGTGATGCCATCCAACCATCTCATCCTCTGTTGTCCCCTTCTCCTCCTGCCTTCAATCTTTCCCAGCATCAGGGTCTTTTTAAATGAGTCAGCTCTTTTCATTAGGTGGCCAAAGTACTGGAGTTTCAGCTTCAGCATCAGTCCTTCCAATGAATATTCAGGACTGATTTCCTTTCAGACGGATTGGTTGGATCTCCCTGCAGTCCAAGGGACTCTCAAGAGTCTTATCCAACACCACAGTTCAAAAGCATCAGTTCTTCAGTGCTCAGCTTTCCTTATAGTCCAACTGTCACATCCATACATGACTACTGGGAACACCATAGCTTTCACTATGTTGACCTTTGTTGGCAAAGTGATGTCTCTGTTTTTCAATATGCTGTGTAGGTTTGTCATAGCTTTTTAATTTCATGACTGTAGTCATCATCTGCAATGATTCTAGAGCCCAAGAAAATAAAGTCCCTTACTGTTTCCCTTGTTTCCCCATCTATTTGCCATGAGTGGGACCAGATGCCATGATTTTAGTTTTTTGAATGTTAGGTAAACTTCTCTTACCTAACCTGTAAAATGGTTATGGAGATACTGCATTTATTTTTTTTTTCACTCAATGGATACCTGCTGAGAGACTCAGATATATCAGAAAACATTCTGCAAACAGAAATACTTATCCTCATGGAGCCTTCAGGCAAATAGAGAACAGACAGTAAACAAAGTAGGTTAAACATACAGGATGACATATGATAATGACAGAGTAGAGAAAGCCAAGGGGACTCAGGTGGGGGAACTATTGAGATTTTCAATGGGTGGTTGGCAAAGGCTTCTCTGAGAAGGGATATGATTCAAGCAAAGAACTGCAGGAAGCAAGGGAGAATACCATGCTGATACAAGGCAAGAACTCAGGCAGAATCAGCGACAAGTGCAAAGGCCCTGAGCGAATTCATTGACTGCAGCAACAACGAGGAGTGCCTGCCTCCCGGGTTGCTGATAAAGTTAAACAAGATAATAATCCATCTGAAATATCACATTCATAACAAGTGCTCAATAAATGTTAGCTAGGACTATTAATGTTATTCCTGTGGGCACACAAAGGCCCTGATTTACTGGAAAGTGACTCTGGTAGGTGAGGAGGCCATGGTCGCCCTTTGGGATCTGGACCTTCACTAATGAATGGGCTATGGGCTCTCTGCCAGCCTGATGTGGCAAACCCATGGGCTATCCAGTTTCTGGGAGAGGCTTTCCTGTAAACTGGATTAGCAGGGCATGCATTGAGTGCTGGGGAAAAAGAAGGTAATAAACCCAGCTTTGTTGTGGTGTTGTGTGGTGTCAATGATTTTAAAGAATGTGCAAAACGATCCCTGGTTCAAGCTTTTGGGCAAGAGTGATCAATGACCTTCCCTTGATAATTTTTTTGCATTCAATAACACAGAAAGAAGGAAGGAAGGGTGGGGGATGGTGGAGCCAAGTCCTTCATCCTTTTAAGGAACTCTTTAATGCAGGGTGAGATTTTTTCCCTAGAAACTAATTTCCGCTTCTCTTAAATGGGGGAGGGGAAGCATGTGGTGAAAGCTGAACCTGTCAGCAATTGTTCAGGGGGATTCTCAGGAATCATGTAACCAAGTGAAGTGAAGTGAAGTTGTTCAGTCGTGTCTGACTCTTTGCGACCCCATGGACTGCAGCCCACCAGGCTCCTCCGACCCTGGGATTCTCCAGGCAGGAATACTGGAGTAGGGTGCCATTTCCTTCTCCATCATGTAACCAAAGGGGATACCAGGTGGATGGACTCTGTATTGGGAGGCTGGGGATCAGAAGATAAAGGAATTTGCTGGCCTCCTGATGTTTGCTTTTTAAGGGCATGCAGTTATCCTAAGCTATGCTTACTTTCTACCCCTCCCTCCAACCAAGGTCTCTTATAATTGGTCTCTTCAAGACAATGATGAATCTCTTTAAAATCATGGAACTATACTTTAAAAACCAATCAACTAACCTCATGGAAAACGAGATCATATCTGTGGTTAATAGAGGTGGCAGACATAGGGGGTGAATTGGATGAAGGTGATCAGAAGGTACAAACTTCCTGTTATAAGAAGAGTAAGTACTAATGATGTAGTATACAAGTATTACTAACACTGCTATATGTTACATGGGGACAAAATAAACAAAATTAAACAAAATGTTAATAAAACAAATTCTAGGAATTCTCATCACAAGGAAAATGTTTTTTTTTGTTTTTTGTTTTTTTCCTTTCTATTTTGTATCCATATGAGACAATGGATGTTCACTGAACTTACTGTGGTGATCATTTCATGACATATGTAAGTCAAATAATTATGCTGTACACCCTAAACTTATACAGGGCTGTATGTCAATTATATGTCAATAATACTGGAAGAAAAAAATCATGAAATTCTGAGCTCATCTCCCTCTTATCTTCTACTCTCTTCTCTCTCTGCTTCTTGCCCTTCCTGGCCTTCTCTTTGAATGCCTTCCTAGACCCTGCAGCACAGCTGGCTACACACCTCTCTGCCCATAAGCTGGTCCCTTACGCTACTCACCTTACTTCTTGGGGTCCCCTCTAGATGATGAGTTCTCTGAGGCAGGGAGAACCCATCCCTATGGCAGACCGGGCAGACAGACCCAGAGAACACTTACGACTGAGCTCATAAACAAATGAATGAGCTCAGAAATAAGATAGAGAACCTGCCCAGAGGTACCCAACAGAAGTTCAGTTAATATCTACTGAATGGCTAATGGTAAAAAGGGTTTCGATACTTGCAAATAAACTGGTTAAAGACAGAGATCTGAGAAGCCCTGTGGAGCATGGTAAGCGTGTCCTGGAAGGGTGGCCAGGACAAATCAGACCAAGAAGTCTGAACACTGCTCCTGTATTCAATGACTGTCTATCTCCCAATCATAGTGGAAGGTGTCACAACTTTGCATCAGAAAGCTCCTCAGGCCATCTCCTTAGCCCACTTGCTAACTGTGGGCCAAAGCAGAGGGTTTTGGAAAGAGCTAGGGTTGGAAGTCAGACAGACCTGGGTCTGAACCTGGTCTCTGATGCTCCCTGGTTGCGTGACGCTGGGACAGTCACCAAACGACTCTGTTCTCACCTGTGAAATGGGGACAGCAAACATAGCTCTTTTCTCCAGAGGCAAGATTCTCTCTGGGGATATTCTATCCTGTGAGGAGTTACTTCTGTGGCTCTGTCCTTCAAATATAATACTTATACTTCAGTTATACAAAGATTTTAACATACCTGTTGGTGATAATTCCAAAGAAGGGAGGCAATGAGGGAAGAGGATGGTAAGATAAAGCAGGAGAAGGTGCTGGAATGGCCATGCTCCACAGTCCAGAGCCATCTGGGGTATATCACCTAGTGCAGGAAGGAGCCACAGGAGGCCAGAGGTGGGGAGATGATGCAAATATCTGGCTAAGAAACACTGAAGGGTGAGTGAAGGCTACTGGGAGTGCCTTTCACCCCAGTCATTTAAGTCACAGCAGGGACCCAGAATTGGGAACGTCTCCCTCAATGTCCTACAATTGTATGAACATTGGGAGAGAGTACCAGATATGGCAGGAAAAGCAAAGCACACTGATAAACACTTGAGATGCAAGTGGGGGCATGTCCTGTAAAATCAGCATTGAATGAGTAATGATAAGTGGGAATTGATTTTATAATAGTCATTATTACTAATTACTAATGGACAAAAGATCACTGATGTTCTCAGCTAGAGGCATCTTTATCACCACTGTGTTAGAGAACAAAATCCACACTCCTAAGCATCTCATCACAGCCCAGGAGGCTCTTGCGTGACTCCCAGCTTCACCTCCAGCTTCTCCTGCCCATCACCCTGCAGTCAGTTCCAGAACAAGGCAAGGGAGTACCTCACATCAGGGCTGTCGTGCTCTTGTTTCCAGATCAGGCCCATGGTCGGCTCCAATGAACCCTTCAGGTCTCAGATCAAACACCATCCCCTCAAGAGAAGTCTGTCCTGATATCTTCACCCACAGAGTCCTGGTTCATTACTTCAGGGAGTAATCACAACCTATAACTCCTGTCTTTCTTCCCTCCCTCTGTCTCTTCCTTATAGATGGGGAGTGAAGATTTCAACAGATCACACACATACGTGAGTCCCATTCCTTTCCTCTTTATTTTTGGGGACATCTCTCTCCAGTCCTCAATATTCATTGGCAGGACTGATGATGAAGCTGAAACTCCAATACTTTGGCCACCTGATGCAAAGAACTGACTCACTGGAAAAAACTCTGATGCTGGGAAAGATTGAAGGCAGGAGGAGAAGGGGACGACAGAGGATGAGATGGTTGGATGGCGTCACCGATTCAATGGACATGAGTTTGAGCAAGCTCTGAGAGTTGGTGATGGACAGGGAAGCCTGGTGTGTGCAGTCCATGGGGTCACAAAGAGTCGGCCACAACTGAAAGACTGAACTGAACTGAACTCTCCAGTTAAGTGTAGGGCTAAATCTCAAGCAATTCTGTCCTTTTGGTGCCTAGAAAGGAAATCATACCTGCACAACAATTAAGGTAGGAGAAAATAACCAATATTGATTGAGCATCTATACTAGTTATCACCTGCCTGTCAATGCAAGAGACTCAGTTCAATCCCTGGGTCAGGAAGATCCCCTGGAGAAGGGCATGGCAATCCACTTCACTATTCATGCCTGGAGAATCCCATGGACAGAGAAGCCTGGCGGGCTACAACTCTTTGTTGGACATGACTGAGGCTACAAAGCGGGCGTGCACACATATGCACACGCGCACACACACACAAGTTCTAGATCGTTGGATTCTGAGCTATGATTACAATAGCTTATTTAATCCTCACAATAGCTTATTAAGGACATCTTCCTATTCCCATTTTCCTGATGTGGAAAACTGAGTGGCCGAGGTAACATCTTGATCCAAGCCTGGATTCCCCAAATTATGCTCTTTCTGCTAAGCTACAAGTTTCCCTGGTATCCTCTTTTTCTTAAAGGGCCAGACTATCTA
Organism: Redunca redunca; assembly: GCA_006410935.1. Classification (NCBI taxonomy): domain Eukaryota; kingdom Metazoa; phylum Chordata; class Mammalia; order Artiodactyla; family Bovidae; genus Redunca; species Redunca redunca. Next base: position 612,888 of record SJYQ01001793.1, read on the forward strand.
TATGTTTTTGGCATCGTGAGCCAAAAAGTCTCTGCAGCAACTGCCCAACTGCTGCCATTTCAACCCCAAACCAGCCACAGGCAACACAAAAATGAACGGTGTGGCTGTGTATCACTCAATCTTAATTACTGGCCATAGAAACTCGAATTTTATGTAGTTTTTGTTTTTTTATGTGCCATAAAACATAACTTATCTTTTTATTTTTCCCTCAATTATTAAAAATGTGAAAACCATTCCTCACTTGACACAGACAAAAGCAGGTGGTGGGTAAATCTGGCATGAACCAACCCCTGCTGTAAACAGTTAAGCATTCCTCAGGAAGATATTAAATCGACTCTGAATAAGATTAAGAGTTACATGTTTCCTCAGTATATTTGCCTGCTACTCCAACTTGATGCTAGCATTTTATAATTTATTTTTTTGAACCAAGAGCCATGTTTTCTACTTCTTTTCTTGCCTCCTTTGAACAAGCTTCCCTGATGGCTCACACAGTAAAGAATCTGCCTGCAATGCAGGAGACCCAGGTTTGATCTCTCAGTCAGGAAGATCCCCTGGAGGAGGAAATGGCAACCCATTCCAGTATTTTTGCCTGGAGAAATCCATGGACAGAGGAGCCTGGCAGGCTATAGTCCATGGGGTCGAAAAGAGTTGGACATGACTGAGAGACTAATAGTTTCACTTTGAACAGAGATGATGAAGAGCCTCTCTGCACCATGCTGGGCACACAGTCTAGCCTGAATGAACACATGTGGGTCTATTCAGCAAAGCTTGCCTGAGAAGAGCAGCGTCAGGGGCCCAGAGATGGGCCATTTCTCTTGGATAGTTGTCTGAGCTGAGATTCCCTTACTTGTAGCAGGTCCCACAAGGCTTCAGTAACCAATTCAGGATCAGCCATGTCATTCTGACTCAAATACATCTGACCTGCTGGGGCAAAAAGTCACCTATGATCTAAGAGGAGATTCAGTAACTGAGGGCTTGGGGGACAGGGCAGGGGTGGGGCAATAGGGATGCTCAAGTGTAAAGGTTGCTGAAAATGACCAGCAGGGTGCTTTCTCCCTTTCTACTGTCACTCACATTTTTTGCCAGGTTCCATCAGTCCCAGAGAAAGCACAGGATCGTAATCCAGACAAGAACCAGGTGCAGATCAACCCCTGGAAGGGGCATTCCTGCACCCCCTTTTCCCTACAAGTAGCCCAAGGGCTTTCTCCATCTGGGCATTTACGTATGATAATCTCTTGTAATTTCTCCTAAGTCTTCCTTTGGTTTTCAATATTACTGAGGAAGAACTGACCCATAGCTGTGTATGCTTAAAGTGTCCATCCTGATGATATGGTATATACTGTAGAATGATTCTCAAGACAATTAGCACATCCATCACCTCACACAGGTAACTCTCCAAATGAGCTGAAATCAGTATCTTGAAGAGATATCCACACACCATTTCACTGCAACATTATAGTCAAGGTATGGAAAAACCTACATGTCCCTTGAGGATGAATGAATAAAGAAAAATATCATATATATATGAAGATTAAAAATGAAATGTTTCCTCAGTGTGGGTATAAACAATGTGTACACATGCATACACAAACACACACATTCAAACACCAGAAAATTACTTAGCCTTAAAAAAAAAAAGCCATCCTGCCGTTTGTAATACCAGGGATGAATCTGAAGGGCATTTCATTGTCCTACATCCTTCCTGACAGTAGCCTTTCAAGGTCAGGATTCTGGTGTCACTTAAGCATCCCCATAGCCTAGTTGGGGGAATGGTATTATTCACAGGTAATACTCAAAATATCTCTCCTGAATGAATATACAGAAATTCAAACAGCTATGGAGTGCCAGAGTCTGGTGATGGTTAGGAAAACAGGACAAAGAGGGAAAGGTTACAAAAAAAAAGGTACTAATGTGTTTTTCTAATGCAATATTTGCAAAGATAAGCAAGCATTTCTATCTAGTAGATAGGAATCACCTGCATGCTTTTACTTTTTTGGTTGAAGTATAATTGACTTAGAGTATTATATTAGTTATAGATGTGTACCAGAGAAGGCAATGGCACCCCACTCCAGTACTCTTGCCTGGAAAATCCCATGGATGGAGGAGCCTGGAAGGCTCCAGTCCATGGGGTTGCTGAGGGTCAGACACGACTGAGTGACTTCAGTTTCAATTTTCACTTTCATGCATTGGAGAAGGAAATGGCAACTCACTCCAGTGTTCTTGCCTGGAGAATCCCAGGGATGGGGCAGCCTGGTGGGCTGCCATCTATGGGGTTGCACAGAGTCGGACACCACTGAAGCGACTTAGCATAGATGTATACCTGCATGATTTTGGGTTTCCCACATGCTCAGGGGTAAAGAATTCGCCTGCAATGCAGGAGATGTGGGTTTCATCCCTGGGTTGGGAAGATCCTCTAGAGAAGGAAATGGCAACCCACTCCAGTATTCTTGCCTGGAGAATCCCATGGACAGAGGAGCCTGGTGGGCTACAGCCCATGGACTCATGAAGAGTCAGATATGACTTAGAGATTAAACAACAACAACAAAAATACTGCATGGTTTTAGAAACTACTAATGGAGGGGTTCCATATCAGAGGTTCTGATGATTTAAGGAGAGCCTTGGATTCAGAGCTTTTTAAAATTTCCTCAGGTGATTTTTATGTATAGCCATGATTCTGAAGGATGTTCCAAAGAATGACTTTTGAATAAGCATGTAAACCTTACAAAGAATATATTGAGAACTGAATGAAATAAAGCATGAAAAGCACTTAGCATAGACTTGGCACAAAGTCAATGCTCAGTGAATGCTCAGTTGGTGATATGAACATATATGTGTGTGTGTGTGTGTGTGTGTGTGTGTGTGTATATATATATGGGTTCCCAATTAAAGGATGGCATCAGGTTTAAAAGATGGTTCTCAGCTGTCTAGTCCTGTGTACTGAGGAAGGGTCTCTTCTGATCAAATGCTCCACCAACTTGAAGCACTGAGCACCAAGAAGAGACTGGAAGGTAGGCTGAGGCACTGGGCTCTGTGGTCTACTCGCTGCCAACTTGTGGAGTCGATTAGCCTCTCTGCAGCTCCATCGGCTCCTCTGTAATGGGGATTACGTGAGCTAATACACATGAATGCATGAGTCAAATCGAAGAGCTGGGGACTGTGAACTTGAGAGACCTCCAGGAAATCAGATGCCTCTTATCATAAATATGCCTTCACGGAAACTGTGCACTGAATAAACACACAATTATTTTCTTTATGGCAGGAGGATTCAGGATCACATCTTCCCTTCTCTCCCTTGCACTGCAAACTGAATAACACAGCGTCAGGGTGGCTGGGTCACAGCTCCTGTTAGCGCTTACTATGCCAAGACCTGAGTGAGTGACACAGAAACCACTGACCTTGCATGGGTCAGCAGAGCAGGGCAGAAACACTTTCAGGAAATGGCCACCCCCCGTGTCCACTCACAGGCCAGATCAACTCACTGAAATACCAGAGCCAGGTAAAGTTATCCACAGCAAGGAAACGTCCATCATTTATGGCTTCAAAAGCCTGGCTGACCCTTTTAGTTAAGAGACCATTGCCCATGTTGACAAAAGCTGAAATTAGGTTCTCTGTTGGGTGATTTGAGATGCTGCAGTGAAATATCATGGACTCTGTAGCTTATGCAACAGAATTTTCTCAGAGTTCTGGAGGCTGGAAATCTCAGATCCAGGTACTGGTACAATGAGGGTTTTCCTCACGGCTTGCAGAAGAGAACTGTTTCACTGTGTGATCAGATGACAGAGAAAGTAAGCTCTCTGGTCTCCTCTTAAAAGGGCACTAATTCCACCCTGAGGGCCCCACCTTCTTGATTTCATCTGAACCTAATTACCTCCCAAAGACTCTATTTTCAAATAACTCACTTTGGGGTTTAATGCTTCAACACATAAATTTTGGGTGGGGGACACAATTCAGTCCAAAGCAGGTTCTTCTAAAGCAGCTACTCTGCAAAATACCAATTCTTCTGCAACACACACACTGTATTCCCAGTACAGACACCAAACAAGCAAAAGACACACACACACACACACACACACACACACACACACACACACTTGTTTAATTTTAAAATGGTTTACTTACAAATATTACTTCTATTTTTACCTATCTGACCTCTGACACATTTGGTATTTTACAAAGCATAAAAATTTAAAATATCTATACGACAGCAGTACCATTTCAGAGAATCCACTGTATCAGCAAACAAATATGAATATAAAGGATGTTTGTGTGTGCTGCTGCTTATAACTGGGGGCATGGAGAATCTAGGAACTAAAATACCAGTTAAGAGGAAATGAGATAAATTATGGTACATTCATCAAATGGAAAAACTATGCAGTTCTCAAAAAATACTTTAAGTATCAATGTAGAAAGATAACAAACATTTTGTTTTTAAGTAAATTGAGCACTTAATAATTAAAAAGGAAATGCATATACAGAGAGAAATAGATAATTACACAAGTGGAAAGGGAAGAATAGACTGCAAACTGCTAACAGTGTTTAATTCTAGAGAACATGATAAGGAGAGGGGATTTCAAATATTCATCTATTTCATTGGCTGTTGGTAAAGGTTTGACAAGAAGGGAGGGAGGGAGTGAATGGAAGGAGGAGGGAAGAGAGGGAGGAGGGGAGGGAGGAAGAGAGGAGGGGAAGAGGAAAGGGGGAGAGGGAGAGAGAGAGGGAGGGGGAGGGAGGGAGAGAGAGAAAAGCCCTGATTTGTCCTGTTTACTCATTCTCATGGTGTAAATACTCCCACCATGGCAGATTTCAGGCTACTAACAAGAAATGGGAAGCTATGTGCAGTGGGACATGCAGTGTTTCTAACAATACCATATAGACAGAGCAGATGTAACTAACTTTAAGAGCCTAGGTAACAGTAAAATGATTAGGAAGTAAAGAGTTTTGAGCATTTGGACCATAAAGAAGGCTGAGTGCTGAATAATTGATGCTTTTGAATTATGGTGCTGGAGAAGACTCTTGAGCATCCCTTGGACTTCAAGGAGATAAAACCAGTTAATCCTAAGGGAAATTAACCCTGAATATTCATTGGGAGGACTGATGCTGAAGCTCCAATACTTTGGCCACCTGATGCAAACAGCCAACTCATTGGAAAAGACCCTGATGGTGGGAAAGACTGAAGGCAGGAGGAGAAGGGGGCAACAGAGAATGAGATGGTTGAATGGCATCATTTACTCAATGGACATGAGTTTGAGTGAACTCCAGGAGATGGTGAAGGACAGGGAAGCCAGGTGTGGTGCAGTCCATGGGGTTGCAAAGAATCGAACAAGACTTAGCGACTAAACAACAAAAGGTCATTGGGTTGGAGCCCTCAGGGATGGAATTAGTGCCCTTGTGGAAGAGACCCCACAAAGCTCCCTCACCCCTTCCACTAGGAAGGCAGCCGACTATGAACCAGGAAGCGAGCTCTCACAAGACACAGAATTTACCAGCTACCTAGATTTTGGATGTCCGGGTCCCCAGAACCAGGAGGAATAAATGTCTGTCATTTATAAATAAGCCCCCAGGTTATGGTATTCTGCTACAGAAGCCTGAAAAGATTAAGACAGCATCATTAGTCTCAATTCACAGAAGAGGACACTGGGGCTTGGAGAGGCCTTAAGTTCAGAAGCATAAGCAGTAAGTTACAGCCCCAGGAGGGAGCGCCCTGCGTCCAGTTCCAGTTCAGCGGAAAGATTTTGGTTCCTTCTTGTTTTGTTTCTCATTATCCAGCATGTAGAAGCCTTGCAATTTACTTAGCAAAGAGGGAGGAAAACCATACTGTCAGAACCACTCAGGAAATAGAATCATTTATAAGGAAAATAGTTCAGGCGAAAAGATAGAGAAAGAAGAGAAGCTGGGGGCAGTCTTCTTGCACTTAAGGTCAGATTCTGGAAGCCTCAGATTAAATACACATTCTCTCCCCGCCAAGAGGCTGTGCAGCTGGAAGGGGGAAGCAACGGCAGAGTAACTCTTCTATAGCAGCGGCTCTGGCTCAGGAGGGCGGGTGATGGGAAATCTTCCCATCTTTTTAGGATGCAGCTGGGAGAACTCTTCAGCAGTTCAGCTTAATAAGAGGCCCCCCACCAAGCCCAATAAGGTGGGGGGCGGCGCTCGCATTGGCTGCCTCCAGAGGGTACTTCAGAGGACCCAGCACTACTGAAGGCGATGAGGTGGGTTAAGTGCCCGGGGCTTGCTGATGGGAACTTTTGCATAGTGTTTGAACAGGCTGAGCCCCTGAGTTAGGAGATGAAAACTCGGCTCAGGGACAAGACATAAATAGAGACCATATAAAGAGATGAGGATGGTGGGTGAGGGTGGTTTCTCCCTGGGGCCTGGAGTGAAACTGTGCATTGTTTAACTGACCCCCTTCCTGAAGCCAGTGGATAAAGCTGAACTGCCTCTTTAGCATTCAGACCTTTGACCCACCCAGCTCCCAGCCTCCCTGCCTATCCTGCCTACACTTCCCATCTAGCTCCACGGCTGGGCTAGGAGTTCCAGTAATCCTGTAAAGAGTGCTTCCTGTTTGCTAGGTATTTCCATTCACTTCATCTTTCCCATGGCACTTCCCTGGAGGTCCAGTGGTTAAGACTCTGTGTTTCCACCATAGGGGGCACAGGTTCAATCCCTGGTCAGGGAACTAAGATCCCAAATGCAGAGCGGTGCATTTAAATAAATAAAATAAAACAAATAAAATAAAAATTTAAAATACAGACTCCAGCAATCCTGTGAGTCTGTACCGATACCCTTACTATACAGATGAGAAAAGTCTGACCAACAGACAAAACCCAAGACAAAAAAAGATGAAGGAATGTACCCAAGGCTGTTCTACTAATAAGGATGGAGACAGAGTTTGGGGACTTCAGCATACCCTGTGTACTGGGAAGATTACATAAGTGATTAAATAGACAGACTGTGTGTTGTTCCCTAACCCTGCCAAGTATTTCCACACTTGCTTTTCTGTTGGCCTGGAACATCTACTCCATCTTCCCCACCTATAGCCCTCCTGGCTCTGACACCCTCCTCAATGTAGCCAAGCCCACCTCCAACCTAGCTCTTTATACCATCGATGTGCTCCTCCATCACTGCACCCAACCACATGGCATTTAGCTGTCCTTAACCTGCTGACCTTTAATTATATGGTGGACCAACTGTGGGGGGCAGGGGCTCATGACGGTGCAAGCAGAGACTTTGTTATTGTTCAGTTGCTAAGTTGTGTCTGACTTTGTGACTCTGTGGGCAGCAGCATGCCAGGCTTCCCTGTCCTCCACTAACTCCCAGAGTTTGCTCAGTGTCATGTCCATTGAGTCGGTGATGCTGTCTAACCATCTCATCCTCTGCTGCCCACTTATCCTTTTGCCTTCGATCTCTCCCAGCATCAGGGTCTTTCTCAATGAATAGGCTCTTTGTATTAGGTGACCAAAGTATTAGAGCTTCAACTTCAATGTCAGTCCTTCTGATGAACATTCAGGGTTGATTTTCTTTAGGCTTGACTGGTTTGATCTCCTTGCAGTCCAAAGGACTCTCAAGAATCTTCTCTAGCACCACAATTCAAAAGCGTCAGTTCTTTGGTGCTCAGTCCTCTTTGTGGAGACTATTATCTTATTTCTAACTTCAACTCCTGGTGCAAGATCCAATGCCAGGTAGCCAGTACCTGCTGACGGTTCTGCCTATTGAATGGGCAACATGGTAAGGCCTGGGAATATAGAATGTTTCCCAGCAACAGTTTTCCATGCTCTCTCCCATGACCAGAAAGCCATGAGTACAGAAAGCTAGAATTCGCTTCTTCATTCAACAAGTATTCATTGAGAGCTTTTCATCTTCCAGATAGGCAAAGAGGAGTAAACAAAACAAGATCCTTTCTCTCAAGGAACTTTCATTTTTACAGGCAAAGTCAGGGATATGAGTTTCCTCTTGCTGCCATAACAAACAATCTTAATGACTTCAAACATGTCAGTTTGTTATTTCACAGTTGTATAGGTCAGAAATCTAGGGCCTGGGCTGGGTTCTTTCCTTGAACTCCCACAAAGTCACAATCAATGTGTTAGCCAGCTAAATCTTACCTGGAGGCTCTGGGGGAAAGTCTATTCCAAGTTAATCAGGCTGTTGGCAGAATTCCGTTTCTGATGGTTGTAGGACTGAGCTTCCCTATTGCTTGCTGACTGTGAGCTGGGACACTTTATTGGCTCCTAAAGGTTACTTACATTTCTTGTCACTTTGTCCCCTCTATCTTCAAACTAGTTAAGGCACAATGAGTCTTCCTTGTGGTTCAAAAATCTGAATTCCCTTCTACAACATCTGTTCTGCTTCCAGGTGGAGGAAATTTTCTGCTTTTAAGGACTCCTGTGATTAGACTGGGCCTCTAGGATAATCCAGGATAATCTCCCTATTTTAAGATCCATAATTACAGCTGCAAAGTCTCTTTTGCCATGTAACATAACAACCACAGGTCCAGGGATTAGGGCATGGACATCTTTGGGTGGGTAGTCATTCTGCCTACCAAAGCAGCAGCAGGGGAATAATCAACATGTTATTTGATTTTTGTAGTTGATATTTTTATTTGATTTATATATTTTATAATGTTGCTGGAAAGTGCAATGTAAAATAAATCTGAGTGAGGGCACTGGAGGTGCTATTGATATTCTGGATAAGACAGGGAGGCCTACCATGAGGAGCTGACATCCGAGAGGACTGAAGGAAGTAACGGGGTGAGTGGGAGTGTGGGGGGCTGGTGGAACAACAGTCCAGGCAGAGGGCTAGAGGCCTGGGATGGGAATGCATTTAGGCAACAATCAGAGGCCAGCAGGGCTCAACGGGAGTGCCCAGGGAAGAGCAGGGGCCATGTGTCTGGAGAGCTAGCCAAGACCAGCCCAGGAAGACCCTTGCCCAGATGCTGGGCTTTGACACAATTCACTCTGGGCTGCTGGTGTTCTTTACAAACTCTAAAGCTAAGACAGGAAAACAGGATCAAATGCACAGCGCTAAAGCATGTTAATCAATTCATGGAGCTCAGAGAGCATGGAAGGAAGGATTGACAGCATTCTCAGTCTGAGAACTTGCAGAATCTGATTCACTAGAGCATCACTAGAGTGTAGGCGAGGGGGCCAGGAATGGCCTGGACATGGGCTACTCATCTGGAGCCGGGTGAAGTCCTGCCTGCTTGATGTCTCTGACCAGGGGGTGTGAGGCAGGATGATGTGAAAGAAACAGACACATCCAGGTCCACTTCCACTCAGAGGTCTCTGCCATCGAGAGGCCTCTGCCTAGAATATTATTCTAGATCTCTGCCAACTTCCCTTCCTCAGATCTTTAGCTCAGATATTACTCTCTCAGATAACCCTTCTGTAAAAGAAGGTTCTTTCTACAAGAATCCAATTCCCTCCCATGCTTCTCAGCCATCAAACTATGTCAGGGTTTTCCAGACTCAGAACTATGACTTTTTAAGTTGGATAACTCTTTATTGTAGGAGACCGTCCTATTTACTGCAAGATGTGTGGCAGCCTCCTTGGCCTTTATCCACTAAATGCCAACAGCATCTCCCCAGTTGTGATAACTAGAAATGTCTCTGGACATTTTCAGTGTCCCCTAGGACATCAAATGTGCTACCAACCTCCTTTGATGACCACTGTTCTGTTAGTCTTCAAAACACCATCTTCCAAAATTATTTCATTCAACAACAAAAACTTACTCAATATGTAAGTAGTATACTATATGCCAGGTATAATTCTAGGGACAGGAGATACAGTAGTGAAGTTAACAGACAAAATTACAACCCTTGAGGAGCTTACATCCTCATAGAAAGACAGATAATTACGAAGAAAATGGACAAAATGATCACAGACCAGATGGCAATGAACACTATGGAGAAGAATGAGGCAGGCAAGGGTTAGAGTGAGGTTGCAGTCTGGAGGTGGGTAGAGAGGCTCACAGGGTTAAATAGGGGTGTTCAAGGGACAGCAGAAAGGCAGAAGGGCTGGAGTTGGGTGGGTGTGGGAGCCCAGGAGACGACAACATTAAAGGACACCAGGGGAAGACTGCTTCTCTCCTGTGATGACAAGAGATCTTCTATGAAGAGGGCTCCTGTCTGTCTCAGTCACTGGCATCTCCAGGGCCTTGGAAAGTGCCCGATGAATGGACACATGGATGGTCAGCTCTGGGGAGGGAGAGCTCAGCCCAGGTGTCTTCACTGGACAAAAGACAGAGCTAATATCAAAAGATGCTGAGAGTCACACTTGTCTGCCCGCCTGTGAATCTCAAATAGAAAAGGAAGGGGCAAGTAATACTAATATCTGACAATTTATTGATCCAAACATCGTCCCAAGCACTTTTCAAACATGATCTCATTTCCTCCTCAAAGCAACCTTGTTAGGTGGGAACTTGTCTTGTCCTGATATGATAACTAAAGAAAGAAACTGGTCATTACCCCAAATCATGGAGGCAAGACTTTAACTCAGGATAGTTCATCTCCAGGACATAAGCAATGCTATCTTTTAATAGGAAAAATGTAACAGGAGCTCGAGAAGCACAGGGCAATCAACATGGTTAGAGGTCAGACATCCTGCAGTCTCTTTTTCTGCCTTGTAACTGATGACAACATGCAACATACGTTTACTGAGCCTTGACTTAATTAGCCCTGATAAGCCCATATTGTCTTATCATCTTAAATGTACTCTGTGATCTCACTGGCCTACAACAATCCTCTGTGAGGTAGAAGGACCAGCCATGTTCATCTTACTCTGGATAAACTGGGGCTCAGAGAATCAGTACCTGCAGGGAACCAGGGGTGGTGAGTCCCCAGGAGAGGAGGCTATGATGTATTGTTCATCTTCTCTCCCTCAGATACTTATGGGGTCATCAGGTAGATGAGGGAACAGATTTATCCTGTGTGAATCCACAAGGCAGCACTAAGGCCAAAGGAGATTTTGGTTTAGGACATGCCTCAGGTAAAATAATCAAACCTTAGAAAAAAGTTAAGTGGAGAAAAGTAGCTTGGATGGAATACCTGCTGAGTAGATTTCTGGTGGATTGAACCCTCTCTGTGAGCACTCTTTTTAAAAATTTATTTTAAGTATAGTTTATTTGCAATGTTGTGCTCATTTCTACTGTACAGCAAATGATTCAGTTATACATGAAGTGAAGTTGCTCAGTTGTGTATGACTCTTTGTGACCCCATGGACTGTAGCCTACCAGGCTCTTCTGTCCATGGGATTTTCCAGGCAAGGGTACAGGAGTGGGTTGCCATTTCCTTCTCCAGGGGATCGTCCCAACCCAGGGATTTAACCCGGGTCTCCTGCATTGCAGGCCAATGCTTTACCATCTGAGCCACCAGGGAAGCCCAGTTATACATATATATTATATATATGTATATATATTCTTCTTCATATGCTTTTCCATTATGGTTTATCACAGGATACTGAATATAGTCCCTTGTGCTATACAGTAGGACCTTGTTCATTCATTCTATTACCCATCTTATTGTTCAGTTGCTAAATCATGTCCAACTCTTTGTGTCTCCTTGGACTACAGCACATTAGGCTTCACTATCTCCCAGAGTTTGTTCAAACTCATGTTCACTGAGTCAATGATGCTGTCCAACCATCTCATCCTCTGTCACCCCCATCTCCTCCTCAATCTTTCCCAGCATCAGGGTCCTTTCCAGTAAATTAGTGCCTGCTGCTGCTGCTACTACTGCTAAGTCACTTCAGTTGTGTCTGACTCTATGTGACCCCATAGATGGTAGCCCACCAGGCTCCCCCATCCCTGGGATTCTCCAGGCAAGAACACTGGAGTGGGTTGCTATTTCCTTCTCCAATGCATGAAAGTGAAAACTGAAAGTGAAGACGCTCAGCTGTGGCTGACTCTTAGCGACCCCATGGACTGCAGCCTACCAGGCTCCTCCGTCCATGGGATTTTCCAGGCAAGAGTACTGGAGTGGGTTGCCATTACCTTCTCCAAATTAGTGCCTACTAATCCCAAATTTCCAATTCATTCCCCGCCACCACTCCAGGCAGGAGCTCTCTTACTCATTGACGTCAATGTCCAGGAGAATCTTGGGCACATCACAGCTTCATGAACCAGCCTGTAAGATCTTGGATTCATGATCCTCAATGGTGACAGAGAACTCCTTTCCAAGACAGGCTGGCACAATGAAGAGTATACCTGCATCCCACTTGGGCCCCACTGGACATTCATGTTATACTTGTGTAATTTAATTGCTGTAACTATCTAAGCCTGAAACTATTAATACTACTACTTACAAAACAGTGTTTTTTTTTGGCGGTTGGTGGGGGGGCGCATCATTTAATAGACACTGAACTTGGAATACAAATCAAGAAAATATGGTACTTCCTGCTCTCTGAAGAGTCATTCGCTAGTTTGGAAAACTTGTCACAAATGGAAAACTCCACTCAAGGAACATGGATCACCAGTCTCCCATTAGAAACATCTTGCTTTGCAGTCGTCATGCTGAAGACAACTCTATTCCAAATGTAGAAGCATTTAGTATTTCATTATGTCTTTGTAGCTAACCCTGAACAATTACACGTTACAGTCAATATTATTTTACAGTAAATTAATTTCCTTTTTGTCTTTATATCATAGCTAGGGCATTGTATTGATTTTATTGAAATTACAATTGTAGACAGTGTAATATAGGCAATCTTTGAATTTTATTTCAGGATTGTAAAAGAGGCGCTCAAAATATGTGTCACAAAAAACAGGGCAAGACCATGGGCTGCATGAAAAGAAGGCATTTTCATTATTTTTTTGATGGACCCTAAGTTGAGAACTAAAATGAAGTCAAATAAAAAACACAAGGATAAAGTGACACCTTAAACAGGCATGTTAAATGATTCAGAAAGTGGGTGAAAGTGTGCAGGTAGAGGTGTGAGCCTCCGAGAGTCTGCTAAGAGCCAGAGCATGCCATCAGAATCAGAATGTCACCCTCAAGTAGAGAAATTGGGCTATGGAGAGGTGGCCTACCAATCAAGATCAAAGCCATCTCACTACCCATTCTTCCATATGGAAAGTTCTGGAGGGCTGTTGTCTGATGACTAGCTCAGATATGCAACTGCACACGTGCTGTTAAGAAGGTGCAAGTATACACTATTGATACTATGTGTAAAATAGCTAACCAATGAGAACCTACTATATAGCTCAGGGAGCTCTACTCAGTGTTCTGTGGTGATCTACAAGGGGAAGGAAATCCAGAAAAGAGGGGATGTATGTATATGATTCACTTTGCTACATAGTAGAAAACAACACAACATTGTAAATTAACTGTTATCCAATAAAAATTCATAAGACAAGGTGTAATAATATGGTGTCTATGTCCTTACAATAGGAAAATGAATGAGATCCTATAGTATGAAAGAGAATAAACATTTCTACTAAGTGTGGTATCAGATGAATGGTTCCTAGAACAGCAAGCATCTTTCATAGGGACTATTCTATACACTCCATTTAAATACTTATATGCCAAGGACTTGGGATACAAAGCTCAAAAAGTGATAATCTCTGTCCCGAGTTCATGTAAAGGTGGTTTCTCCCAAACCTGTTTCCATACTTTTAGGATTAAGTAGGAGTGGGGAAGGCTAGTGGGTTTAACAGCTTTACTTCTGGACTTCCCAGCATTTCTAATATGCCAGCATGGTGAATATCCAAGGGAGGGATACAATATGTGGACTTCTCAACTTCTCTGTCCACAGTTTCTGAACACGTATTACCATCTCCTGCAATATCTTCTAGAATTAGTCTAGAAAATGCCAGTCCAGGGTTATTGCAGGGCTGATGTTAAAATCTGAATCTCAACCAGGCTACAGGCTCAAGTCACACTGAATTTATTTGTAGATATGCAAACTCTCCTCTACTAGGCAATCATCTTCTTGAAGGAAGGCTCTTGGTATCACATTTAAAAAATAATTTTCTGTCTCAAATAACAGGCATTCAGCATGTGCTGAATGAACAAGCTACTTTTAAATCTGGTTTCTCTGGATGAAATTATTATAGACAGAAATCATCCAATCACAGTATTGCTTTCCAGCATGACTAAATCTTGGTTCCTGACCCAAGGAGGGCTCAGGGAAATGAAGACTTGCCTAAGGTTGTAGAATGCCCTGTGTCAGAGGCCAGAGCAGAGGGTAGATCTCATACTGCCAGTCATCCCACTCAAAGTATTTCTTTCACAGTTATTTAGCAAGTTGTCAAATGTTGGTTTCCTTAATCACCACCATGAAATTTACCATGGTGTCCAACTTTGCCATCAATTACCTTTCCCTTACTTGTTTATGACCCAGTTTGATCCAAACTCAGAGGTGAGTCAGTCCTTGAATATCCCAATTTTGTTCTTCTGTAGATAAGGATTCCTAGAGAAATTCTTCTTTGCTCCCTAGAGAGCCAGGTCTCCATCTGCCTGTTTCTGGCCTAATTTGGAGACTGAAAGGAACAGGATGCAGTTTACTTTTAAATTGTTCCTTAAAGCACATCTTCTGGTTAATATTATGTCCTTAATACAGAAGGACACATCCTCTCTGTAAGCAATGTCTGGGATCCTGTGCAAACAAGCCTCCTATAAACTTGCCATCTTCTCTCAGCAGGCCTGCCTTCCCCCACTCGTTCTCCAATCACCTGCTACTTTGAGTTGTCTTCCCCTTCTCTTTTTTGCTGGTATTTGTTTTTAAGATACTCACTAATAGCATATGAACTGAAGTGGGTTGAATCTTTATGAGACTATCATCATCTTAGTTTTATTTGTTTTTAAAGTTCTGCAGACAGCTGACTGCTGGGTGAATGACAGCTGCTTGTATATAAGAGATGATGAATAGGTAGAACAGTTGGGAGTGAAAACATCTCTGTGCAAGGATGTGGGAGTTCCCCTTTATTCCACCTGGGCAGCTGTGGCAAGGACCCTGTGCTGGTGTCTACCTGGTCACCCACAGCTGCTGTGGTTTAGGGGCTCCTTTAATACAGAATTAACACATTATTGACTACAGACATCTGGTCATGACATATTATCATCACCAGAGACATATTAATACATCTTCGTTACCTTAATGTTATTGACTGGAGACATATCAATACATTTTTAGAGAGTGATGCAATAAACATCACCATGGGAAGTTGTTAGAACGTAAAGTTGATCAAGAGCTCATTATACAACTTAGGATTGTTATCAGTCACATTTTGCTCCATTATGTTTTTGTTCCAATTTTGCATATGTTATAAATGCAAAATTTTCAAAAATGGCCCATCGTGAAGTTTCGAGTGAAGAGGAAGTTTTAGGTGAATTTTATGCAGACATTTTCTCTTATTATCTGAGCAACACATATACTAGTATCTCAGAAGATGATAACTCTTCAGAATATAGTTCTGATTCAGACGATGTGAATATTAGATCAACAATAAGACCAACAACTTTAGTGACTGATTCTGATACCTTAAGTGAACATGAAACTCAGGGTGCTGGAGAACGCTCCTTAGCTCCTATGGAAGAGTGGGTTCAAGACATTTCACGAAAGTTAGAAGACTTTTAGGTTGTCAAGTGTAACTATTGACTATTATAACCCATTGTTAGTGAAATACCAGAATTAATTAGTTTGGGGGCAGCCAAAAGAAAAACTGCCAGCCACAGTCATTAGTTTCTACAAAAATCCCCTGGTCAATAATGGGTTAAATCATAAATTGCTTCAATTAGAAGGGAGGGGGCTAAATGGGAGAGGTAGGCAGATCTTGCCTCCTATTTTAGGGGCCTGTGGGTTCTGTGCAGCTGACTGGGAAAGGGAAACAAAGAGGAAGAGGATTTGGCTGGCTCTTCGAAGGTGAATGTCTACCATAGAAGATAATTCTAGGAACTAACAAAGACAACACATGGTAACGGTGCTCTGCAGGATGCCTGGTGAACACAGCTGAATCTGATCAACATGGCTGAAACACAAATTCCCTGAAAACAGGTACTCGGCTAGGCTACGGTCAAGAAGAGAAAGAAAAACAACCAAGTTCCAAAATCACTTGGATTTACCAGCCCTGCCTGGAGCTATACCACCCCCTCAGAGCCTCTCTGACGGCTCTGGGCAGGACTATCATTCTCAGATCACCAACAAGGAATTCAAGGTTTGGAGAACCTGAAAGTGATAGTGGAAGTCACTTGTCCTGTCCAACTCTTTGCGACCCCATGGAACACTCCAGGCCAGAATACTGGAGTGGGTAGCCATTCCCTTCTCCAAGGGATCTTCCCAACCCAGGGATCGAACCTGAGCAGTTTTCCAAAGGCACAAAGCAACAAGGTCAAGTCTTGAAGGCCCATCTTCCAACTCTAACATTTCATGCATTTTCTGGGGATTTTCCAAGCAGAACACAGCTGATACATAAAAACTGTCATTTTTTCCTAAAATAATATGAAACAGTTAACCTTTTCTAGGCAGTGGAGAGACTAAAAACTGCAAGGTGACTACGTCATACTTTTCTTTTGTGTGTGTGTGTCCGACTCTTTGCAACCCCATAGACTGTAGCCTATCAGGTTCCTCTGTCCATGAGATTTTCCAGGCAAGAGTGCTGGAGTGGATTGTCATTTCCTTCTCCAGGGGATCTTCCTGACCCAGGAATCGAACCCGGGTCTCCCGCATTGCAGGCAGACACTTTACCATCTGAGCCACCAGGGAAGTCCATGTCATACTTGGGGAAAAGCAAAAAAAAAGGACTTTTTCTGACACAAGGGCTTAGGAGACCTTAGCAAACCCTAGGCAATCAGTTAATCACCATTTTTAAAGCAAGTGGGGGCTTCCCTGGTGGTAAAGTGGTTAAGAATTCACCTGTTAATGCAGGGGACATGGGTTTGAACTCTGGTCTGGGAGATTCCCACATGCCTCGAGGCAACTAAGCCCTCGTGTCCCAGCTACTGAGCCTGCACACCCAGAGCCTGTGCTCTGCAACAAGAGAAGCCGCCACGGTGAGACGCCTGCACACAGCAGCCAGAAAGCAGCTCCTGTTTACCTCAACTAGAGAACGCCCACGTGCAGCAACAGAGACGCAGTGCAGCCAAAAATAAGTAAATCAAATCTTTTAAAAAAGATCATGTTAAAAAAAAAAAAAACAAAGCAGGTGGATCTCATTCTTTAATAGAATAAGTGGTAGAAACATACAACAGGCCACAGACTAAAAGCTGATTAAACAAGTTACCTCATTAATAGTCACAGTCTAGGTGCTGTTGTTATTTATCCTATTTTACCAGGGAGAGAACTAAGGTTTAAGGAGGCAACTTGGCTAAGCTCCCAGAGACTAAGCAGCTGAATTCCAGCCTAACCCGAACCTGCCTCAGTTTCCCAGCACCAAGCTGAAGGCTCAGCACGGGGCTTTGCTGAAGACACCCTGTCTGGATGCCTGAGATGCACTCGGATTCAGGGAGACAGGTTCCCTCCAGTGGAGTCCTCACGATTTCCAAGAGAATCTAAATGACTGGTCTGGATGACTCATCCACTGATGTGTGGTGCAATCCTTGCTCTTAAAATAACAAATCCCCGTCATGAAAGGCAATGCATTTTGATGTCCCATAAATCCTTTTCTAATGATCACTTGATGGCACTGGCTGATTTAAATGGACACATCACTTCTAACAGGGCTTTCCCCCATCTGCTCTGCCCTTTCAAAAGCAGCAAGAAGGGAAGGAACTCACTGTCTTGGCATACCAAGTAGGAGCTGGAGAGGGTATAGGTACCTGCCTGTCTCCTGACCTCACAGTCAGAGATAGACCAGGAGGAACAGGAGGGGACATGCCATTTTGGTTATAATAAATTCCCCAGTGTGCTACATTTTTCTTTTCTGTTGCAAACCCAGATTGATGACCAGTGGTTTTTGTCTGACGTGGATAATCACGACCCTGATCCTGTGCCCTGGAGGCACTGCAGTTTATCTCCACGTGACGTTTTCTATTATTCCATGCTGTGGAAGGCAGGGACTAAACACACACCAGGGTTTACCTGTGTAAACCCATCAGAGAAGCATGGGTGTCTTCAGCTTTAAGAAAGCCTAGAGTGAAGGTGTTGAAATCCAGACACAGGAGATCAACATGAGGTGATCATCCTCTGACCAAGAGAAGCAGGGGAAGCCCTCTCACTGGCCCACTGTGGGTCTCTAAAGGGTCCAGCCTCAAAGGCACTGAGAAAATGGTCCCTTGCGGGGGGAGGGGGAGAGAAGGAGAAAACAAGGTATCATGTTTAATCAGCGCAGATCCTTTCCCCTTCTGCTCCAGAAATATCTTGAAGACTTTATATAAGGCAGAACCTGGGCTCCTCCAGACCTTTCAAGGTGCAGCATCTAGATCTCACATTTTTAAAAAACGGTATTATTCTGTTGTATTTTGCGATTTGTTGAATAAGATAAAAGCATCAAGAGTTCTTACATTACTGTTTGCCTAAAAGATTGCAATGATTCCAAAGTCACAGAAAGAAGAAATTATTTTCATGCTTTCTCTTCTTGATTGAATCAAATTTCTCTCCATGCATTGTTAACTTTGTAGTTAAGGTAGAGAAATGATTTAAACCAATTTGCAGTTCTCTTTCCTCACTTTGTATAACCTGCATGGTCCAGGAATTTGACATAAAAAGGTGCTTTACAAAGACCAGTCACTTCGTTCAGAACTTTCTAGCAGCTAAAAGGATCTAATACACTCATAGATTTAAGTAGTCAAATCTCGCTTGTCCCCAGATCTTTGACACAGGGCCAGGTGACCAGCGGACAGAGCCAACTGAAAGTGATTTACTGAGACAGGGTTATTTTTTAAAAAAGGATTCTTGATTCTGAAGCCACTAAAATTCAAGCTAGGAAGGTTAGTGGTTAACAGCAGGCTCCTGACTTATCAGACTCCAACCTTGAACTCTCTAAGATTGAGTTTCCTAGGTATAAAATAGAGATGAGAATAGTTCCTGCCCCATGAGGTTCATGTGAGGATCAGATGAGAGTAACACCTAGAACCCACCGGGTACAGCACTTGGCCAGTACTTAGCTGGGATGCAGAGACATTGCCTTGCCCATTACCATAACAGAAATACCTCCACACCAGCTAATCAGAGCTGCTGGTTTGAGTCCATTTTGGAGCCCCGTCCCTGAACCTGAAGAATCGATGCTTTAGAACTGTGGTGTTGGAAAAGACTCTTGAGAGTCCCTTGGACAGCAAGGAGACTAAACCAGTCAATTCTAAAAGAAATCAACCTTGAATATTCATTGGAAGGACTGATGCTGAAGCTGAAGCTTCAATCCTTTGGCCACCTGATGTGAAGAGCCAACTCACTGGAAAAAGACTCTGATGCTGGGAAAGAGAAAAGGCGGGAGGAGAAGAGGATGACAGAGGACAAGATGGCTGGATGGCATCACGGACTCAATGGACATGAGTTTGAGCAAGCTCTGGGAGATGGTGAAGGACAGGGAAGCCTGGCGTCCTGAGATCCATGGGATTGCAGAGTCGGACATGACTGAGCGACTGAACAACAACACCCCTGAACCTGGCCTCTCTCAGGGATTCCCCCAGAATCCCCCACCATTTTGTGACTCAAGGGTTAATGCCCTGTACAGCAGGGCGGTGCTGGAGGTTACAATTCTTCAACTGCAACCCCTGCAGGTTGCGATGCCTGGTAGGTGTTACAGAGGAAAATGACATCCTGTGAGGCACACCTGGACCTTCTGGCAAATGCCAGCTAAGGAATGTCTCCCGACTCAGGACAGCCTTCAGTACAGGCATCCCTCACCTCTGGCTGCCCAGGACATTCAGCCTGGACTTTTCTTTCCTTGTCTTATTCCAGCTTTGACCCCACTCTGACCTGATCTCTGAATGTGCACATCTGGATGCTCAACTCTCATCCTTTGTCCTGTGGCTGCTGGGGTCTCATATTTGCATCTGATCCTCAGCACTCAGAGCTGACTGATTCCTCCCACTACAGACTCACCTGAGTCTCCAGGATCGGCTACCACCTATATCACCTTCAGGGGGCACCATCCCCAGACCCCTGCCCTAACTCAGTAGAGCTGGTCTAGGTTCCGAGTCCCAGCCCTTCTTGGTCTGACCTATCCTACTGCTCTCCTTGAGCTCCAAGTTCTCATCCTGACCCACATCACAGGTCTGCACCCTTGAGAACAGGGTATCAAAGCAAAGAGGATCTCCAGAGGCATTCTGAAGGTAGACAGTGGCAGGACCAGAGCCTAAAGAGGGGAGGTTACTCTAGTTTCCTTCTTTATAAGCTCCACAAGATGATCATGGGCTATGTCTGGTACACCAGCACAGGGCCCAGCACAAAGTAAATGTTAGACAGACAGGAGGTGAACAAAGAATGAACGAATGAACGACACTACTGACAGAGGCAGAGAAGAGAAGAGACCCGTGTGTGGGGTTAGCAGCAAGACAGAAAATGGATTTGATTTCTGACACAGGGTGTACAGGGGCTGTGCTCCTTTTAAGTACCAATTACATCTGCCTTTTCTCCTTCCAGGCACATGGTTGTGTTACACTTGGCCACACCCACTGAAGGTGGGCACAACCACATGGCATCCTTTAGCCAATTTAATGTTGTTGGAAACGTCACTTCTTGGAAAAGACATACTGCACCTCAGTGTTCACTGCAGCTTTATTTACAATAGCCAAAACATGAAAGCAACTTGAAAGTTCCTTGTTAGATGAGAGGATAAAGAAGATGTGGTATATATACATGATGGAATATTACTCAGCCACAAAACGATGAAATAATGCCACTTGCAGCGACATGAATGCAACTGGAGATGATCATACTAAGTGAAGGAAGCCATTCGGAGAAAGACAAGCATCATGTGACATCACTTATATGTGGAATCTAAAAGAAAAAGTTACACATGAACTTATATACAAAGCAGAAATAGACATGGACATAGAAAACAAACTGATGGTTACCAAGGCGGAAAGGGGGAGGGATAAACTAGGAGTTTGAGATTAGCATCCCTGGTGGCTCAGAGGTTCAAGCGTCTGCCTGCGATGTGGGAGACCCGGGTTCAATCCCTGGGTAGGGAAGATCCCTGGAGAAGGAAATGGCAACCCACTCCAGTACTCTTGCCTGGAGAATCCTATGGACGGAGGAGCCTGGTAGGCTACAGTCCATGGGGTCGCAAAGAGTCAGACATGACTGAGCAACTTCACTTTCACATAAAAAAATAGATAGCCAACAAGGACCTACTGTACAGCACAGGGAACTATTCAGTATTTTGTAAAAACCTATAAGGGAAAAGAATCTGGAAAAAAAAAAAAGATCTATGCATGTATAGCTGAATCACTGCCATACATCTGAAACTAACACATTATAAATCAACTGTATTTTGAGTTAAAAAAATTTACAAAAAAAATTATGTCACTTTTAATTAGAAACTTTAAGAGTAAGATATCAGGGGAAAGTGAAAGAGGAGAGTGAAAAAGTTGGCTTGAAGCTCAACATTCAGAAAACGAAGATCATGGCATCTGGTCCCATCACTTCATGGGAAATAGATGGGGAACAGTGGAAACAGTGTCAGACTTTATTTTTTGGGGCTCCAAAATCACTGCAGATGGTGATTGCAGCCATGAAATTAAAAGACGCTTACTCCTTGGAAGAAAAGTTATGACCAGCCTAGATAGTATATTCAAAAGCAGAGATATTACTTTGCCGACTAAGGTCCGTCTAGTTAAGGCTATGGTTTTTCCTGTGGTCATGAAAGGATGTGAGAGTTGGACTGTGAAGAAGGCTGAGCGCCAAAGAATTGATGCGTTTGAACTGTGGTGTTGGAGAAGACTCTTGAGAGTCCCTTGGACTGCAAGGAGATCCAACCAGTCCATTCTGAAGGAGATCAATCCTGGGATTTCTTTGGAAGGAATGATGCTAAAGATGAAACTCCAGTACTTTGGCCACCTGATGCGAAGAGTTGATTCATAGGAAAAGACTCTGATGCTGGGAGGGATTGGGGGCAGGAGGAGAAGGGGACAACCAAGGATGAGATGGCTGGATGGCATCACGGACTCGATGGACGTGAGTCTGAGTGAACTCCGGGAGATGGTGATGGACAGGGAGGCCTGGCGTGCTGTGATTCATGGGGTGGGGCTGCAAAGAGTCGGACACGACTGAGCGACTGAACTGAACTGAACAGTGACTAAGACTCCACACTCCCAATGCAGGGTGCTTGGGTTTGATTCCTAGGCAGGGAATTAAGGGCTTCCCAGGCAGTGCTAGTGGTAAAGAACTCTCCTGCCAAATCAGGAGATATAAGAGATGTGGGTTCAATCCCTGGGTTGGGAAGATCTCCTGGAGGAGGAAATGGCATCCCACTCCAGTATTCTTGCCTGGAAAATTCCATGGACAGAGAAGCCTGGCAGGCTACAGTCCATGGGGTTGCAAAGAGTCAGACATGACTGAAGTGACTTAGTACCCACGCACACACAGGGAACTAGATCCTACATGCTTCAACTATGACATGTTGTAGCCAAAAAAAAAAAACCAAAAAACCAAAACACAAAACAATCAGCTACTTTCATCCCCATACAAAGACAGTGAATCCTACAGGTGACACTTGTAAAGATGCCAGCTGGATCAGGGACTGAAGATCAGGAGAGAATGCCACCCACTGCCACGGCCCAGTAGCGACACTGCCTACAGCTGCAGCCCTAAGCAAGAACCAGAGGGCCAACTCGAGTACAGGCCACTGCCGAGCTCAGGCAACCAGGTGGCTTCTCCCGTGCTTTGACTTACCTCCTCTTCCTGAGAAAGTCCTCACACCACATCGCACCCCACCCTCCAGTGCCCAGCATGTCACCCTCCTGAGTTTACCTGTGTTGTAGCCTCTTCCAAGGGCAGGCCAAGGACGGTGATTTTTCCACAGGTTTCCAAGGTACCAATCACTCTGGTTCTCTACCAGGCCCAGGACCTGCTGACCTGCAAAGTACAGAGAACACGAAAGTCATAAAAGAAGCCGAGCCATGTAAGTACAGAACAGGAAACAATAGCAAATCACTGTAACGCAGCTTTCATTTATGAGGTACCGAGACCTGATTTAAGTGCTTAACTTCTATTAATGTATTTAATTCTCACACTTAGGCAGCCTAGCCATTTTCATTATGCCTATTTTATAGAAAAGAAATGGAGGTCACCCACAATAGCTAACTAACTTGCCCAAGGTCACTCATGGTTTCCCAGGTGCCACTAGTAGCAAAGAATTTGCCTGCCAATGCAGGAGATGTAAGAGATGTGGGTTTGCTCCCTGGGTCAGGAAGATCCCCTGCAGGGGGCGCACAGCAACCCACTCCAGTATTCTTGCCTGGAGAATCCCATGGACAGAGGAGCCTGGCAGGCTACAGTCCATGGGGTCGAAAAGAGTCGGACAGGACTGAACTGATAGTATGCAAGGTTATTCAGTTAATCTGTGATAAAGCCAGAAGCCCAATCATTCATTCATCTATCCATCCATCCATCCATCCCTTAACTCATGCAACATGTATTATTTACTGCTACACTCGTCTTTAAATGTTCCAGTTCTTTCTCAAGGTATATTAATGTACTGGCTTTCAGGGCATGAGCTAATTTTCTCACTCAGAAAGGAAGAAAGGACCCTTGGCTAATGAGAAAGTATATCCCAGAGAAAAGCCAGCCTCTCACAGCGTTTTGCTATCACATCCACTTTGTCTTGTGTCAGCAAGGCAGGAGTGTTTTCTAGAGGAACAATTGCTTCTCTGTCCCCAGAGCTTGGCTCTGATGTTGGCGTTGCTTGTGAGTGTTCTGAGAATCACGTAGGATCAAAGGTGAGTCAGGTCGCTCAGTCAATTTCTTAGCAGCTTTAGCACCTCAGGTGAGTCGGCCACTCCCCCCAACTTCCTTGTGTGTTGATGTTTCTGGACTCAGGCCTTCTAGGTGGGGCAGGTAGGCATCAGAATCAACTGTCTTCTCTTAGACAACCCTATCCCACCACGTGCAGAAGCCATTTCTCCATGAAACTATGATCAACAGCTTTTATAGACTAGGAAACTGAGGGCTCACATAGGATCATTTGCACAAGTAGCAATGGAGCCAAGATATGCATCCCTGGTCATCTGACACCCAGATTCTTTCCACTGTCAGCGCGTTATTGCTCACCTTTAGGACAAATGTTTGAGGTAGAAATGATGAATCTACATTTTATAGGATGAGAAACTGAGACCCAGAAAGTTTAAATAACTTGCTAAAGGTCACAGGAGATGAACAGGCACTGTCTGTTACAGCTAACCAATGCCTTCTGGAGCTAAAATTCTTATATTGTTGGCCAGTCTGAGAAATAAAGCCATTTCTGACCAAATGAAAGCCCAGCAGCATGTGAAGAAAACACAGCGGTTCTCTGAGAATACCATGCTGGGTGAAATAAAACCTCCTTGGTGTGATGACAGCTCCTTGAAATGATGGTGTGTGGGTTTGGTGTAATTTACTTGATCAATTTATTGAGCTCCCATCTAAATCATCACCCCAGCACAAATACATAAATTAGAGGCATAGGAAAAATACTACCACCCACTTTGTCATTGTATATGATCATATCCAATACGTGTAGAATCCCTCAGAAAAACAGATCACCAATTCAGCAAGTGCAACAGCCAATCAATTTCACATGCAACAAGCTTGGGACGTTCGTGTAAAACAGAACTGAAAGGTGCGGTGCCCTCAGTCAAGCAAGCTGCGTGCCGATTCCCGATGCTGTGACCTTGTTAGAAAGCCTACTAAATAACCTCACTCTGAGATTAGAATGCAAAGGGGATATGGGGTCCTTGGGGGAGCTTGTTCATCATTACTAATGACCCTAGTTGGCACCATCGTGGCTTTTCTGGTACGATGAAGGAAGAGTGTCACCTGCTCAGAAATGATAAAAAGGGAATGAGGTTTCATTGAATCTAAGATGGCCATGTGAATTTCACAAAAGACAATCTTCAGCTGTCTGAAAGTCCAAATTCCACTTTCTGGAATTCCATGAACTGTATTCTGCCTCAGTCTACTTCTGCAGGTGAATTCTCTAATAGCCACATGAAAGCGCACAGTTCTGCTGCTTGGGGCCTCACGTCCGTCTTGCTCATACAGCTCTTGCTAGGCCTGCCACCTACCAACCCCCAACAGTATTCCTTTCAGGCTCATCTCTAGCAAGAAGATGCCTGTGATGGGGGACATTTCTACCTAGCACTTCTTCTGGGTATTTCTGCCATCTGCTGACTTACGTCTTGCCAAGGACACAGCGGATGATATTCACATACACATCTCATCTGTAAATGTCCATCTCTCCATTTGACCAAGGGCAAGGACTGTGTAATAGCTACCACACTAACACATTAATAAATGTCTGCTAGATAAATGATGTCTGGTACATAAATCTCTCCTGATTGGAGACCACTTATGTTAGTATATTAGCGTCCCCACATTTCTGACACTGCAAAGCATTTCATCCTTTCCCCATCTGCCAAAATCAACACATTCTCCCACTCGGCTCTGGGAACCCTGGCGTCATCCTCAGTTGTGTGGAAAACTGCAAACATGGGGTGACAGCCCCTGAAGCACTTTTTATATGGGCTCCTCTTCACCTGAAGGCCTTCATCTCCAGAGGAGGAGTAATTTGCATTGTTAACCTTAGAACATGTGATCTCAAAGAATAACATCCAAGTGCTCTTTCTCTTGCTTTGCACCTGGGTTGCATTTCTTATGATGGTGGCATACAGCCCTTTCACGTTATGCCAGTCCTCTTTAAGGTGAAGAAAACAAAATCCTTAATTAGCAACATGACAGTTAGAATTTTAATATCCACTGGTTGGGAAGGCAAAATAATAAACAGCTACCAAGACTCCATTTTGCTTTTTTAGATGACTTCATTAGCTGCTCTGTCAATGAGTAAATTGATAGCTGGGGTTTGCCAGTGGGTTTGGGAACACCCTGGGCGAACTGCTCAGTGCCTTCACCGCTGCAGAGATCTGTGTCCGTGAATAGGGAACCACTTGGAGCAGTGTAGCCAGAGGGCAAGACTGGAGCCAGACATCCTGGTTCCAATTTCTAGCCCTGCCACTTTTCAGCTGTGCAGCCTGGAGAAAATTACTTAACCTCTCTCTGTCCTAATATCTAACTATTGTGACTTCACGTGTTTAAATGACTTCACATATGTTAGGGGCTAACCACAGGGGCTGGGCCATGTGAAACACCATATAAGTAATGTAACAGCTCTTTTGAAATACCATCAATCTCTTTAACAAGTGGTGCTGGGAAAATTGGTCAACAACTTGTAAAAGAATGAAACTAGATCACTTTCTAACACCACACACAAAAGTAAACTCAAAATGGATTAAAGATCTAAATGTAAGACCAGAAACTATAAAACTCCTCGAGGAGAACATAGGCAAAACACTCTCTGACATAAATCACAGCAGGATCCTCTATGATCCACCCCCCAGAATTCTGGAAATTAAAGCAAAAATAAATAAATGGGATCTAATCAAAATTAAAAGCTTCTGCACAACAAAGGAAAATATAAGCAAAGTGAAAAGACAGCCTTCTGAATGGGAGAAAATAATAGCAAATGAAGCAACTGACAAACAACTAATCTCAAAAATATACAAGCAACTTATGCAGCTCAATTCCAGAAAAATAAATGACCCAATCAAAAAATGGGCCAAAGACCTAAATAGACATTTCTCCAAAGAAGACATACGGATGGCTAACAAACACATGAAAAGATGCTCAACATCACTCATTATCAGAGAAATGCAAATCAAAACCACAATGAGGTACCACTTCACACCAGTCAGAATGGCTGCGATCCAGAAGTCTGCAAGCAATAAATGCTGGAGAGGGTGTGGAGAAAAGGGAACCCTTTTACATTGTTGGTGGGAATGCAAACTAGTACAGCCACTATGGAGAACAGTGTGGAGATTCCTTAAAAAATTGCAAATAGAATTGCCTTATGACCCAGCAATCCCACTGCTTGGCATACACACCGAGGAAACCAGAATAGAAAGAGACACATGTACCCCAATGTTCATCGCTGCACTGTTTATAATAGCCAGAACATGGAAACAACCTAGATGTCCATCAGCAGATGAATGGATAAGAAAGCTGTGGTACATATACACATGGAGTATTACTCAGCCATTGAAATACCATCATTCAAGCTCATCTGTCAGCTTCTGAAAGACAGCAAGCCCATCCACATGGTTTTCTTTTTGGAGGTCAGCTAGCACTTTGTTTCTAGAACAAAGGCTTTCTAGAATATATTTTTTTAAAGATTTTTTTGACATGGACCATTTTTAAACTCTTTGTTGAATTTGTTACAGTATTGCTTTGTTTATGTTCTGACTTATTGGTCATGAGGCATGCGGGATCTTAGCTCCCCAAACAGGGACTGAACCCACACCCCCCGCATTGGAAGGCAAAGTCTTAGCCACTGGACTTCCAGGAAAGTCTCTAGAACTTTGTTTCTTTAAGTGTGGTCTGAGGACCAATTAGGGCTTCCCTGTTGGCTCAGATGGTAAAGAATCTGCCTGCAATGCAGGAGACCTGGGTTCAATCCCTGGGTTGGGAAGATCTGCAGATTTCTGGGCCTCAGCTGTGAAATTCATTGTGACTGGAAGGCTGCTTCCCATTTCTCATTAAGGGCATGTGGAAGGACTTACCTGCCCCCATGAATTTCAGAGAGAACTGGGTTCAGGTAGCTCAGCCCCGCCCTCCCTCCTCCTCCCTTCCCAGGAGCCAGCCTGCCAGCAGAGTGCAGCCTCGGATGAGTCTCACAGGGCAGGCCACCTCTGAACGAGGCTGCAGTCTCCACATGCTTCCTGTGACGAGCTGGGCCATTCCAGCTCTGGGGTTGGTATTCTGAATATCTACTGCTGTTGTCGTTTAGTCACTCAGATGTGTGCAACTCTATCTGACCTCATGGACTGCAGCACGCCAGGCTTCCCTGTCCTTTACTATCTCCCGGAGTTTGCTCAAATTCCTGTCTACTGAGCTGATGATGCCATCCAACCCATCTCATCCTCTGCTGGCCCTTCTCCTGCCTTCAGTCTTTCCCAGCATCAGGGGCTTTTCCAATGAGTTGGCTCTTTGCATCAGGTGGCCAATGTATTGGAGCTCCAACTTCAGCATTAGTCCTTCCAATGAATATTCAGGGTTGATTTCCTTTCAGTTCAGTCACTCAGTCGTGTCCAACTCTTTGCGACCCCATGAATCACAGCACACCAGGCCTCCCTGTCCATCACCATCTCCCGGAGTTCACTCAGACTCACGTCCTTTGAGTCCGTGATGCCATCCAGCCATCTCATCCTCTGTCGTCCCCTTCTCCTCCTGCCCCCAATCCCTCCCAGCATCAGAGTCTTTTCCAATGAGTCAACTCTTCCCATGAGGTGGCCAAAGTACTGCAGTTTCAGCTTTGGCATCATTCCTTCCAAAGAAATCCCAGGGCTGATCTCCTTCAGAATGGACTGGTTGGATCTCCTTGCAGTCCAAGGGACTCTCAAGAGTCTTCTCCAACACCACAGTTCAAAAGCATCAATTCTTCGGCGCTCAGCCTTCTTCACAGTTCAACTCTCACATCTGTATGTAACTACTGGAAAAACCATAGCCTTGACTAGATGGGCCTTAGTTGGCAAAGTAATGTCTCTGCTTTTGAATATGCTATCTAAATTGATCATTAGGAATGACTAATTTGATCTCCTTGCTGCCCATGGGACTCTCAAGAGTATTCTCCAGCACCAGAGTTCAAAAGCATCAATTCTTTGGTGCTCAGCTCCCACGTCCCTACATGACTACCGGAAAAACCACAGCTTTGACTATAAGGACCTTTGTCTGCAAAGTGAATATCCACTGTAGATGCACATTAAGTCAGATCCTCCAAACTTACTGTTATCAGCAAAATCAGGTGACATTTTGTTCTCATTTTTCTATTTTATCTCTAAGGTATGGGAGTGTGGGTGTAACATATATTAATTACCTCGTCACCTAACACTCATCTAAATAAGAATTCTGGCCATTGAGTCTGGCATTCAAAAATTCCCCAGGTAATTTGGATGTATATTAAAGTTTGAGAATTATTCATCAAGGCCTGGGAGCTCTGTCTCTGCTTTAGTCAACAGCAAGGTTCCCCCAAAGGGCCACTAGCACACAATCAACTCACGTGGTGTATAAACCCAGTTCATCAACCAGCAGAGTTCAGCGGCCTCCTCTAGCGCTACACTTCTGTGTACAGTAGAGTGGTGAAGAAAATGAATGACAGAGCCAGACTGCCTGGGTTCCAATCCTGGCGTGTGGCCTTTGACTAGTTACTTAATCTCTCTCTGCCTGTTTTTTTTTTTTTTTTTTCCCCATTCATTTATAACACGGTGTGGACAAAAAGTACATACTTTAGAATTAAACATTTTCTTTTCTCTAGGTACATGGCAACCCACTCCAGTATTCTTGCCTAGAGAATCCCATGGAAGGAGGAGCCTGGTGGGCTACAGTCCACGGGGCACAAAGAGTCGGACACGACTGAGCGACTTCACTTTCACTTTCAGGTACAAGTCAGGGCTTTCCAGGTGGCACTGGTGGTAAAGAACCTGACTGCCAATGCAGCAGACTCGAGAGACGTGGGTCCGACCCCTGGGTAGGGAAGATCCCCTGGAGAAGGGAGTGGCAACTCGCTCCACTATTCTTGTCTGGGAAATCCCACGGACAGAGGAGCCTGGTGGGCTACAGTCCTTGGGGTTGCAAAGAGTCAGACATGACTGAGCACACACACACACAGGCACAAGGTAATTTGTGAAAATGAAGCTGTGTTCTTTGCTTATTCACAGATCACCAGTAAACAATGTCCAGAAAACAGTACACTTAACATCATACCCAGAGTCCCCCAGCCCTATCCTCTTCCCCTCTGCCTGGATTCAGGCATCTGTGGTCTCAGCCATTTCTTCGCTTCCTTAGCTGACACCACCCTTACTCTGCCTAGGCTTTGGTTCAGTTTAATACTGGTTGAGGGTTTGCTTTGTGTCAGATACCACACAAAGTACTAAGGAATCAAAGACAAAGAAAATACAGTCTGCACCCTAGAGGCAGTTAGAAGGAGAAAGACAAACAATTATGACTTAGCGAGATGCTTGCAATGACAGAAATGCTGATAGGTCAGAGGAGTGGAGGGCAGGGAGTAGTGGATTCTATGGGCAGGGTGGGTGAAGTCTACTTCCCGTCTCCCCTGGAGCATCTACCACAGACCCTGCTGAACTGCACCCACACTTGCCCCTTCCACCAAGACCTCCAAGCTCCCGGGCTTCCCCCAAAGCTTTTCAGATGACACCACTGTCCTGTCACACCCTCCTAGACATCAGGTCCCCCCAGGTCCCCAGTGACAGCACACATGAGACAGATTATCTTTCACAGCTTCGCCAATCCCAGCTCACCAGCCAGGTGGCATCTGCAGTCTGGGTCTGGTCTCCAGAAGTCAGAGTCTAAAGTCTTAATCTTGATGATGCAAA
This sequence comes from Redunca redunca, assembly GCA_006410935.1. Classification (NCBI taxonomy): domain Eukaryota; kingdom Metazoa; phylum Chordata; class Mammalia; order Artiodactyla; family Bovidae; genus Redunca; species Redunca redunca. The sequence continues at coordinate 643,390 of SJYQ01001793.1, forward strand.
CACATCCTGGGCTTGCCATCCTATTAAGGAAGGAAAAATCCCAGGGAATCCTCTCAGGGAGATGACCTGGGTGGGTGATGTGCAGCCTCCCTCAGCATCCCACACCGCCTGTCTCCTCTCCTTAGGAGTTATCATCATAAAACACCATGGCGAACAGAAAAGGCTTTGTCATTGTTTTCTGTGCTGGCCCTGTGGTTATGATTAAGTGCACCGTTTCCCGTCTTCCTTACTCCAGGCACAAGTTAACTTATGGAAATGAAGCTGTCTTCTTTGCTTATTCATACATCACCATGAACAGCCAGACAAGAGCGAACAAGCTTGCTATTCTGTTGGGGCCCTGGTGTTGGTGTCACCAGCCAGCAGACGAATGGCTCCAGACTGGGAACTCCCCTGGCTCCCCTCCTTCCGCAGCTTTTGGCTCCAGGCAAGGCTCCTGCCATTCAGGAGGTGAGGGCCCAAGGGAGCAGGGCATAGTGATGCTTCCAGGTGGCACGCTGGATGTGGCAAGACAGGTGGGGCATTCACCCACCAGATATAAATTAGAAAGACAAAGGGTTTTAGAATGAAGCAAAACAGAGTTCTAGCCCCAGTTCTCTATGGCTTGACCAAGGCATAATTTCTCTGAGCCTCAAGTTCCTTATCAGTAAAAGGACAAGAATAGAATTCCCCCACTTGCTTCCAAAAATAAATGTGCAGATAAAGAATATGCATAGACAAAGCACCCAGCCCTTGGTAGACGCTCAGCTACAGGCATTTGTCGGCCTCTCTTTTGTGGTTGTCACTGTTCGTGAAGTCTGGGCTTTGTCTGAAGCACTGCACTAGCTGCATTGGCAGGACTCTGGGAAATCTGGCCAACTGCTCCCCTACCTGCCGCCCTACCGGCCTCTCCCCCGCCCCGCTGAAGCCTTTACCTTCTGCGACACCAGTCTCCTGGCTGTTTTCTTCCCTCTGAACACTCCTTCCCTGCCTCCTTCAGGGGTTCCCTTCCTTCTGCCTCCCCTATAAAGCTGGGCTCCCCAACTCCCATCCCTGGCCCCTCTCTTTGCTCTACATTTTACCCCTGGGTGATGGAATCTACTCCAATGGCTTCAACTACTGCCAAGGGGAAGGTCATTGCCCATCTCCATCTCAGACTGCTTTCCAGAGCTTCTTACTCTTAAATCCAACTACCTGCTCACGGCTTCATTCGGCTCTTTCACAGAGACCTTCAACTCAAATGGATCAAAATCAGATCCACAATTTTCTCTTCCTAAATAGCAGCCTGACTCCTGCCTATTCTGTTGGTTGGTAGCATCAAGACCCAACTTGTCACCCAAAGCCAGGACCTTTGAGTCAACCAAGACACCCTTCCCCCCTCACATCACTGCTATAACCAGCTCCTACAGGTTTCATCTTTTATTTTTCAAACTCATCCCCTTCCTGGCTCCATCCTCATCACCTCTCTTTCCCTGATACCTTAGCAGATTCATACTTGGTTGCCTTTCCCTCAGGGAAGCCCCTTACTACTCTATTGGGTTGGCCAAAAAGTTTGTTCGGGTTTTAGTATGCTGTTACGGAAAAACTCAAATGAACTTTTGGGCCAACCCAATATTTTGTTTTACTTGGCCAAAGGAAATATTTAGAAGTCAAATGTAATGATTTTGCTTCCTTGATTGAAAAAGTTAATGCTCCTGGGGCCTAGTATAGTGTGGCTGGATGGACAGATGAATGGATAAATGAAAAGAAAATACTGTTACCCATAAACCTAGCCTATCTGGAACTGGTGGGATCTATGTGAATGGCATGGAATTAGGTGGCACTAGTTTAACCTCTCCAGGTAAACACCAGGAGCAGTAGCTCTAGTCCTGATCATGGATGCTTCCAGAGTGCTCTTTCCTCACCCTCTGGGAAGCTCCTGGGCACACAGAGGGAGTCTGCCAATCACTGCTGCACACCAAACCATCTGTGCTTAAGGCATCAGGTGAATATGAAAACTGTCCAGAGAAAGTTAACAATGTGCTTCCAACCTCTTACGTCTTCTACTAAGCTATTTTAAGAGAAAGGCTTTAATAGCACCATTCCATGCATGTCTGAGTGCAGGATGGTTGTAATAAAGAAAACATAAGAGTATCACATTGTCATTTACTAAACATCTGAAAGAACTGCTTCACAGCCACAGGTGCACCCCCACCCCACCCCATTACTAGTGGCTGCAGAACAATAAAGCATCTCCTGAGAAGATGCGGCACAAAAGGGTATTTAAACAACCCTGAAAGGGATGAAAAGGACTGTTTCTGAACTCGCAGGTTTCACAGCTCCAGCTTCTTCTGTTCAGCTCCAGCTAAATGCACTCTCGGATCACAGGGTTTCACAGGGGCTGAGGAGGACTGAGTAATTCCTCTCGAATCTCCTACTTTGACAGATGAAGCCCATAGAAAGGGAGGGAGATGTTATGCCATCAACACAAGAGGTGGGACTCCACCACCAGCTCTACACCACATGGTTTGTTTTTTTTTTCCCCTGGCTCAGACGGTAAAGCCTCTGTCTACAATGCGGGAGACCCAGGTTCGAGCCCTGGATTGGGAAGATCCCCTGGAGAAGGAAATGGCAATCCACTCCAGTACTATTGCCTAGAAAATCCCATGGACAGAGGAGCCTGGCAGGCTGCAGTCTATGGGGTCACAAAGAGTCGGACACGACTGAGTGATTTCACTTCACTTCACTTCAAGCTTCTCCAACTTGGCCTCCTCTTCTTTCCTTGAATTTTAATTCTCATCTGGTTCAAATTTCTAGCTCTTCTATGCCTGAGTGGTAATCCTGGGCAAATTCTTAGCTTCTCAGGTTCTGCCTCTCCAAATTGGCAAAGGATTCTATTTCACGAGGGTGCACTGAGACCCTTAACCAGGTTTCTATACCCCACGTTTATGCTGCATGTCCTTGAGATGGAGTCCACGTGCTCTAGTTAAAAAGGTCCCATCGTCCATCCTTCTGTTTCCTTTGGGCTGCTTGTTGAAGCACCCCTGGCTCCAGTTTATACCTTGGTTCAGCCAACCCTGATTTCATTTGGACAAAAATACTTCACCTTTACTGACCTCTATAGCTGAGGGATAATCCCGTCTAAGAGGAATTAGAATCAGTGTCACTCTAGAAGGTAGAATTAGGCTGCATGAGTTAAGATTGAAGGAAGATAGATTTTGCTTCTTATAAGCCAGACTCTAAGTACCACCGGAGTTCACCCAAACAGAAGTGAGCTGCATTTTCAGGGAGAAGCTTCTGGGCACTGGGACAGTTCTAGATGAGGCTGCATGATTGAATCCCTACCTGGCAGGTATTCATCACATCCCTACTTGGCAGGTATTCATCACATCCCTACTGTGCACCGGGGTCTCTGCCAACTGCTGGAGACACAGCGGTAAAGGAACAGACCTAGAACATAATCTTCTGGGTTATGTGATCTCTACAAAAAGCTTCTCAAGCCTTTTGGCTGTAGTATGCCAGGCCCTGCCCAAATCTTACTGAAGCAGATTCTCCCAGGGTGAGGCCAGGGAGTTTCTCTGCAAAAGACAGCTGCATGAATTCTGATGCAAAGCAGGCTTGGGGACTTTTGGGAATGGGAGGTCACCCAGCAGGCTGGAGGTGGGAGAGGGCTTACCTACACCAAGCAGAACACTAGATTTGAGGACCTCGAAGCTCCCTTCCAACCTGACTGTGAGATCTCTTTATTCTAGGCTAGCAAAGCCTTTCTTCTCATGCTGGACTGTCCTCAGACATGTTCTTCCTGTGTGTGTATGCACAGCTGGAGGCTGTGTTCCCAGGGCAATCCCCGCTCTATGAGCACTTCGCCCAGGCACCGGACTATGTGCTTGTCTTGCATCATTTCAGAGTGCCTTACAACAAGCCAGTGAGGTGAGCACAGAAGGGAAGTTGAGACTGAGAGGGAGAGTCATGTGTCAAAGACGTGTGACTAAGGACCAGAGAGCTGGGGCTTGTGTTCAGGTTTCCTTGTTGCAAAAACCCATGTTTTATAGCTACACTTGTGATTGGGAACCAGCTGTAAGGTATTCCTCTCCCCAGGGGAAGGGCTGCAGCTGGCACAGCTGTGGGCAAAAAGCTCCAAAGGACCTAGAGAAGATGGGGGAAAAGGCTGGTCAAGGAATATGTGATGAGCCCACTCTTTCTGCCCACGGTACCTCCTGGGACTACAGGCAGAGGTTAGGGTTAGGGGACTCTAAAGAGCCCTTTGGTCCCCATCAGGGCACTCTGAGTCTAATCTCTTTTAGCGGTAATCCCAGGGCGCTAAGCTAAGAGCACATCCTACCCAGGAGCATCTAGGGAGAATAAAAAAAGGCAGGACTGAGACACAGAGAAAAGTCTGCAATCCAATAAAGGTCCAGACGACGATTTCGTCTGCCAAGTTACAAGGACAAGTTCCCATCCCTTGAGTCAGCCCCAAGTGAGCCCACTTTAACTTAATTTACGGTTTGAAAACTCCTGCTCGATCTCAAATAATGATCTCTCTCTCCTTCCTTCCGTGATCTCTGGTCTTTGGAAATGGGAAAAATGAAAAAGGGACGTGGAGCCAGCCGCTGGGCTCTCTTCCAAGGTTGCTTTTATCACACCGACTCCCAGGACACCCGGCTGCTGTCACCTCTCAGACGGGGCCTCAGCTGGGGCACAGAGCTGGCCTGAATCCAGCTACCACTTCCATCCGTGAACTCCTTGGGTCAGTCTCTCTTTAAAAACACAGTGGGTTGGCATCTTTCAGATCCTTCACTCAAAGACACTCCTTGAATCACTAATAAAAGGGCCTAGGAGAAGCCCTCTAACTTTCCCCACTTGGGTTGCATAAGAAGTACTTGCTTGCAAGATTCAAAGGGCAACATTTAAAGTTCTGGCTTTTCCAGTTACTCACTGTACACAGCCTGGGCCCAAACAACTCCATTTTTGGGCTTTAGGTTTTATTATTTTGTTATTATTTTCATTTTACAAAATGGATGATGATAAAATTCACCTTTATGCCATCATAAGGTTGTTTTAAGGGTGAAATGAAAGGTTGTAAACTATAAAATACTGCTCAACTTTAAGTCTTATCATTATGACCAAGCTTTTCTGAATCTTATGTAGCTATTACCTAATTTTTTTCCCTCAATAGCAGTGTTTCCGAAATTATAACATTATTATTCACTGGTATTCTATTTCTGCAAAATACAGACACCGAGCAAACTTTATTCTTTGACACACAGCCTAGCAGGTGGGAGTTATCCGGAGAGGCCCCTGTGTGTCTGAGAAGCACTCAGGAAGCTTGAGCACAAAACCTCTCTATATTCTTAAGGCTGGGCAGATTATCAAGGTGTAGTTATGCTCCTTCTGTGAAGAAGGACAGGCAGGAAATTCAAAACAGAGAAACTGAAAGGATAAAGGAGCATTGCCCATGGACCACTCTGTACAGGGTTAATGGAATATCCATATTTCAAAGATCTCTGTCATCACTTTGAGGTAAGTAATTCATACATTCCCCAAACAGTTAATGAATACACATCAGAGCCAAGCTGAGTTGTGGGGATGCAAAGACGGGTGGGCCCTGAGATGGTTCCTCCCCTTGGTGAAGCTTACCTCCTTACAGTGTGTATGAGTTTGTTATGGCTGCTGTAACAAAGTACCAGAGACTGGGTAGCATAAACAGTGGATAATTAAGGCTCAGATGGTAAAGAATCTGCCTGCAATGAGGGAGACCTGGGCTTGATCCCTGGCTCAGGAAGATCCCATGGAGAAGGGAATGGCTCCCCACTTTAGTATTCTTGCCTGGAGAATACCAAGAAATGAACAGCCGAGCTGGCTTCAGTCCATGGGGTCGCCAAGAGTTGGACGGTTCTGGAGGCTAGACATTTGAGACTGAGGTTTTGACAAGTTGTTTCTTCTGAGGTCTCTCTCCTGGGCCCACAAAAGGGTCATCTTCCCCCTGGATCTTCCTGTGGTCATTCCTCTGTGGGTCTGTGTCCTCATCCCCTCTTATAAGAACACTAATCAGATTAGGGCTCACCCTAATGACCTCATTTACCTAGTGACTTCTCTTAAAACCCTAAGTTCAAATACAGTCACGTTCTGAGACACTGGGGGTTAGGATTTCAACAAATCAACTTTCGGGGACATAATTCAGTCATTCCATAGGTCAACGTCCCCTAACATTCACAGCAACAAAGGCAGAACTGTGACCCTGAAAGGGACGGGAGGGAGCAGTCCAGAGTAATGTCCAGGGTCTGGAAGAGGGGATGCCAGTCAGGAAGTCACCTGAAGAAATAAGGATTAAACTGAGGTCGGAAGGAGGATGTTCAGAGTGTAAAGACAAGAGGAACGGTGTGCTCTAAGACCTTGAAGGAGGAAGCTTGGCTGGGATGAGGGCTGGGGTGCCCCAGAAAGATGTTTGGTGTTTGTCAATGGCTCCTGGCACACAGTGCCTACAATCCTTGGAATTTCCTGAGTGATAAGAACATCTTTTGTTCTAATGAAGAAACCTGCAACAGCTTTGGAATGGGGGCTGTTTGTCAGAAAAGCCATGCCTTGATTAGAAGCTTAGAACATTCAGGTCCACCCTCTCATCTCCGGGTGAAAGGCAGGTAGGGTAGAGAATGAGCTAATCACCGATGGCCAGGGACTTCCCCGCTGGTCCTGTGGCTCAGACTCTGCACTCCCAATGCAGGGGGCCTGGGTTCTATTCCTGGTCAGGGAGCTAGATTCCCCCTTGCCACAACTAAGACCAAGTGTAGCCAAATAAGTAAATTAATTAATTTAAAAAATCACTGATGGTCAATGATCATCACTCATGCTTGCTGGATGGAACCTTCATACATGCCCCTAAATGACAGGCTGCAGAGAGCTTCTGAGTTGGTGAACACATGAAGGTTCTGGGAGGGTAGTGGGCCCACAGAGCGGATGCGCCCTGCCCCCCCATACCTTGCCTTGTACATCCCTTCCATGTGGCTGTCTCTGAGTTGCATCCTTTATAGTTAAGCAGTAACAGTAAATAATAGTAACATTGTTTCCCAGGTGCACTAGAGATAAAGAATCTGCCTGTCCATGCAGGAGATGGGGGTTCCATCCCTGGGTCAGGAAGATTCCCTGGAGAAGGAAATGTCAACCCACTCCAGTATTCTTGTCTGAGAAATCCACGGACAGAGGAGTCTGCGGGCTACGGTCTATGGGGTCACAAAGAGTGAGACAACTGAGCACACATGCCAATGTATATAAAATTCTTTCCTGAGTTCTGTGAGTCATTCTAGCAAATTAGCAAACCTAACTGAGGAGAGGCGGGTTTGGAAACCCCCTGACTTTGGAGCCAAATCTGACACAGGGGGGTAACCCAGGGACTCGATACTTATGACTGGTATCTGAAGTATAGGCAGTCTTGTGGGTCTGAGCCCTAAACCCATGGGGTCTGTGCCCTAAACCCATGGGGTCTGTTGCTAACACCACTACCAGAATTGAAATGAACTGTAGGACACCCACTTGAGTTTTCAGAGAACTGGAGAAAAGTTTTTGGGCAAGAACACTCAATCATGCATGCATCCTCAGGAGACGGTGTGGGGATAGAAGTAGAATAGTAATAAAATAAAATAATGTATTCAGCCATAAAAAGGAACAAAGTACTGATACATGCTGCACCTTGGATGAACCTCAGACACATTACGCTCAATGAAAGCAGCCAGACACAAAAGGCTGTATATTCTGATTCCTCTGATAGGATGTATCCAGAAAGGCAGATCCATAAAGATAGAAAGCAGATCAGTGGTTAGCAGAGGATAGGACAGAGGGGATGTGGAGTGATTATTTGTTGAGTACACGGTGCTTATCTGGGATGATGAAAAAGTCCTGAAATGAGACAGAGGAGATCACCTCATAATGCTGTAAGTAACTAAGCACCACTGGATTGCACATTAAAAAAATGGCTATTTATATGAAATCATGTGAATTTCAACTTAATTAAAAAAATGAGGATGATACAGCTAGCATGGCAGGAACAACTGCAGTAGGCCAATAGTACTTTTACAGTTTATCCTGTTGAATCTTCACTACAAAGGCTGGTGTGCCTGGGACGCCCCCACTCCTGACCCCAATCCCCACCTCCCCAAGCTCTTCTCTTTTCCATTCCCGCCCTGCACCCTCAGTCATCTCCTCCAGGCCACTGCTTCAAATACCACCTATATGTCGATAACTTCAAAATTTATGTCTCTAGTCTGACCTCTATACTGAGTTCCAGAATCATAAATTCAACTGCCCACCTGACACCTCTACTCTGGACAGCTAAAAGGCATCTCAGATTTAAAATCCCAAATTGATATCTTGACTTTTCTCCTCTGCACCTGCTCTAACCAGTGTCACCCAGGTCAGGAAAGAGCTGCTCACTCTCTCCAGCTGCCCAGTTGCTTAGGCCAGAAATTATGGGGTCATTCTTTCCCCCTAAGCTTTATTGAAGTACAATAAAACTCAATAAATTCATCCATGTTAAGTAAGTGCAGCTTTGACAAACTGTGGCAGTTGTGTACAGTCACATAACCATCATCACCATCAGGATACAGAACTATTCCAGCAGCCTAAGTTTTTTTATGGCCCTTTTGCAATTAATCCACTTCCCTGAAACTCAGCTCCAGGTAACCCCTGATCTCCTTCCTGTTACCACAGTTTAACCTTTCCTAGAATTGCACATAAAAAGAATCACAAAATCACAGAGTGTGCAGTTTTGTGTGATTGACTCCCTGTACTCAGCATAATGTTTTTGAAATTCACCCAAGTTGTCACTTGTATTATTATCACATTCCTTTTCATTGCTGAGTGGTCTTCCAAAGTATGGTGACAGAACCATTTGGGTGGAATCAGGAGTTCTGTTTTTCCTAAGTTATGCCTGAGATCCAAACTGCAGATTGTGACCTTAAATGATATTTAAAAACATAAGTTCATGTATAGGAGAGGTTAGCGGAAAAGAAGACCAAGGTAGAGGGCTACCCCTCCCGCCACTGCTTAGCTGCTGTTGAGCAAAAGAGGAAGAGAAGCCAGAAAAGAAGCCTTCCTAAAAGAGTGCATGTCCCCCTCCTCCCCCAATAAACAGCAGAAGGCCTCCATGTGGTGTTGTGTCAAGAGGAGCCAATGGGGATCTAAGGGTTGAGATTCTAGACGGTCCCTGTGTTACATCTTCCTAGATCTGAAATCTGCCAACAAGCAGTCTTGACCCCAAAGCTCATATTTACCATCATTTAATTATAGCTGCCCCCATCTTTCCTTCACAAGATGCTCTATGAGATGCTGAGATCTGTAATAGACTTCCTCAGCATCCTCAGTGAAAAATCAAGGTCTCTTCCTCTCTCCCGCTTCAGCTGGAAACACCTGGTACCCATGCGTCGTGATGCACATTCTTCCAGGAGAGAAACCAGTGCTTGTCCTTCCCCCTAGAACAATAGGATGGCCAAGCCAGCCTACTTCTGAAGGAAAGCTGAGTCCCAAACACGTTCATCTTTGTCAACGACCTGAGGGCAGCTGCTCACGCAAGAAGACTGTGCCTCTTGTGTGCAACGAGGCCTCTCTGTGTCGAGGGAAACTCCTGCATCCAAGAGGAGGTTTTTGTACTTTTGTTAAAACCCGATACAGCATCACAGCACAGGATATCAAAACTGCAAGGGCCTAGGGAATATTTTGATCCAAACTTTTCATGTGAATGATGAGAACTAAAGCAGAAAGAGGGCCCGTGACCTAAGCAAGGCCACGTGGTGAAGATGCTCTGCTCCTGCACACTGTGCTGTTGCCTTTGCCATCGAGCAACATGAGCTGAGCACCCGTTATATTCAGGGCACTGGGCTATGAGAGGAGGAAACACTTCTGTAGGTACCACGATGTGCCCTGACTCTTAGCATCCTACAGTCCTTTTTCAGAAGTCAGTTCAGATGTTTCAAGACAGATAACAATAAAGGTGTCATAGACTAAGATGCCTAGGGAACAACTGCCAAGGGTTGGCTGGGAAAGCTCTGAGGGGAAAGGGTGTCTTGAACTAAACCTAGGAGGGAACAACTAAAATCACTGAGAACCTCTTAGGTTCTGTGCTAGAGGCTACTTTGATCCTGCAACCAACTCTGCAAGGTTAGTAGTAGTAGTCTCATTTACAAGGAAGAAACCTGGAGCTCAAAGATGCAAAGTACCAGCACAATTTCACACAACTAGGTAGTAAATGATGGAGCTGGGATCTGAGTGTGATCCTAAAGCCTTGGTGTTGTTTCACTGGGATGAAGTTAAAGGAGAAGGATTAAAAAGAAGTTTCTGTATCCAGAGAGGGCACGCATGGGTGATAAGATTCTGAGAACCTATGCACGGATGATTTATGAATTCTGCACAAGTTACCTGTGTTTGGGGATACTTCACCGCACGTTTATAACTCAACCAATGAGTATGCAAATGCAGAAGGAAGAGGTGGGTAGTGCTGGTCACTGAACGCATGAGTGCTGGGGCACTGTGTCAGTCTCTGGGTGCCAAGTCTGTAGATAAGATGGGGTTCTCCCCCTTGAAAAGGCGCTGGGACAAAGCACACAGGACCAGATAGACTGAACTATTAATTCGTGTTACGGAGATATGCTAACAAAACGCAGACTTTAAGAGGAAATTTGAGCACCATACAGATAGGAGATCTTAATATAATTAAAAACATTACACCTGGAAAAAACCTTAGTAATCATGTAGTCTAACTTTTTCCACAGTATACCAGATGAAATTGAGTTGTAGCCAGGGGAAATGATATTCTCAAGATCACACAGCTGATTAGGGACCAGAACCCTTGTTTCTTAACAAAACTGAGCCTCTCAGCCACTCCATATCAACTTGGAAATGAAGGCTGCTGACATGAACAGCTAGAACAGGGTGCGTAGACGAAGCACAGCTTCATTCAGGCCCTGACACAGACTATTTCCGCCCAACATCCCTGGAAGCTGAGCAGCAAACATGCCACATGACCCCCTGGGGATTCAGCTAGAGAAGGCCCCTCTATAAGCCTGCACCTTGCTGCCCTTCTGGGAGAGAGTCCTCTCTTAGCAAGCCAAGGGCAACATGCCCAGGAGAGTCAGCTAATGGCCTTCCCCTGGGATGGCACCGAATCACCAACAACAACAAGGAGCAGGACCTTGCCCTTCATGGTTCTGATATCCTTTCTGATAGAAGCTAAGTGCAGGCTTCCAAGTTCAGGCTAGAACATTTTGGTCTGGTAAAGTCATAGCCATGGCTGGGCAGTGGCTGGGAGAGCAAGAGGGGAGGATGCCTGTGATGAGCACTAAGCAGTCACTTTGAATAAGGAGCCAGAGACTGCACTTCAATCCAAGTTCGCCCACTCACCCACTCATCCATCCACCTATCCATCTGTCTGTCCATCCACCCATCCACCTGTTCGTCCGTCCATCCATCCATCCTCCATCCAAGTGCCAGGCACTGTTCTGGGCTCTGAGTCATAAACAAAAACAAAGCCCAAATCCCAGGGTCTCTGTCTCTTGGGCATGTTCATTCTGGCAGGGAAGCTGGACAGATAGATATGTGATAAAACTCCGAGTGATGCTAAGAGATACTATGAAAGTAACATAGATGAAGGGATGAAAAGTGATGGGGGTGGGATACCTACTAGAGAAGATGGTGAGCTGATATTTGAGGAGAAAGGACATTTTCCCTGCTCAGAGCCAGGGGAAGCAGAAAGAGCGGCAGGTGAACAGAGAGGCTCCAGCGCTGAGGCCTCCAGAAAAGGCACGCTGGGGACAGCTCCCACGTGTCTGTCCCAGGTGAGTTGACTGCATAAAAAGCTGTTGTCACAGGCTCGATTTGGAAAAGGTCACCAACTTTGTAGCAAGTGGCAGGTGAAAAGAGGCCTGGGATGACATTTGTTCCTTATTTAGGGCTCAGGAGTGTTTGACAACGAATAGGTCAGCAAGTCATCTGGCTGCATGGTGGATATGTCAGAATAACACTCCAGAGCCATCCAAGGAGGGGAAGATGCCCAACTTGGGTAAAGACTTAAAATTGCAGAAAAATGACCCACTCCCTTCAGCCCATAGGTTTGGAAGTTCCAGTGTGACTCCCTTGCAGATGGTTGCAGTTTCCCCATCCTCTTTCCTAAGCCAAAAGGAGGACTACTTCAATTAATTTACATTATAGTTTATAAAATGTTCTCTTTTTTGTTTCTCTGCAAGAAATTAATGCTGGATAATCTGCTATGTAGGTCTTCCAAAGGCCCAGCAGAGAGAAGACACAGTGGTTGACTCTCTGAAGGCCAGTAGGGGAATAGTAGAATCCTGCATGCCTGACCCACACTGCCTGGGTCTTCAGTGAAGGCTAGTGCCCTTAGGGGAAAGTGGGATGCTGGACACAGAACAGAAGGGCTTTGTAAACCTTTCCGTTGCATTTATAGCAGGGATACTGTTGAGGACATTGTCCACTCTGATTCTAGGTCAGTATTCCTTTTGGGAAATCCAAAGTAAGAAATTCCTTTCAAAACTAAACAATGGGATTAACTCAAATCCACTGAAAATAAATGATATATATTCTTTTGGAGCAAGAATCCTTTAACTGACTGAGCAGGCTGCCAAGAGGCTCAGAGTTCAACTTTCAAAATAGAGTCAGATATAACGAGGTGGCACTAGTGGTAAAGAACCCGCCTGTCTGTGCAGGAGATTTAGAAATGCAAGGTCAATCCCTCAGCTGGAAAGATCCCCTGGAGAAGGACATGGCAACCCACTCCATTATTCTTGTTTGGAGAATCCCACAGACAGAGGAGCCTGGTGGGCTGCAGTCCCTAGGGTCGCAAAGAGTCGGACATGATTGAAGCAACTTAGCACGCACAATGATGCTTGTACATAAATTCCTGTGTCTCTTCTTACAAGTTGCCTAAAACCTTTTGTAAAAGAAAGCAGGCTATAAACGAGTAATAAATAAAACAGAACATTTGCACAAACACTGTGCCTGTTAGATTCCTGTTTGTTTAAACATCTTCCATGGTCTCTGTGACTTGCTGTACGTGAGTTTTCAAAACCTGTTTCCCATTTTCCAGTTTCTAATAGTGGGCCAGGGATGAGCTGACTTCATTGTCACCGTATAAAAACTCAGGACTGTCTTAGAGCTAAGACTTTGAGATGCTGTCCTTTCACTGGCTTCCAAATGTGGACAATTCCATATACTCAGTCTGATATCCCACAGAGCAAGCCACTAGCCACCCCGCAGTGGGCGGGGTTTGCAAGCTGCATCTCATGCAGAGAGAGTCAGTTGCAGTCAAGGAGAGAAAGGCTCACCCATGTCACCACGGGCCCTGGCCTTGAACATGAACCTTGACCTGGAGCACAGCCAACAGCTGCCTGGGGCCAGTTCCTCCTCATTCTGTCTCCATCTGACTCTGTCTCCCTCTCTCTCCTGGATCCTGTTTCTTTCTTTCTTTTTTCTTTTTTTATAATTGGTTCTGGCTAAATTCACACAGTAGTAACTCTGCTATGATCTCCAGTTCCTATGACTGTTTTACTTCCCGTGGTTTCCACTACTTGCCTGGGTTCTCTCAAAGTTTTCTCAGAAAACTGAAAAATGGGAAAACCCCTCATTTTATCCTTTACCCAGAACATTTTGACCATACATCAGAGGTGCTCTTCACTGAAGCACATTTAATCTATGTACTGGATGAAATGACATTGAGGGTCAGATCTACAATGGTCGGAGCTCCTTCCTAAAATCAAGTAATCCCGAGGCACGAGCCAGGCAGAGAGCAGCCAGTACGAGCCAGGCAGAGAGCAGCCAGGACGGCCAGTGTCACATCCCGATTCCTCTCCGCACTGGCAAGTGCTCTGGCACCTCATATGAAACATGAGGTCTCTGAGCTGTGTTATGTATCCTGCCATCACTTACACTGAAGGGAACATGTCAGCCAAGAAACATCCCTATTTTATATTCCAACAGTTACACCGTTTATGTGCTATTGTCCGTGGAGCCCTGTCCCATAAATCCACTGATGAGCTTTGTTTACCGTACGCTGCAGACTGCATGGGCTTCCCAGGTGGTGTCAGTGGTCAAGAATCCACCTGTCAATGCAGGAGACACAAGAGACGCAGGTTCAGTCCCTGGGTCGGGAAGATCCCCTGGAGGAGGGCATGGCAGCCCACTCCAGTATTCCTGCCTGGAGAATTCCATGGACAGAGGAGCCTGGAGGGCTACATCCATGGAGTCACAAGAGTCAGATGCAACTGAGCACACATACAGACTATTTATGTATTCCAAAATTCACATGTCAAAATCTCACCCCCAATGTGCTATGTGGAGGTGGGGCCTTTCGCAGATTATTATGTCATAAAGGTAAAGCTCTCCTAAAAGGGATAAGTGTTCTTAGACAGGATCCCCAGAGAGATCCCCTGTCCCTTTCTCCACTTGAGGACACAGAGAGATGGCCATTTGTGAATCAGGATGCAGGTTCTTACCAGACTGCGAATCTGTTGGTGACTTGATCTTGAACTTCCCAGCCTCCAGAACCCTGAGGATGAATGTGTGTTGTTTCTAAGTCCTGTAGTCTATGGTATGCTGTTACCACAGTGCAAAGAGACTAACACACCATATTAATCCTAGTACAGGCTGCTAGAAGAGACCCACAGATAAGAACTCCCTCCCAGCGACTTCCCTGGTGGTCCAGCAGCTAAGACTCCACACCCCCAGTGTAGGGGGCCCAGGTTTGATCCCTGGTTGGGGAACTAGATCCGACATGCTGCAACTAAGAGTTCACATGCTGTAGCTAAAGATTCTGTGTGCCACAAATACGACCTGGTGCAGCTAGCTAACGAGCCAGCCAGCCAGCCAGCGAGGTAGAGAGATGGAGATAAAGAGACAGATAAATAGATGATAGATAAGAATTCCCTTCCAATAAGTGCTACAAGTGTGTGATGGAAGTTCCATCATTGACATGCTGATACATACCAAGTCACCCTTCTTTCTCTCTCTCCTAGGTCCATAACGGGAGGGGTGGTGGTTTAATGGCCAAGTCATGTCCGATTCTTGTGACCCCATGGACTGTATATAGCCTACCAGGCTCCTCTGTGCATGAGACTGCCCAGGCAAGAATACTGGAATGGGTTGCTATTGCCTTCTCTAATAAAGGGAGGGACTGGGTTGCAATACACTGAGGGCCTGCTACCAGCCCTTTCCTTCTACCAGCCCTTTCCTTCTTTCCCAGGAGTATTTTTATATGGATGGGAGCACAGAGCACACAGAATGAAGCTCACTGGGAGCAGCTCTCAGCACATAGACCTACCCCTGTCCCCACACCCACTGGGTTGTGTGTTTACCAACAGTGAGATGTGATTGTTCTTAAACCTGTTTATATCAGTTCTTATTGTTGCAATTAAATATGCTAAGTAAATATTATATAAATGGATTAATTATAAGTGTGAAAAGAGAGTTGTTTCTCTGAAAACTAAATTGAATTCTTGAAAAAGATTTGATAAGGATGAGTGCTTAAAAAATACTATTGTACTAGACAGCTCAGAAAGGTAGTAAGAATCTAGCTGGATTCTGGATTTCAGTGCTTGAAGCATGCCTTTAAATATTAACTCTGCTTTAAATAACTGGAATTGGAAATAAAATTACAGGTATAGGCTATGTAAGAAAAATGCCACAAAAGTCTAATAAATGGACTCTAACTCAAAGAAATATCTGTGGCTGTAAAAACACCTTCACTTGGAGCAATTCTCCTATCATGCAGTGATGATTTATTTGTACATTTTCTTCCTATGTTGTGGCCAGATTTGTGATAGTCTGAGTCATTGCTACAGACAGTATTAGAAAAAAGCAATGAGAGGCCTTGAGTTCTAGGCCAGGCCCCAATTGTTCTGAGACCTTGACCTCCACTTTTGTGAAAGATTTCCAAAAAATAACCCCAAAGGCTCTGCTGAGTTCTCATAGTCTAGGATTCTATGGCTGTTGATTATTCCATGGCTGTTTAAGATCTAGACCCAATCACTAGTCCATCTGTACCAAAAAATCTCCCATATGATCTAAGAACCTCAACTTACATTATTTGCTGACTCAGTACTCCTAATTTTGGGTGTTTTGAATCTTAGAGGAAGGAAGATTTTGGAAATATCACTGTCGTAACAGTTTTCAAACATAAAGTTTTTGGTTTGCCTGTGACTTTTGCATCTGTACCTAAATCAAAGTGTAGACTAATCCTGAACATCTTATAAAGTCCTTTTTGCCTTTGTGTTTGATGTTTTCCATTTCAATTAACTTTCCACTGAGATGTCATTGAATAAAAGACATCAGAGAAATGAAGAACCTGTTATAAATGCAACCTCTTAGCCCCGGAGAGATTCTAATTCCACTCCATTTATGCAAATTTTTGACTGATGCTGACCCAGGAACTCGGGTATAAGGCTCCTCATGGTGAGTCACTTTAAAGAGCCTGTACATGGTAGCAGCTGCAGCTCTGATCAGAGAGAACTTGACGTGCTGTCCAGTCACCTTCTGCAGACTTGGAATACCATGCCAGGTGAGAACTGAGATGCCAAAGGGGGCCAGAGAGAAAGATGCGGACTGGGAACAGGAGGTTTGATCCAGCCACTGCTTCCCCATCATATGCGACACGGGCAGAGGGAATTTCTTTTACTTGCACGCTGCAGTTGGGAAACTGTGCAGACTACATTCAGCATGTAAAGACAGAAGGCTGGTCTCAAGCTCTTTGGAGAGAAAAGTGCATATTCAATTTTCTAAGTAGAAGAAGAACATGAAAATAATCCTTGTCCTATTTATCTCTCAGGGTTTTTAAGAATCGTAAGAGCAACAGCAAAAATAACAAAAAGAAGCACCCAGTACCCACTATACTGGGTACTTAAGTTTTCTGACAGCCTTAGAAGACAGCTATCATTATCTTCCACGTAACAGAAATGGAAAAATTCTTAAGTTCAGAAAGATTGAAGTCCTCTGCCTCTGATTATGCTGCTAGTAAGTTGTAGAGCCGGGATTCAAAACTAGGCCTTCCTGACCCTAGATATGGAAGCCTCTTGAACTGTTCAGCATCTCCTTCCAAAGTGGATCTAGGGATATGGTTCACTAGATCGACTAGATGTGAAAGCCTTTACAGGGAAGTGAAGAGTAAGGTTAAACAAAGCTCTATTGACATCATAGGGTTTGGTACCACTCAGGATCATGTCAGAATGGGATCTGACCTTCTGAGAGTTGTCTTCTTGGCAGAATCCCCTCAGGCAATATAGTTGAAATTCTTTGACTTTCATGCTCTACCTGTCAATTCAGAAAGCCCACTGCATACCCTCAGTTGGACCAGAGAGCAATGTCAGTGGGTTCCTGCTCTGTAAGCTGGACTCCTGGTAGCTCTGAGCCCATGCAACGGGCAGACACACGTGGATGGGCATTAGCAAGTGCTGGGAGCCTTATATGACAACGTAGGTCAAGTCATGTGATCTTGATACACACACAGGGAGAAGATGGCTGCCTTGGGACATCCCCCAGGGGTGTTCAGATATATGGAGTGATGCTGATATGGGGGTGTTCACACACTATAAAGCTAACTGCAGCAGTTAAAGGATAAAAGAGAGTGTTTAGAAAAAAAAGCAATTTCCTCCTCCATAAAACCTTCCCCAACTTTGTGGGCCAGATTTAGCTCTCCTGCTGCACTTCTGTTGCTTCTGGACCATGTCTTCACTATAATAATTATCTCTTAGCAGTAGTGGGCATCAGGTTCCTCTGGGGAGACTTTTAAAAAATATATATATGTACTTGGCTCCATCTCAGGAGATTCTAATTTGCTAAGTCTGGGTTGGGCCAGGGAATTTGTATTTTTAAAGTGCTTTCTATGTCCATGAATATCAAATACCAAGGAAGGCAATATATCCTGAAAAATAAAACCATGGTAGAGAACAATCTAAAAATGCTGAATCAATAGAAAGCAATATATGTATGTATCAGTACACATGTGTATGTAAGAAAAACAATGAATAGGCAAGAAAATAAGGTAATTCTTCAGACTCAGTAATGAAAATTATAAGAGAGCATAGTTCAGACAGGGGAGCAGGCTGAAGGCAGGACGTAAGCTGGAGAACCTGCCCATCCCTGGCATCATGAAGCACTATTTTAAATGAGCCAAACACAGCTCTGTGTGAAAGCAGCCTGGAGAACAAGGTATAAATCCAGTCTTCCCGAAGTCAGACCCTCGGAGGGTGAAGTGATAGAAAGCCAGCACTATAGAAGAAGAAGGGAAAAAACTTGTCTTAGTCTTGGATTTGGGTGAAAGGCAATGATAAAGAGGTCACTACTGAGAATGCTTAACTCTAGACCCAGAGTTAGGTAGTTTGAGGGCCAGAACTCATAGCTATCTTTTTGGTCTCACAGCCATGGTGAAAACTGTTGTTTGGGGGAAGTAAATACAGATTCTCTCCAGAGGATGGTATTTTAAAACCTGGTCTCGATTTCCACAGATAAATATTCGAGGAAAATGAACCGACACACAAACACACACACAAAATTTATCAGGAAACAAACGTTGCAGAAGTAACAATGAATTTAACTCCAAAAGACTGATTGAAATTAATATATATAGAACACAGGGCAGATCTGTTTAGTGTATTTAAGAAGTAACAAGAAATAGGTGGTGGTTTTACAATATATCGTCAGATTCTTTCATTCTTTTTGCATGAAAAGACAGAGTCTAAACCCCCTCCTTGGTCTTTTAGAATTAAAAGATGTTTGCTCCTTGGAAGAAAAGCTATGACAAACCTAGACAGCATATTAAAAAGCAGAGACATTACTTTCCAACAAAGTAGTTTTGAATAGTCAAAGCTATGTTTTTACCAGTAGTCATGTATGGATGTGAGAATTGGACCATACAGAAAGCTGAGTACCGAAGAATGGATGCTTTTGAACTATGGGGCTGGAGAAGACTCTTGAGAGTCCCTTGAACTGCAAGGAGATCAAATCAGTCAATCCTAAAGGAAGTCAATTCTGAATATTCATTGGAAGCACTGATGCTGAAGTGCCAATACTTTGGCCACCTGATGTGAAGTACTGACTAACTGGAAAAGACCCTGATGCTAGGAAAGATTGACAGGAGGAGGAGAAGGGGAGGACAGAAGACTGGACTGGTTGGATGGCATCCCTGACTCGATGGACTTGAGTTTGAGCAACCTCTGGGAGATGGTGAAGGACAGGGAAGTCTGGCCATGGGGTCACAAGGAGTCGGACACAACTGAGCGACTGAGCAGCAGCAAACCCCCTCCCATTAAATGCTCCATTTCAGTGACTCTTTTCTGATGAACAGAGTGTGACAGATGTGATACTACATGTGACTGTATACGATATATATGATACTATACATGACTCTTGAATCCAGGTGATGCAAAGGATGCCACCTCTGTTGGCTCACTATCCTTATCTATCCGCCTGTGTATTCTTATTCTCTCTGTCCTCTCTCTTGCCGTTGACTCACTTTGAGAGAGGTCAGTCTCTATGTCACGGGATATGCAAGATGTACTGTGAAAAGGCTCCCAAGGAAGGAAAAGAAAGCCCCTGGCCTAGAGCAGTCATCAGTCTGCCAGCTATGTCAGTGTATCTTAAGTCAATTATCTAGTCTCTTCAATAAATGATATTGGAAAAGTTGGATAACCACATGTAGGAGAATGAAATTAGATGCTTATATCAGTCACAAAAATTAATTCAAAATAGATTATGAACTTAAAGATAAGACCTGAAACTATAAAACATCTAGAAGAAAACAGTGAAAAAGCTCTCTGACATTGATCTTGGCAAATGTACTCTAGACATGACACAAAAAACAGGACAACCTAGAGAGGTGGGAGGGAGGGAAATTCAAGAGGGAGGGGGCATATGTATACTTATGGCTGATTTATGCTATTATACGGCAGAAACCAACGCAACATTGTAAAGCAATTATTTTCCAATTAAATTAAAAGAAACATAGGAATCAAAAGCAGAAATTAATCAGTGGGATTGTCAAATTAAAAAGTTTCTGCACACTGAAATAATCAACAAAATGAAAACAAAACCTAGGAAATGGGAGAAATATTGCCAATAGTATATATGATAAGGGTTAATGTCCAAAAGAATTCTTACAGTTCAATAGCAAAAAAGTAAAGTCTGATAAAAAAAATGAGCAGAGGACTGAAAAGACATTTTTTAAAGATATATAAGATGCACAAAAAGTATCTTATCATCATGAATCATCAGGAAAACACAAATAAAAACCACACTGAGACATCACTTCCCATCTAGTTAGAATGGGGTGGCAGTACTCCAATTTTAAAAAAGAATGGCTATCATCAAAAAGATAAGAAATAATAAGCATTAGCAGGAATGTAGAGAAACAGGAACACTTGTGCACCGTTAGTGGGAATGTAAGTTGGTGCAGCCACTGTGGAGGCTCCTTAAAAAACTAACAACAGAATATCACATGATCCAGTAATCCCCCCGCTTGGTGCATGTCCCAGAGAACTGAAAACAGAATCTCAAAGAGACCTCTGCATACTCACATTTATTGCAGCATTATTCACAATAGCCAAGAGATGAAAAACCTCAGTGTATACCTATGGATAAATGGATAAGGAAAATGTCCTCTGCCAAAGGGTGTACTATTCAGCCATAAAAACAGGAATATATTGTCATTTGGGTCAGTACAGATGGACCATGAGGGCATTATGCTAAATGAAATAAGTCAGAATGTATGATCTCACTTATATATGAAATATGAAAGTCAAACTCCTAGAAAACAGTGACGAGAATGGTGGCTGCCAGTAGCTGGACGGTGGGGGAATTTGGGAGATGTTGGTTAAAGGTATATATTTCCAGTTATGAGTTAAGTTCTGAGGGAATAATATAGAACATGGTGATCATAGTTAGTAATAGCATATTATATACTTGAAAGTTGCTAAGAGACTAGATCTTAAATGTTCTTATCACCAAGAAAAGAAGTGGTAATGTGACGTAATGGAGATTACCTATCACTATGGTGGTAATCATTTTGCAGTGTTTAAGTGTATCAAATCAATGAAGTGTAGACTTTAATATATATACAATAAGCCAATCATATCTCAATAAAACCGAAAACAAACAAAACCCAAAATACAAACACCATAACACAATGTCATTTTTTAATTTAAAAAAGTCAGTTACCCAGCCCAAGCTGACACATGACAACAACTGCATGAGAGCTGCCAAAGAGAGGAGCCTAGCTGAGACATGGCTGAATTTCTGTCTAACAGAAACCATGCAACCTAATAAAGCAACTTGTTTGAACTTACTACGTTTTATTGTAACTTGTTATACATGAATAGACAACTACACAGACTATAAAAAGTACAACAAAGAACAAGAAAACTGTCAAAAAACGACCCAGCATATCTGAAAATGAACCAAGAAAAAGGTATAGAAATGAAAAATAACTGACAGCTGACTTATCAACAGAAACAATGTAAGCTTGAGAGAGTGGAATAACACCTTTGGTGTGCCAAGAGGAATAAGTGTCAACCAAGAATCATAGATCCAGTGAAAACACCCTTCAGGATGGCAAAATAAAGACTTTTTTCTCAGAGAATCAAAAACAGATTTTACTGGTAGCAGACACTCACTATGGGAAATTTTAAAAGATATATTTCAGGAGGAAGAAAAATGATTCCAGAAGGAAGTCTAAAATGTGAGAAAGGAGAGTGAAAAAAGAAAACAGCCGATTTATAGATAAAATTCTTAAAATGTACAAAGTGAAATGGCAACCCACTGCAGTGTTCTTGCCTGGAGAATTCCATGGACAGAGGAGCCTGGTGGTTAACATTTTGTGGAGGTGCAAAGAGCTGGACAAAACTAAGTGACTGAGCATGCACTCAGGCACCAAGTGAAAATCAACAGTACCATGTAAGGAAAGAAACTGGAACAACAATAAGCATACTTTAAATAACAGGCATATAATTCAGGAGGAGGTAATTATAGACAAAGCATTCTAAAATTCTCACATTGTTTAGAAAAGGGAAGATACTAATTTCAAACATTAAGTATTCATGTTAAGATCCCTGCTGTGTAACTTTCAACTAGTAGATGTTAAATTTTGAATGAGTAATAAAAATCCATAATCAGTTCACAGAAGGTAAGAATGGAGAAATGAAACTTGAGACAAACAGGAAGCAAAAAATCAAATGGCAGAAATAACAGCAACCATATTGGTAACAGCTACCTGGCTAAATTAAACTTCCTGGGAGAAAGAGAGATACTTATACAAAATTCTAAAACTTCAGCTTTATATCATTGAAAACAAAGAAACTGAACATAAAAAGATGAAAAAATATCCAAATGGCAAATATGAAATATGGCTATTAATAAAAAGACATTATTACAGGATGTGTTTATATTATAGAAAACTTGAACTCTGTTGATAAATTATTGGAATCAGCAAGAGAGTTTAGTAGGTTCTGAACAACACACATTAATTGCCTTTTCATATACTAGCAATAGATAAAAAAATACACTAAAATATCACTGGCAATGTCAATAAACTATATTAGATATCCAGAAATACCACTACCAAGAGATGTGTGAAACTTGTATGGGGAACACTGTAAAATGTTATTGGAAGATATGAAAGAAGAACAAACCAAAAGAATAACAAATCAATTTTATAGACAGGAAGACTCATTACCATAAAGATAACAATTCTCAAAGTGATTTATGGATACAGAGTCAATAAAATTTCAATCAAAATTCCATTATGTGTCTATATGTGTGTGTATGTACGTACATGCATAGAGCTTGACAAGCCTATTCTAAAACATGTATATTTGAGATTAGCCAAGACTGTGATAATTCATTATGCTACATACTTATTAACTGTAAACACAGTATTTTTGTTACAGTTCAATTTTTTAAAGTTTTTAAAAAGGAAGGAGAATAAGTGAGGGGACTAGAGCTACCAGATGTTAAGACTTATTATAAAGGTATAATTATATCAAGATATGATATTGACATAGGGATATGCAATGCAACAAAATAATGCATAGGTAGGAACTTGACCTATGGCAGATAAATGAGGGAAAGGTTATCTGAATAATTATCTTGGAACAAATGGTTACTATACAAAAAATAAACAAAAACTTAATCCATACTTCAGATAGGAATCACTCCCACATGATGAAATAATTAAATGGAAGGCAAAACTCTAAGGAAAATATTTTTACAACCTCAGAGTATCAGTTATTTTTTTAAACCAAATATACAAACATGCTATCCATAAAGGAAAACCTGATAAATTCAACTACACTACAATTAAGAACTTCAGTACATCAACTGAAATTGACACCATAAAAAAGTGGAAAGACACACAGTAAACCCAGAGATGATAACTGCAGCATATACAGTTGGCAAAGGCTTGGCATCCAGAACATGTAAGGAATGGCTACAGATCAATAAGGGAAAGATGAGCAACTCAACTAAAAATGTGCAAAAGACATGGACAAATTGTTCTAGAATAGAAAATTCAACTAGCCAATAAACATATTAAAAAACATACAACCTCATTAGTGATAAAAATGTGAACTGATATGCCATTAACATATAATATTTCATCTACTAGGTTGGTAAAGATTAAAAGGGAAACTAATGAGCCAATACTGCTGAAGATGGGTAGCTGTGGGAACTGTTCATCACTAGGATGGGAATGTAAACTGTAACTACCACTTTGCAAAACCATTGACAATCATGAACAAAGTTGAGCATATAGACTTGATAATCCAAAGTCCTCAGGAAAACTAGCAGATTTTAAAATAACATTCATAGAAGTGTTATTGTGAATAGTCTAAGTGATCTGTGACAAAAGAATTGATATACTGTGACTTATTCATACATGGCACGAAAATGAATGAGCTTGATTAACATGCTACAACAATGAGCCAAAAAAGGAAGTCATAGAAGTGTGTATGTAGAATGCTCCCATTTACATGAAGTTAAAACAGGCAAATACTATGTTTGGGAAAATGGGAATTTGACTACCAAGAAGATCATGGAATTGATAAGTCCAAAATACAGAATAATGTTTAACTCTGAGTTATAGTGTACATAGGGCTTCAAAGGGTTTGATGAAGGCTGACTTGTTTGGCTTGGTGGTAGATATAAGGATGTTGGAGTTTTTATTACCTAAACAAAGTGTAAATATATATCCCTATCCATGTAGAGTATGTATCATACATTTTATTTTTTGTTGAAACACTAATTGTTTTTATTCCAAAATCACAGGTTAGCAGGAAATTTTTTCCATCTATGTATATAGACTACAATGTCCTTATTCTTTAATCTTGAACATTTGAAGGTAATTAGCACTTTCTCATGTATTACAATGATGTTGATGTACTTATTTTTAGATAGTTTTTAGGAAACATTTAGGAAATGCACATAAAAACTGAAAATAAGCCCAAAGCTACAATTACTTATATTTCCATCCTCTCCTTGGCTTCATTTTAACGCATGTGCATGGCCCTACTGCTGTCTGGCACATTCAATGTAAACACTGTCCACCTATGAGGAATTTTGAAACACAGCGTTTATTTCATTTTTACTGTTGCTCCTATCTGGAGGAATCTGAGTTGTTTCTAATTACTCATTATTTTCATAGGCATTTGTTATATATATATTTTTTTACCTTTTTATTTTGTACTGGGGTATAGCTGACTGACAATGTTGTGATAGTTTCAGGTAAACAGTGAAGGGACTCAGCCATACCTATATATGTATCCATGCTCCCCCAATATATATTTTAAATATTTAAGCAAGACCAAAAATGACAACAATTGTTACAAAATAAATATAAACCGGAGTGGGGAGAACAAATGAACAGGGGGACTCTAACAAAACCTCCAGCTGCAAGTATGTACCTACAGGTTCTATTACATTCTATTGTCTTTCTGTTTCAACTGTGAGCCCAGAGAGGGCAGGGCCTGTAGTCCACTCGAGTCCATTTCCTTAGCCCTGGCTGGGGAGGTACAGAGCACATTGTTAACGGGCCACCAGCATTTGTGGTGACCACACCCTCCTTCTGTTGCTCAAGCCAGAAAGCTGAAAGTCAACCCTGATTCCTCCCCCTCCCTCATCAACCACATCCTAGCATCCCAAAATAGCACATCTCAAATGCATCCGAGGTCCAATCTCCTCTCTGCAAATGCTGCTGTGTACTGGTCACCCTGCTTCCATGCTTGTCTCCTCCAATTCATTATCCACAGCACACCAGCAGGGCTTTTGGAATGTAAATCACATATCACTACAGCTCTTAGCCTCCCACTACAAAACTCTATTTATAAACATAAAAAGCAAACTCACTATCATGGCCTCCGGGTCCCTTTAGGAACAAGCCCCTGTCCATCTCCTGTCCCTCCCGACACTGCCTGCCACTCAATCTTCCAGCCACAGGGGACTTCCTGTTCCTCCGAGGCTATCAGCTGTTTCCTACCCCAGGCTCCACACAAGCTGGAATGCTCTCCTCCACTTTCTCCCCTCTTCAGTATCAGCAACTCTGCACTCTTTTAGCATAAATGCCTCCTCCTCAGAGAGGCCTTCCTTCACAACCCTCTCTCCAAAGTAGCTCCTAGGCCCTTATTCTCCAATTCTCAATCTCTTCATAGCTCCCATTGATGCGTTTCTCTTGCCTCTCTTCCATACTCGGATGTGAGCCTCTTAGTAAAGGGTATGAGTTGTTGCTATTATATATAAACTTCTAGAGCCCAGTAGAGTCTGGAATATAGTAAGTGCTCAATAATTTTTTTTCTTAATTTTAATTTTTTGGCTGTGCTGGGTCTTTGTTGCTGTGTGTGGGCTTTCTCTAGTTTTGTCAAGCGGGGCCTACTCTCTAGTTGCCGTGCAAGGGCTTCTCATTGTGGCTTCTCTTGTTGCGGAGCATGGCGTTAGTCGCCCCATGGCATGTGAAATCTTCCCAGAGCAGGGATGAACCCATGTCCCCCACACTGGCAGGTGGATTCCTAACCACTGACTCACCAGGAAAGTCCACTATTTGTTGAAGAGGGAAAAAAAAAAGTGGTAGCCTGGATTAAAATTGAAGGTATTCCTTAGATGAGCCATTAACTGTGATCCCAGATGTTCTTCCTCCTTCCTGATCCCTCACTTAACACCTGCTTTCCTAAGGAAAGAACGCTTCCTTGTAACAAAAGGGCAGCAGAACCACCAGCCCTTGCTTCACTTTTCCCTGATTTTCCTGTTCTCCCCACTCTGCCACATACACAGCTTAAGAGGTTGTTTTCCCACCCTAATCTTATCTTCTCATCACTTCTGAAGGAATGATATTATTGTTTCAATAGTCTCTTATACTCTCCATGGGGCAGGGCCAACTCCAAAGAAAAGCTTGGAGAAACCCTCCCTTCCCTCGGTCATCCTTCTTTGCCCACTGACCCCATGGCTATCTCTGAATCTATACAAATCCAGATACTCAGTTCAGTGTGCTCAGTATTGAGATGATCCCTGGAAGGAAAGAACAATTCAAAAAGAAATAGTGTTCATGCACAGGGGACCTGGTGATTACCAGAAAAAGCCCTCTAATCTCATCAACCACTTTCCTAATTAACTAGTCCCTTTTCACCTTAACTGATGCATGTTCCATTTTTTCATTATAGCTCATTCATAAAGAGGCAGAATCCAAAGAGAAGGCCTTGTGAGTTTTGTTCAAAGGAGTCAAGTTTAAAAAGCAAATAAGGTGAAGGATTAACAGAAGGTTCAAGTTTCATTAAGTAGATGTGTTGATGTTTCCGGAAAGTAAAGTACAGTGGGCCAAGCCTTTCCATTCCCTGAACACAGCACTGCCCGTAATGAATTCTGCATAGCATTGCTTGCAACCCTGCAATATCTCATTCATTGATTTTATTGTCAAATGAGAAGGCTCTGGCTCCAAGTGGCATTTACTGAGACAGACGGGGAATGACCCAGACTTCATTACTTGGCATTCGTGCTCTGGATAATTTCAGTGCTACGTGGGAGGAAAGCAACAGAACAGGGTGCTCTGATTCTAACATCTGGAGTGGCTTTGGTCGAGTCCCAGGTCACCTGAAGCCTTGCTTGTTAGTTCACTCATCTGTGGGAATGGGCAGAGCTCAGCCTCTCCAGAATACTGTGAAGTTCCAGTTCGAGTTTCTCTCCTATCGTGATGGGGCTCTGAGGGGTGGCCCCATGAGGAATCTGACAGTAACATCTGAGAAGTATCCTGTTGAATGGAATTAAGCAGCCTGTTTTCTAAAACATGGTGATGCTACTGAACAGAAAGACCCCAGTCTCCACTCTGATCCTATCACCCTCTCCGCAGGAAGGACCTATTTGCTAAGGACTACCCACTCCAGTATTCTTGCCTGGAGAATTCCATGGAGAGGGAAGGCTAGTGGGCTACAGGCCAGAGGTCACAAAGCATTAGACATGACTGATGACTAACATTTTCACTTTTCATCCACATCAACATTCCCAGAGCTACTCACTCTTATCAAATCTTTTCTGAGTTTCATGTCACCAACACCACACCAGACGTCCACCGAGGCTGTCACTCAAGTTCAACACATCAAAAACTCAAACTCCTAAATTTTCTAACATGGTCAGTATTTTTTTAGGCAACACATCTGGGGCCTTGAACTCAACTGGTTATCAAATTCTGATCAATCATTCCTTTGGGGAAAAAAAGCAAAGACAAAAAGGTGCAGCATTTGTTGATTATTTCCTAGGCACAGGAACTTCACAAGTATTCTCTGCTTTATTTTTTCCCAGTAGCTTTCTGAGGTATGTATCTCATTTTTTATAGATGAGGAAACTGAGGTTGATGTCTGAGGCCTTCTGTCTGGGGCAGATGGTTAGACACTGGCAGAACAGGATTCAAATTCATGGTTGTGAGACCATAAAACTTTGTTCTTTCAATTACCCAGGCCTATATCCTGGAGGGTTTCATAGCCTCTCATCTCTTCCCATCTGGATTGCTTGTGAGCCCAGACCTCCGTCCGGACCTTCCTCCATCTCACACCACCAGATTACTCTTGCTATAACACCATGTCCACCATTAATCATTCCCTGGGAGCTATGAGTTTCATTAGTAATTAGAAGCCACAATATTATTAATGGACTGATAGGTTCTCTCTTGCTGGAGACAGCTTCTCTCTTGCTGACATCTTCAAGTCTAACCTCCTTGGTTGGGGACTTCCCTGGTGGGCCAGTGGTGAAGACTTCACCTTTTTGTGTAGGGGGTGAAGATCTGATCCTTGCAGGGAACTAAGATCCCACGTGCCTTATGGTCAAAAACAAAACATAAAAAAGAAGCAATATTGTAACATTTTAAATAAAGACTTTGAAAAACAGTCCATATTAAAAAATGGTATCGACGAACCTATTTGCAGGTAGCAATGGAGACACAGACACAGAGACTGGACGAGCGGACACGGTGGGTAAAGCCAAGGGTGGGGCGAATTGAGAGAATAGTATGGAAACATAAGCATTGCCATATGAGAGAGACAGAAAATGGGAGTTTGCTGTGTGACACAGGGAGCTCCACCCACTGCTCTGTAACAGCTCAGAGCCCTGGGAGGGGGAGGCAGTTGGGAGTGGGGTTCAGGAGGGAGGGAACATACGTATACCTGTGACTGCTTCATGTCAATGTGTGGTAGAAACCAATATAATATTGTAAAGCAGCTGTCCTTCAATTAAAAAAAATCAAATAAAAAAGTCTGTCCTAATATGTAAGAAATCTCAAAAAAAAAAAAAAAAAAAAAAAAAACGACTCCTTGGCTTGACTTCAGCCTGCCCACACAACCTTCACAGGCACATTTTTCAGGCACTGACTCTATTTCAGGCATCTGTATTTCGTAGCCTGGGGAGATAAACATGAATAGGCAGACTTTGGCCTTAAAGACCTAGAAATCTGTTCCTTTTGTTCCACATTCCCCTCCCTGTCAAAACACACATAAGCGCTTCAGTTCAGTTGCTCAGTTGTGTCTGACTCTTTGCGACCTCATGAATCGCAGCATGCCAGGCCTCCCTGTCCATCACCAACTCCCGGAGTTCACTCAGACTCACGTCCATCGAGTCAGTGATGCCATCCAGCCATCTCATCCTCTGTCATCCCCTTCTCCTCCTACCCCCAATCCCTCCCAGCATCAAAGTCTTTTCCAATGAGTCACTCTTCACATAAGGTGGCCAAAGTACTGCAGTTTCAGCTTTAGCATCATTCC
Organism: Redunca redunca; assembly: GCA_006410935.1. Taxonomy (NCBI): domain Eukaryota; kingdom Metazoa; phylum Chordata; class Mammalia; order Artiodactyla; family Bovidae; genus Redunca; species Redunca redunca. The sequence goes on from SJYQ01001793.1 coordinate 672,609, forward strand.
TTCCAAAGAAATCCCAGGGCTGATCTCCTTCAGAATGGACTGGTTGGATCTCCTTGCAGTCCAAGGGACTCTCAACAGTCTTCTCCAACACCACAGTTCAAAAGCATCAATTCTTCGGCACTCAGCCTTCTTCACAGTCCAACTCTCACATCCATACATGACCACTGGAAAAACCATAGCCTTGACTAGATGGACCTTTGTTGGCAAAATAATGTCTCTGCTTTTGAATATGCTATCTAGGTTGGTCATAACTTTTCTTCCAAGGAGTAAGCATCTTTTAATTTCATGGCTGCAGTCACCATCTGCAGTGATTTTGGAGCCCCCCCCCCCAAAAAAAAAGTCTGATACTGTTTCCCCATCTATTTCCCATGAAGTGATGGGACTGGATGACATGATAATAAGCGCCTACTGGCCCAATAATCCTGGTTTCACTATGAAGCCTCCTGGCTCTCTTGCAGGCACCCCCCTCTCCCTCATCTCCCAGGAAGAGCTCCTCACTCCCTTTAGAAATCTTCCATTTCTAGACCTAGTTTGAGTTTCAGTTCTTCCATAAGGGAGAGCAGGCCCTGCCATCCCTCTTGTATAGCCCACACATCTCATGCTTCATGTAGATTTGTTCCACAAACACCCATTGTGTAAAGACCAGTGTGGGGTTACAGAAACCACACCAGTGGATAGGAGCCAATTACTTTCTGGTTGTGAGACCTTCATCAAATCACCCATTCTCACTGAGCCTCAGGTTACACTTCTATAAACTGGGGACAGGAAGCAGGTTCTCCCTGAGCACAGTTGCCTTGCCTCTGTGGATTCAACCAACGCTGGATGGAAACTATTTGGAAAAAAATTCCAGAAAGTTCTGAAAAGCAAAATTGGAATTTTCCATGCCCAGGGAACTATTTACATAACATTTACATTGCATTTACAACTATTTACATGGCATTTATATTGTTTTAGGTATTATAAGTAATCTAGAGATGGTTTAAAATATACAGAGGATGCGTAGGTTACATGCAAATACTGCATCATTTTATAGAAGGGAGGCGAGCATCTGCAGATTTTGGTATCTGCAGGGAGTCTTGGAACCAATCCCTATGGATACCAAGGGATGAATGTTTATATGATAATGTTGCTAAAAGTGACTTATAAATGCAGTGAGATTCAACATCTGAATTGTTGTTCTAGCCCTGAGATGTGGATTTTGGAAAAGTCCAAAAGAATGCCATGAAGTATGAAAACAATAATTATTATATTTTTATTGTTCTACATTATTATTGCTGCTTCTCGAGCAGTAGGAAACGTCTGCTCACATTCTCAATGTGCTTCTCTAATTTCTTTCAGGTCTCATTCATCTCTAATTTAGTATGTCTTATCCATCTTATTTCTCACCACTGAACCTCACCCAGCTTGAAAAAATGCCAATATGTTATATGTTGAATAACTGGTTGAGAGCAAATAAAAGACCTCCCAGGGTATTCTACTCCAGCAGGTGTGGGTCTGAGCTCCCTCCTTCCCTCCCATTGCCAAGCTAGGAGACAAAAAGAGGCTGGAGACACTGGGCTGATTTTATGATCCATAAAAGAGAAGAGGATCTGAAGCTGAAGCTCCAATACTTCAGCCACCTGATGTGAAGAGCGAACTCATTGGAAAAGACCCTAATGCTGGGAAAGATTGTGGGCAAGAGGAGAAGGGGGCTACAGAGGATACAATGGTTGGATGGCATCATTGACTCAATGGACATGAATTTGAGCAAACTCTGGGAGATAGTGAAGGATAGGGAAGCCTGGCGTGCTGCAGTCCATGGGGTTGCAAAGAGTCAGACACGACTTAGAGACTGGAAACAAGAATAGAAGTGGAGACTCAGGTGAAAGTCAGGGAAGGGATGGAAAGCCCACCCTCCAGTCTGTTAGCCGCAGCTGGAGGTGAGCAGATATCCCTGATTAAGTGCTGTGGGTCATTTTACAGATGATCCAACTTTTGTTCGGTTTTATTTACTTATTTTTTTAAATGGAAATTTTGGGCTTCCCTGCTGGCTCAGACAGTAAAGAATCTGCCTGCAATGCAGGAGACCTGGGTCGATCCCTGGGTTGGGAAGATGCCCTGGAGGAGGGCATGGCAACCCACTCCAGTACTCTTGCCTGGAGAATCCCCACGGACAGAGGAGCCTGGCGGGCTACAGCCCACGGGGTTGCAAAGAGTCAGACACAAGCACAGCGCTAAGCACAGCAAAGCGCAGTTAGTTTCCACGTCAGTTTCTGCTACACAGCAAAGTGATTCAGTTATACACATATTCTTTCCTGTCATAATTTATTATAAGATACTGAATATAGTTCCCTATGTTACACAGTAGGACCTTGCTGTTTATCTGTTTTACATAGTTTGAATCTGTCTGCTAATCTCAAACTCCTAATTTATGTCTCCTCTTTCCCCTTTGGTAATGATGAGTTTGTTTTCTATGTGAGTCTGTTTCTGTTTTGTACATACGTTCATCTGTATCATATTTTAGATCCCACCTACAAATGATATCATATGATATTTGTCTGTCTCTGTCTTACATTCTTAGTATGATAATCTAGAGGTCAATCCATGGTGCTGCAAATGGCATTATTTCATTCTTTTTATGGCTGAGTCTCATCTATAGATACCACATGTTCTTTATTCATCTGATGGACATTCAGATTGCTTGTATGTCCAAGCATACTTTTAAACCATTTGTGGATAAAGATGGTACCTATCTGTAGACTTTTCAGGGAGCACTTTGCAGGATGTTGTACATAAAGAAAATTTCAACTATTTGTAGTTGATGAAAGAGGAGGAAAAAGAACAAAGAGAAAAGGACAGTCAAAGGATTCAGCTAATACTTTATCTTTTCTTAAATACTTATTTCTTCTCAAATATCTAGTAGAGTGGTTTCCAAGGAAGACAAGACTGCTGTTCAGTGGATATTTCGGAAGTTGAAGCATGTGGTTTGTTGTTGCTTTGACTGAAGAATGCCATTGGCTAAATGGAGAAAAAGTCAAGGGATATCAATATTCTGCAATATATGGGACAATTGCACACAACAAAGAATTGTCCCTTGCTTTTCATGGCTTTCAAAAGATATTCATTTAAGTGAAAAAGATGTCAATAATCATTTGTGTATAAAATCTAAGTCATATTTTACACTCAAGCTTCAAGGGTTTTGTCATCGTTGAGTTACTAAGTCATGTCTGACTCTTTGTGACCCCATGGTTAGAGCATGCCTGGCTTCCCTGTCCTTCACTACTTCCTGGAGTTTTCTCAGATTCATGCCCATTGAGTTGTTGACGCTATCCCAGGGTTTATGCACCTGTTAATATATGCTGAATTTTCTAGCAATGTACAGCTGTGGAAATTAAGGGAAGACTGACTGTTTTGTTTGGAATTTTACCAAGAGTTGTTCATCCTTTTGTAAAATAATGGCAACAACAGCAGTGCTGCTTGGAGTCCCTGAGTCACCAACACAGCTGCCCCCACATCCTTCTGCATGCATGGCTGCCACATGCACAGGAATGCTGCATGCTGATGCTTGCATATCATGCCCGCAGCATTTTTTCTTGAGTGGTCACTCTGAGCGTCAGGGTGACTAATTGTCCTGATGGGGTTCCTGGATGTAGGGCTTCTCATGGTAAATCAGGAAAGTTTCAGGCAAAGTGGGATGAGCTGGACACCCTATTAACAGGAACATTTAAAAATACGCTGGGTGGTCCAGACTAACTGCGTGATTAAGACTCTGTACTACCAATGCAGGGGTTGTGGGTTCAGTCTCTGGTTAGGAACTAAGAACTCATATGGCATGTGATGTGGCCAAAGGGAAAAAAAACGCACCAAACAAAAATAAAACCCCCCTCCCCACAAAATACACTGTACTTTCAAAATCATATCACCTCTTTTCCTTCATACCCTCCATACAGAGAGTACAGTTCAGTTCAGTCGCTCAGTCATGTCCGACTCTTTGCCATCCCATGGACTGCAGCATGCCAGGCCTCCCTGTCCATCACCAACTCCTGGAGCTTACTCACACTCATGTCCATTGAGTCAGTGATGCCATCCAACCATCTCATCCTCTGTCGTTATCTTCTCCTGCCTTCAATCTTTCCCAGCACCAGGGTCTTTTCCAAGGAGTCAGTTCTTCGCATCAGGTGGCCAAAGTATTAGAGTTTCAGCTTCAGCATCAGTCCTTCCAATGAATATTTGGGACTGATTTCCTTTACAATTGACTGGTTGGATCTCCTTGCAATCCAAGGGACTCTCAAGTCTTCTCCAATACCACAGTTCAAAAGCATCAATTCTTTAGCGCTCAGATTTCTTTTTTAAAAAAATATAAATTTATTTATTTTAATTGGAGGTTAATTACTTTACAATATTGTATTGGTTTTGCCATACATCAACATGAATCCGTCACAGGTATACATGTGTTCCCTATCCTGAACCCCCCTCCCTCCTCCCTCCCCGTACCATCCAACTCTCACATCCATACATGACTACTGGAAAAACTATAGCTTTAACTAGATGGATCTTTGTTGGCAAAGTAATGTCTCTGCTTTTTAATATGCTGTCTAGGTAGGTCATAGCTTTTCTTCCAAGGCACAAGCGTCTTTTAATTTCATGGCTGCAGTCACCATCAGCAGTGATTTTGGAGACCACCCCCCCAAAAAAAAAGTCTCTCTCACTGTTTCCATGTTTCCCCTAGTACCTGCACATGTAAAGTGCTGAAAAAATATTATTAAATGAATGGGAGAAGAAAGAAAAGAAAAAAAAACAGAGAGAGGAGGGCATTTTTTCAGTTACACAAATTTTACCCCCATTCATGCTCCTTGCTAGAAATGTGTGGCTTATATGAAGGTGCACCTTCTGACCACCCTGTAATGTGATGACTTCTCATACATAGTCTTACAGTTGAATGCAAAGTTGCTCCCCAACACAGTTTTTTCAGTGGTAAATAGGGTGACTCAACTTCCACAAAGAAATCATATCGTCACAGGATCACGGACTTTCACTGGAACCTCAAAATCATTCAAATGGAATAATCTTTTTCACTTAAAGGGTCTCAGACATGTATTTGTGGCCACTGTGTTTAGCCTGTCCTTTAAGAAGCAATATAACTCGACAGGTGACACACTTAGTTATGATTCCTGAGACAGAATGCCTCCCAACCTGCATTTGGAAAGCTCTGTGTACTGACATGACCTCCCTTCTGCCTGCATACATATGAGTCTGAGTGCATGCTCTGTGACTTGGAGACACAAATACTTTCTATATTTTGGATATGTGATCTTGAGTCTCACCTTGAACCTCTGCTTTGAGATAATCGGCATTAACTAAAAAATAGTTCTCTGAGAAATTAAGCTGTGGTCACAAGAGGAAGCCGATCAAAGCTCTAAGGAAAATAAAAGCAGGCAGAACAGGAGCAGGGTGCTGTTGGTGGGCTGATGTCCCCAGAGGAAACTCAACTGTCAGCAAAATGTGAACGTGCCTACACCCAAAGCACAGCTGCTCATCTGCAATCTTGAAGCAATTTTGTTTAAGGGAGAATTGTTTGCAAAAGAAGACAGACGAATGGAAGTGAGAAGCCAAGAGCATCTGCTTCTGAAATGTCAGGATTTAACAAGACCTCATGGCCTCTTAAGTTGAGCCACACCTTGATATGCAACCATCTTTGGGAACCCTATAAGCAGTGTGACGAGGCACAGACAGAAGACCTGAATTTTGGAAAGGGGATAGGGACTCAACTCACTGGCATAGAGCTTTGGGATATAAAACAGTGCATTTAGAATATGTTTGTTTGTTTTTTTTTTCCTCTCCAAAATCCTGATCCAAAATCCAATGTGGGTTCTGGGGTTGGACCACTAGGGTTCAAATTCCTATTTGATCCTTTCCTTCTTCCATAACCCTATCAGTCAAAGCCAACTTGACTATTGAAGAATTGGCTGCCTTATTTGTTTGGTAAGGATGATTTGTCATTGTTCAGTCACTCAGTCACGTCCAGCTTTCTGTAACCCCACGGACTGCAGCACGCCAAGCTTCCCTGTCCTTCACTATCTCCCAGGGCTTGCTCAGACTCATGTCCATTGAGTCTGTGATGCCAACCAACCGTCTTGTCCTTGGTCATCCCCTTTTCCTCGTGCCCTCAATCTTTCCCAGCATCAGGGTCTTTTCTAATGAGTCAGCTCTTCGCATCAGATGGCCAAAGTATTGGAGCTTCAGCATCAATCCTTCCAATGAATATTCAAGGTTGATTTCTTTAATAACAGAATTTATACCACAGAGGTTGTTCTGAAGAAAACTGAAGGAGAACATGCAGAGAAAATGTTTCGTCCAGTTCCTGCTTCATTCTGGATATTCAATATCAGTTATCCATTATTTATCTTTTATTTACAGTTTTATTAAGATATAATTAATTCACTGAACAAGTAGGTATTCTTTTAAATCATATTACCACCACCACCAACACACTGTCCAGAAACCATAGCTTGAATAGGAACAATTAGAGAAGGCTGTCATTTAAACAAGGTAACATTTCATTCCTATTCTGTTCCATACTTACACCTCAGGGAATAACTGAGTATTCATTATGCAGGCCTTAAACGCATGGCAAGGTCACGAACAAAAAGGAGAAGAATCAAAGACCAGGATGGCTGCATTGGGGTGTTCCCAGTGGATTTTTCTTTATCAATGCACAACAAGATTCAGTGATGTGACTCAGAAATGCAATGTGATATCTTGCTGTTAGGAACGGAAAGTTTGCATCCTTCCAAAATTCTGTAACTCAAAGAGATGGGATTTATAGAGGGGGACTTTGGGAGGCAATGCAGGTTAGAGGAGGTCATGGTGGCAGGTCCGGGTCTGATGGGGTTAGCGCCCTTATAATAACTTTTTAAGAAGAGACATCAGAGAGCACGTGCTCCCTGCCCTGCACTCCACTGCTCCACGGACACAGAGAAGAGGTTGTGTGAACCCAGAGTGAGATGGCAGCCACCTATAAAGCCAAGGGAAGAGGCCTCCTAATGAAACCTACCTCGCTGGCACTTTGGTCTTGGACTTCCTAGCCTCTGTGCTTCCCAGGTAGCTCAGACTGGCAAGAATCTGCCTGCCAGTGCAGAGTGCCAGGGGATACAAGAGACATAGGTTCGATCCCTGGGTCAGGAAGATCCCCCAAAGTAGGAAGCGGCAACCCACTCCAGTATTCTTGTCTAGAGAATCCAATGGACAGAGGAGCCTGTGGGCTACAGCCCATGGGGTTGCAAAGAGTCTGACACGACTGAGCGACTGAGTATGGATGCACGTGCACTCCCAGCCTCTAGATCTATGAGAAAATAATGTCCAAGCCACCTGGTCTATGGTGCTGTGTGACAGCAGCCTGAGCAGATCAATACACTGGCTACTCCTCAGTCTAGCCTGCTTGAAATGAAGGGCAGTGGGGAGGCACAGTGCTGCCCAGGACACGAAGAAACTTCTTGTAGGAGGCTGCCTCATGAACCTGTCACAAGCTCTCCTTTCTCAGGTCATGCAGAATAACTTTCTTGGAAAAAGTTTTCAAAGAGATGAAGAAGAAGTGCTAAGAGCTTCGCTGTAACTTACAATTTTCAAAGTGCCACTGGTGACAAGGGGACTGTTAGGAATGCTCTTAGAAAAAGTCCCACCTGGGGCTGGAGGAATCCTCACACTTGAATGTATAGATTCCCCCTTCTTATATGAATCGGGAGGACCTCAGCAGACTGTCATTACAACACAAGCAAAAGGGAGGCATGAACAATGGGTCTCTTCTGAGAAAGAATTTACTTGTCAGTTCCTATGACTTTTTCCTGGAAGCCCACTTCTCTGTCTACAACTATTTCTGTGATCTTCTTCAGGGTCAAGGTCAGGGCCCATTTCACTCCTTTCCTCAGACACTACTTAAGTTCTAACCACGACAAGGCAGTGGGCATCAGTGAGAGGAACACTACAGTCTGTTTATATCCAGAGGGAGGCAAGGGCATGGAGCACAGGCCATTCTCAGAGCAGCAGCTCATCAGATGCGTGTTAAATGAACAATACTTCCCAAACTGGCTTCCACAGGATATCAGTGCCCTGAGGCACTGTGTGTTTGTCTACACCTACTGCAATTTCTCCTTGAGTTTCACAATACTTGGGGGTATACTGAAGGCATGAAAGAGTTCCCTCCCGAAACCTGTTTAACTCAGTATGTCCTCAATGTATTTAACCACAAACACCTACTGGCATCTTGTCTTCTACAAAACAGTCTGGGACACAGCACTGCATTAGGAAGCAGGGTGAAATAATTGCTGGGAGAGAACTTCAAATAAAGTGCCAGAGGGTACACTGTCCTCCATGGGGCTTTCCTAATTGCAGAAGGAGGGAGCGGTGAGACAGTTCTGTTGGGAACTGAGTTTAGCAGTTAGATACCTATGACCTTGGTCAAGTCAATTAACCTCTCTGAACTACTATTTCATCATCTGTGAAAACATAATGAACCATTTGTCACAGGATTTCTGTGAAAATTAAATGAGATAGCATTTGGAGGCATCTGATACAATGCCTGGGAGAAATCTAACAGGTGATCGATAGGAGTTTGTTTCTTGTCCCTCTGGTTGTTCAGTCAAATCATGTCTGACTCTCTGCAACCCCATGGATTGCAGCATGGCAGGCTTCCCTGTCCTTCACTATCTCCTTGAGTTTGCTCAAACTCATGTCCATTGAGTCAGTGATGTCATCCAGCTATCTCATCCCTTTGTTGCCCCGTTCTCCTCCTGCTCTCAGTCTTTCCAGTATCAGAGTTTTTCCCTGAGTTGGCTGTTCACTTCAGTGACCAAAAGTATTGGAGCTTCAGCATCAGTCCTTCCAATGAATATTCAGGGTTGATTTCCTTGAGGATTGACCAGATTGATCTCCTTGCAGTCCAAGGGACTCCCAAGAGCCTCCTCTAGCACCACAATTCGAAAGCATCAATTCTTTGGCACTTGTTCCTCTTAGTTCATGGAATTCCTTTCCTAGGGACAGTCTGAGTCACTGACTTGGCATTTAAAGGTGTGAGTGAGTACTACTAGCTCTCTTCTCAGGATGCTCCTTAGGGTTTAGACCTTGGGTTTCCCAAGACTTATACTTTCACTGAACCCCAGAATGCAGGAGGTGGCTCAATGTGTGGTTGACATTGAGGATTTTGCCAGTTTCCCCAAGGAGCCTTATTATTTGCATGCTGTAATGCATGTGTCAGCAGCTACCTCCTCAAGAAGCTGTACTATTCACCAGTGTGATTTTGGAAAAACGGCAACATCTCTTGACTTCTTGGTGCTCAGTTCCTGAGGCCCCCCTTTCTACCAGAATAGGTGAACCACAGTGGCAGGAACTAGATCATGGCAGGTACCTCTGTGGTAGGAACCGGGGTGAGCTGCCAGTGGTGGGGGGTGGGCCCATATGCCCCCCTTGGCACCCTGGAGTTATGTCTGGCATAGGTTTTATGGACACCCCAGACCTTGTCTCATTTCTTCCATTAAACCCTATGACCTTTCAGAATATGGATGGGGTCTCGTTTACTAGTATCCACCAATGCCTAGCACAGCTCCTGGCACCTGAAGAACACTCAATAAATGGCAGATGGACAAAAAGAAGGAAGGAGGATAGGAAAAAGAGAGGAAGGAAGGAAAAGAAGGAATAAAGAAAGGAACTAACCTCAATGCTCCTGGAATATAAACTCCCTAAAAACACCACCTTTGTCCCTCGTTAGCTCTCATGTATCCAATGGGACTAGGACATTGCCTGGCACTGGTAGAAATTATTTGTTGAATGAAGAGATGCATGACTGAAAACTAAGCCAAGTCACCACTGGGAAAACTGGCTCCGAAGGATACTTACTGACAGATGACACTGCTCTCAGATTGCTTTCTGGTCTGTTTATTCTCCCAAATTATTCAGGTATTTTAATCTTCATATAATCCAAAATGAGGGACAGTAAGAAAAATGAGTGTCTCCTGCATGCTAAGCCACAGACAGAATTCAGGGGATGCAGGACCAGGTCACTGCCCTCCAGGAGCATGAAGATCCAGAACCCTGCCTGGACTGAACAGCAGGCCAGGGTGAGAGCAGCTCAGGGAGAAGGAACACGCCACCCTGGGCTTCAAGGATCGCTGAGAAGGGACACCCATCCCAACTGGAGAGTGCTCTGATGGCAAGGCAGAGGCTGACAGCATCAGTTAATCCCTCTGTGATCCCAGTGTCAGAAATGTAAGCCTTTTATGATGCAGTAAAACAATTTTTATGGGTTTTTCCATCCGTTTCATGTCTTGATGTATTTTTTAATCAAAAGGGATAAGAACAGGAAGTCAAGTGGGTATAAATCTCTTGCTCGTTTCTCTGGTTCTCTGTCCCTCCCCCCAACCCAGGGAGGAAAGGTGAGCCTCCAGTGCCCCAGAGCAGACTGTCCTTTCATCCCTGGGCATATTTTCCAGAAAGAAACCCTTATTCTAATTGTAGAGTCATGCGCTTTGCTTTCAACAATAAACCATTCTCCAAAGGTGATTCCATAGATGGAATCCCAGTAAATCAAATCTCATGTTTCCAATAACTTTACATGAATATTACCTTTATTTCTGAGGACAAAACCAAAAAGTGTTCCTTGCATGAAATGTGCAAAGCAGAAAAAGCATAGACACAAAAACAAAAATTACTTGCAATCTTACCACCTTGAGATAATATTAGACTGTAATCAGACTTTCATAACATGTTTGGATATACAAACACATGTCTTGACAAAAATAGGATAATGGTAGAATTATTATGTAACCCACTTTTACAGCTTGTCTATGAATGACTAGAAAGATTGAAGGCAGGAGCAGGGGGCAACAGAGTGTGAGATGGTTGAATGGTATCACCAACTCAATGCACATGAGTTTGAGGAAACTCTGGGAGACAGTGAAGGACAGGGAGGTCTGGCCTGCTGCAGTCCGTGGGGTCTCAAAGAGTCAGAGAGGACCGAGTGGCTGAACAGCAGCAACAGCAATATATGCCAGTTCTACATCTTATTTATTAGTTTCATGTTATTCTGTTATATGAGCATGCCAAAATTTAACAAGCCTTTGTTTCAGAAGCTGGGTTTCTCTGAAATATTTTCTTATCATAAATAATGACAAGATCTCCCTGTTTTCTTCTGCTATAATTTTCTAGAAATGAATGTGCTATGTCCTGATTCACTTTGCTGTACAGTAGAAACTAACACAACATTGTATAACAATTATATTCCAAACAAAATTTTAAAAAGTTCTATGTT